>PVKZ01001788.1:0-96729 GCA_004027375.1 Macroglossus sobrinus | reverse complement strand
TCAGTTATGAACACTAATATCCTAATGGTAACTTACCCATATATAACCCTGATAACATATGGATATGTATAGAATAAATTAACACGTAGACATTGTTTAACCCTTACGAATTAAAGATACCTTATTTATAAAAGAAACCATTCTAAGACCTACAGCTATCTGTTCCAAGTCTTAAGAATGATTACATACCTACTGGGCTACCTGGAGTAGCTGAAGGCGGCTGTGACGATGGAATTGCACTTGACGGTTTGTCAAAATCCAGAATAGATTCCTAAAGCCAAGATTTTAAATAATGTAGAAACAAAGATTTTTCATTTAAAAGCTGTTACCATTAAATTATTCATGATTCTGTCCATAGTTTATTATAGATAGGAATCTAGTTAATAACTATCCCAAGAGGTTAATAACTTAGTCTTTACAGGAACAGAAATTAAAAAATAAAGTAATTGTCAAACGTTAGGTTGTCTCAAGTGTTAAGACTATAATAGTAATTACAAGGCCTAACTTGGAAAAGGAAACTCCTAATTTGAGGTTTTAAGCATTAACCCTAATGTGGACTGAATCCTCATTTTTATTATACCTCACTAATAAAAGGGTTTAATTACTTTATCTCAACCACTAAACTAGTTCGTGCTGTTACCTTTTCATTATGAGAAACCATTCTCTTCCTCCACCCATCATAGTTCTTTCAGAAATGTTTCCAGCATCTTGAGTATTTAAGCTATAGACTTCTAGTGATCATCTTAGTTCTTTTATTTGTCTTCAAATAATCAGAAGGGATGAGCAATTCCCTCATTTTACAAATAATCAGAAGGTTGGAGGCTAAATAACTTGCCATACATTATACAGCTCATAAATGGTAAAAGTGGGATTTAAACGTGGGTCTAATTCCAAAGCTCAAGATCTCTTTACCACACAAAAATATCTTATTTGTCTACTTCATCTCTCAATAACATCACACTATTATGAAATTCTGCAAGAGGCTATATGGCACAATTTAACATTTAATTATTGACAACACAAGTTCACAATTTTGTACAAATATAATATAAACTTTTTTTTTACACCTACAGCATCTACTCTCCCTACGTGGTCTCTCATCCAAGTACTAACCAGGCCCAATCCTGCTTAGCTTCCAAGATCAGATGAGATCAGGCTCATTCAGGAGGCATGGCCGTAGACTATAATATAAATTTCTTAAAGGTGATGAATGTCTTATGATTTTCCATGCACAAAGGCACCTACCAGAATACCAAGCATAGAGTAGGTTCTCATAATCCAAGTGGAAACTACTGATGACCTGTAGCAGTATTACTTGAGCTCTTTAAGCTTTTTACATGTTTAATTCATTTTATTACAACAAGCAGAAATAGGAACTATTTCTCATTTTTCAAAAGAAATTAAGGTAGAGAGTTAAGTGACTTGCCTAAACAATTAGAGCTAGAAACTGGCAAAGCCAGGATTCTTACTCATTCTGAACACCAGAATCTATGCCCTTAACAACTTCATTAAAATGCTTCAGATCAGAAGCAGTAGCCCCATGAATATCAGTTATGATTCATTTAATAATGACTCATACTTGCATAAAGTTACAAGTTCCTTGAATCTGGGTCATCAAATCCTGCAGTTTTTCTTTCCTCAATACTGGATCCTTTGGAAGGGTAGAGGAAGAACCTACAGGCTGATGCATAGGCTTAGGCACCTACAAGATAAACCCATTAAGAGTAAAATTCAAATTCAACAGCCAGTTCAGGAAACTTAGCTATTCACTACCTCTTAATGAAATCAAAACTCAAACAAAGCTCATTTATCAGATTTATCTCAGGTAAAAAATTTCCACATAAATGCATTTTTCTAAATAACTTAATCAAACTTTAAACACTATTTTCCTCCTTCAAAACAACTTTCATGGAAATCTTTCTAAAACATCCTCTTTTTTTTTTTAAGGGACCCAGAATAACAGGGCTTCTTTGATATGAAGTTCCTTCATTATGGACGGTTGTTACCACATGTCCTCTAAGATAAGATGGTACTGACTCTAAGATACACCAGTGATATTTTTTTCCTATGGAAAAATCACTACTACCACATTAAATATACATCCCATTTTTAAGATGTGTCTGATTTCAGAAACATTAAGATGTAAAAATATATATGTATACATCCTACAATTGAGGAGATACACTATTATATTTTGTCATAAATTAAGTATATTTTGAGGGGCTATTGGTGTTTATAAGGTGGTTAGCCCTCATGCTAAACTGCTTTAGACTGCTGCACACCCTGAATGTTTATAGTTACGTCTTACAGCTATCAGCGTGCCTCTCCCTACCAGCTCTCTTCACCTTTTAATTCATTGGGAAGTCACACAGCTAAGTTTATCAAAAGTGTCATATAAAATAAGAGTTAATAGACTCTACATGAATACATAAAAGGCTCTTTTAGTAGAAAAGTATGAGCTTTAGTGATTAACCTAGTCTTTTGATGTTGAACTCCATTTTGCCCTTGACTATACTTACTCATGTTCTAGACAACTGAGATTGCAAGACAAAGACAAATACTGTATTATAAAAAGAAGTGTCCTCTCAGTCACTAAAAACCCTTGCAACTTCAATATAATGCTGTATGTTCCATAAAAGCAAATTAAACGTGAGTTCTGACTTTTCTAACTGAGCACCCCAGATTTTAAACTATTCAGCAAATGGTATGACATAATAAAAGCTTGGCATTGCTACACTTAGGGGAATTTTAAATGTTTTTTTTTTTTTAGACAGCTTTACATAGGTATAAACTTGGGTTTTCAAATATGTTTCTAAAAATAGTTGTCATGTTGTAATTACTGTTGTATGATATCTAGTTAATGAAATAAAGCTATCAATCTTCTATGGAGTCACAAAGAAGCTAAAATAGTAGCACTTGAAGAAAAGAGGAATAAAGGAAAGCAAAAAAAGACAAGTAACTCTAAAATTCTCTTCCCCTAAAATAGACTGAGGTAAGGGTAATTTACTTATAAAATGCAATGCTTTGATATCCCCAAGCAAAATGTTTTTGACACTGTAAGAAGACCAGAGGTTTATCAAAAAACCTTTAGCTAAAATGACATGAAGTGCAAGGAACACTACTAGAGATGGTGAACACTGGGAGGATAGAAAGTTCCTATTTCTTAGCAAAGTGGTTAACAAGTTTGCATTTAAATAGTGGTAAATAAAGTATAATTTAACAAAAAGCAACACTACCTGACATTGTATCGAAGGATTATTCATTATAAACCTTGTCCTCCTGAAATAGTTTAATTATCATTAACAGAATGAAGCTTTATATTTGAACTAAATCTCACACTCTAAAACTTAACCCAGAATATTTAATGCCTATAGTTTCCATCCCCAGAAAATTATTTTGGAGCAGAAATGGAGAACTAATTCAGATCCTTCCCCCAAAACTGGAATATCTGCAACCACCATTTCTTCTTCAAAGAACACAGGCTAATTTTAGTAACTACAAATGAGTGAAAAAGCAGCAAGAGAATACACAAAAATATAATTTTTGTCAGAAAATGTCACCCATGTTTCAGGTGGAAGAAAACAAGTGAAATATAGTATAACAAGTTTCCCACCCTGTGACATGCATGTACATTTCTCACTTGTTCACATTGTGATCTTGTCTCAGCTACCCACTACTTTGATGTCATATCATTAAAGTTTTGGCATTAAAACAGTATTTCTGACAGTAGAAATTTCATTTCAGGTTAGCCTCAAAATTCAGACTAGTTCTACTTCCAATTTTTAAGGGAAACCAATAAATTATGCATTAAAGAGTTAAGTGAAATACTGTATACAGTTATTTACATGTGTTTTATTATTTTTAAAGAAAACAAAAAACTTATTATCACAACTCCGTATTTATGCCTACATTGACAGAAATAGACTGATACAGATCAACTCACATCTTTGGGTTCTGTATTAAACTTCCTGGGCAGGAGATGGTCATTTGGTATAAGGCTTGCTGCAGCTACTACCCCCCAGGACTTTGCAGAAATCTGTGATCGTGGTGTTAAAGGGTGTTTTTGATTCTCGACAGTGTTTTCCCAGGATTTAGGAGTCTCTGGCTGTCTCGAATCCTGGTCTTCACACATGGGAGAGGTCCATGACTTGGTGATGTCCTCTTCCTTCTGCAGAGAAGGTACCCAAGACTTTGGAGTTTGCTTCTTCAGATCCTGTTCCTTCTGCAGCTGAACTGGCCAAGGCTTTGGTGTCTCCTGCTTCTTCTGTTCCTCTTGAATGTATCCTGCTTTGGATTTAGGAGTTTCTTGCTTCCACTGGCTAGAAGCTGGCTTGGGTTTAGAGACATCCTGCTTCTTCTGCTCTTCCTGCAGAGCAGACCTGAGTTTTGGAATCTCTTGTTTCCTCTGTTCTAAGGAAACTGCAGGCTTTGCTAGCTCCTGGTGCTTAACAGAAGACTCCCATGACTTGAAGGGTTCTTGTTTCTTCTCACCATCTGGTTCAGCAAGCATATCCCAGCATTTGGAGAGATTTGGTTTTCTAGTATAACCCGCTTCCCAAGATTGCTCTTCTTCTTGTTTGCCTGAATAATCTACTTCTGCCATGTACCGTCTATTAAGAAACTAGACCAGAGGGGGGAAAAAAAGTGCTTGAGTCATAAAATTTGTGAAAGCCCTTGAGGGAAAAACTGAACTCTATTCGTATTACTATGTCCGCTGGTCTGAGCCATCATGCTAATAGGAAACTTCTGTCCTTATGCTGCTTGAAAAAACTCTTACTTTTTTATCCATTCTTTTCCCCTCAATTAACAGAAATATAAACTTTGTTACTTCAAAAGTAGCAATCTGTATTTGACTGGCAGAGGCGGAATAACCTTAATAAGAGCCTGAGTCAGTCAAGCAAACGTGGCACCACAATGTATAGTTCTTAGCAGTCTTAGCTGAGTCAAACACAGATTGCTAGTTTTGAAATACCAAAGTTTGTATTTCTGACTACTCACCTGACTTCCTTAAACATTAAGGCAGAGGAGAGTTCAAATTCACAAAGTTACACTGTTCAACCTTAAGCCTGTATTTCCTGAATTGCCAGCCTTTTCTTTATTTCTACTATATGTCATACTGTGATGTAGCCTCTTCCATTCTTTTCAGCTCCTATGAATTTCAATGCCACCTCAGAAAGAAAACAAATACTGTGTTCTATTATTAATGTGAGTAAATTCTGGAGAGAGTGAAATCCTACCCAACTTTAAATTCTAACACAAGGGCCAAAAACCAGAATAACAGCTAACATGAGCAGTTATTGTGGCCAGGCCGAATTCTAAGTAATTTAGAAGTTCACTCCTTTAATCCTCATAGTAATGAGGCATCATTATTACCCCATCTCATGTACGATAATAACAGACATAGCTAGGCTAGATATCCTGCCCAAACTCACCAAGCCAGGATTCAAGTTTAAGCAGTCAAGCTCCAGAGCATCGACTCCCAATCATAACACTACACAAAAGTCTCAGAAACCAAAATCAGTAAGTTAGTTTTCAGTACCTTACCTCTTGTGGTTGTATCTCTGGCTGTGCAAGTTCCATTAGAGACCCTGGAAAGATGAAAGGCATACTGAATAAACACTAGGCGAACTATAAGTTTTCAGACAGATTATAACTATAATTCATTCTGGCAACATATTTTCAGAAGCTAGTAGCTCTTCTCATACAAGAAACATTTATAAAGTCAAGCTGCAGTTAAAAATTGATCTCTGATAGAAAATAAGGCTATCTCTTCTTACCCACAAACACAGCTTCTTTCAAGTTGGAATTATAGCTCCAGGATCATGGGGTAAGAATTAGTCATCTCAGCTTGAAATATGGCCCTTAAAGGCCTCCTACACACCAGTTTAAGGTTGGGAGAAGGGTAAGAAAGTGAAGATACTGGACTTAGTATTAAAAACTAAGAGGAAATGAACATGAGAAATGACTTGAATCTTGCTAGTGGCTACAAGAACCCTGGACTACCCCTTAGAAGTGATATTTCCTAAATAAATCCAGGCTCAACAAACAAAAGCAAAAGTGCCATTTACTCACAGTATTTCTTCCTCAATAATAACTGGAAATATTTATTTTGGCACTTTTTTCCTAAATAAATTATTATCCTATTATTTTAAATTCTTTAATATGCTAACCTTAAGTTATTCTTGTTCTACTACAGTATTGGATTCCACTATAACTTACATTTGAACAACAATTTTAAATGGAACTATCCTAAGAGTTCAACAAAGAGATTCATTCAAAGTCCATAAATGCCTCATTTTAAGTGTACAATACTCTCTTATAACAAAGTATAACCTAATGCTTCTATTAAGGTTCACCCTTAATAGAAGGTGAATCTTGATAATAAAGCCTAGAGATGTTTTCTAAACCTAGGCTTATCCTGCAGCAAGTAAAGATTTCCATGTATGTAGGAACTAACAAATTAAAATAAGGCAATAATTTCACAATGATTTGACGTATTTGGCTTAAGTGTTAAAAATGAAACCACTATAAAGAATTTCAGAGGTCACAACAAACCTGACTCTTTGACAGATTCAGTCTTCAATAATTGTTTCTTCTTCTCCGATTTTATTAGCATTTCTTCTTCCAATGATAAATCTTTTTCCTTCACATTTTTTGGAACAGGGATACTTTCAAAATAGCCTGAGTTCAGCAATTTAGACAATAGGTCTTTCATATGCTTGTCTAAGAAAGAGTGATTAAGACTTAGTTATCACATATCCTAACAGTTCATGAAAAATTATTTGGCATAGAAATTCTAATATAATTTTATTATAATTATAGTATGTCATTATAACATTCTACATTACAGAGGATTCAAAGAACTGGTTAATACCATGAAAAGTAAATATGCAGCCATGTTTATGTCATGCTGAATCAATATAAATTTTAAAGATCAGAATTCCAAAATTAAGCAAGTCTCTTAAGTTTCTCTGGGCCTCCATTTGAAAAATAACAAAAAACCAGAGACCCTAATCAAAGACTAATATGTTACAAAAGCACACATTATTCCCTAAGCTGAAAGTAATTTATCCCATCTGCTCCCAAGACATCACAACTAGCAATTACTTTATCTTCCCCAATTAATTAAAACCTTAGAGAATTAAAAGTTCCCCAAACATAAAGATTGGAAAACCCTACCCTGGACAAACTCTAAAGGATGTTTAAACTACAAAACTCCATGATTAAGACTTTACTCTTGAGTTATGCTTTACGTTACTCCTAGCACATCATCCTTTGATGATCAAGAAAAATCTTAAAATGATGTTAAAGTCACTATACCATAAATAGGTCTAAAGTCTATCATGTTTTAATATCCACTAAAATGTTAATTCCCAAATAAAGCAGAGTTCTCATACTTAATTTAGGTCTATTATTACTTTCATAGGAGTACCATGACATAGATTTTGTCTTTTTTTAAGAAAGTCAATTTGGGAGTATAATTTACAAACAATAAAATTCACCCTTTTTAAGTGTACAGTATAGTTGTGTAACTTCTAGGGTTGCTTCCACCAGAACAATGATACAGAACATTTTCATCAACTCAAAAAGTTCTCTCATGCCCCTTTCGTAATCAATCCCCTCCCCTCACAACAACCACTGATCTGTTATCACTCTAGTTATGTCTTTTCTAGAATTTCATATAATTTGAATTCTATAATATGTACTCTTTTTGTCTGGCTTTTTTCACTCATCATAATCATTTTGATATTAATCCATGTTGTATGTATGCATACTTCATTTCTTTTTTTTATTTATTGCTCAGTAGATTCCACTGTATGGATATACCACATCTGGGCTGTGTTCCATTTGGGGATATTATGAATAAAGCTGGTATGAATATTCACATACAAATACTTATGCAAACATATGTTTTTAATTCTCTTGGATACTAGAAGTATAATTGCTTGGTCATATAGTAAGTGTACATTTAATTTTATAAGAAACTGCCAAATTATTTTTCAAAATACTTGTATTATTTAGCATTCTGATCAAGAAATAAATTTCTGTGATTTAAACTTGAAAGACTTAGAAATTTTGAAATAGTTATACATATGTAGATTTTAAAAAAAAAGAAGTAATCATTATTAATAAAAATGTTTCCTAGCTTCGAGTTTCATTATCCTAAACTGGTACACAAAACTATGAACTTTCCTATCTGGCCATTTGCACTTGGTCCTTTGGCCAAAGTCTATTTAGGAAGCCAAAAGAACTTTCTCTCCAGCTCATTTACAGATCGATAGACAACAATGCTTCAGTAGAATATGTAGCCAAAGCACTTACATTTTCTTAGGAAGATCTAGTAGCTAAGCCTTCATATTAGCAATATGTATATTTAAGAATCTTAAATGGAACAGGTACAAATATTTGGAATAGAGAACTGAACATCTTAATGATCAAGCTAGTGTTAAAGCTTAGCACTAGTCCTTAGCACTTACTCCTAAATCATAGTGCCCTTCAGCTCCAAAACTCTCCCTAGGTTCCGTTTTAATAAGTGCAATTATACAACAGAACTAAAGAAAGAAAGAGATGATTCTCCTGAAGAATACAGTACTCAGACATATCAGTTCTGACAGACTGACACAGTTTCAGCCTTCGATATCATTCTAAGCTTCTAGACATAAAGTAAAGTTTAGTGTTTACTGCATAAGCCCAGAGTAGAAAAACTCACATGTCGTTCCTACAACTGCTTTGTCACTACCTTCCAAAAGGTCCCAAAAGTACAAGGATGACTGCTCCATTTGGTCTTCAACACTGACAAGGAAAAGAAGCAGCAGAACGAAGTGGCTTTAGAGGTACATATAATATATATATACACGGAGCAGTACAATTTATACACTATAACTCATCAACAGTCAAGACATTCAATGTTAAGTTTGTATTTTTATGCTTTGAAAATGAAAAACTGATATTTTATAAAAAATTAACTGTCCATGTATGGATTGTAAGCATTTTCAATTGTAAGCATTTTCCCTTAAAACAACAAATATAAAGATTTTACCATAAATGGCTATTAAGGAATAGTCCAAAAAGAGTTTAAAGCTGTCATGCAGTATTATTCACTATCAAGCATATGTCCCAGGTGAAAGACAGTGGAACAAAAACATTAAGAGCTGCATTGGTCTTTAGAGAGAGCAGTTTATTATTCTAATTATGTTTTGCTTACATTTCACATATTAAAATAATGTCAGCTACATTCCATGAATCCACCAAAGTGAAGTAGAGAAGACAATAGGTAATGATGGATTAGACTATCAGAATGATAATTAAAAACATATATATTAAGAGTTTTATTAAGTTTCTTCCTGATACAAGGTTGATTTCTAATAGCAGTTGAAATCTAACTGCTTTAGCAGTTAACAGACACAACGTCGGAACAACCTATATTTAGCAAAGCAAAAGCTTAGAGATCTGCTCATTAGCTGATTTATTCTATCAAAGGCAAAACAGCAAATGGATAATCAAGGGGAAAAAAGCCTTGATTTTCTAGTTTTTGTATTTTATATTAACAGATCTTTTTCTCAGTATTTAGTAACAGCACAAGAAGAGCACCAAATAATTCGCACTTTGAAATTTTAATGAAATGGGCCAAGTACAACTTTATTTACCTCCTCTTAAGTACAACAGTAGTATGAAAGCAAAGACTCTTAGGTAATACCACAGCCTGAGATAATTACAAAAACATTTTTAAGAATAACATAATTAGCATTATGGTTAATACTTGACAACTAGGTTAAAACTTGATGATCAAGACACTATTTTTTAAAACGGTGTTACAATAAAGAAGTATGTTAATGAGGTCCTCAAATTCACTTTCCTCCTAGATAGTCTAGCAACCCTGTCAGAGTCTAGGCTGGCCAACGTCTCCCATGTTTGAATCAAATTAATGTTTTCTTAATTACTAAACAAATATATATAACTAAAAGAGCTAAACTAAAGTGTTATGTGTTCTAGTTCAAGAAAATATTTTCATTAGCTTACCTCAGACTTTCATTTCTTTCAGGGCAGGTCAGTTTTGAAAACTTAATGAGGTAGTCAAGTTCTTTTAAAGGCAAAAACACTGCACCATTCAAGCCTTCTTTCAAGTCTTTCTGCACATGTTCTTGTGTCAAGTTCTGTAATACATACTGAACTTGAAGTATAGTGCGAAGCTTTTTCTTCTCAGCCTCAAGTTTTAGCATGTGCTCCCTTCTCTGTGCCTTCTTCTGAGCTTTAAGTAGCTGTTAAAACAAATGCTAATTCAGGGTGACAACTCCCCGCCACCCCATACTAGCAATTCCAAGAGTTGAGGGCAGATATGAATCCCATATATATGTATAACACTGAATGTAAAACTGACAAATCCATTTAACCCTGTTTTCTTTTTCAACTAAAGAAGTCACTGAGTAACAAACTGGTTTGTCTCGGGTAACCAGTGCCAAGAGAGTCCAAACATCTGACTCCCAACTCCAGGCTGTATCTAATATCTCTAATATCACCATGTTGAGAAGAAGCAAAGTACCTATCACTGATATGCATATTAATCCCAAGGTATTACTTCTCCAACATACATATATTGAGCCTTTTTAGAACATCTATTTTATGGAAAATGCTTCAGTATAGTTTTGGGGTTTCTTTAAATTTCATGATCCAGAGCAAGAATATTTAAACTCAAATGGTCAATTTTCAACTAAAGAATACTAGCTGAAGCATAAAGAATTGAACACCTAACAGAAATAAAATGTCTTACAAATGTAATGCCAAGAAACTACAGCAAACAAGTTTGTTTCAAAAGTAAAATTAAGAGATATTTTCATAATTGTATGTCAGTCTGGATTGAACTGTATCTTCCAATGTATAGCTGAGAAAACACATGGAAAAGTAGAACATAAATTTTCCCTCAAATAAACAAATGTGTATGAATCCTGAGCAGCCCTAAGTCTACTCTAAAGCTCAGAACTACAATACGTTAAAAGTCTAACATAATACATCATCCTAGAAGGGGTTTCCCATCAAAAAATAATAAGTACTATCTATTTTGGCTAAGAAACCTAAAAGGTCTTTTCTTCTCATAGTTGTTTTTCTGATTGTAATATTTCCATCATATTGGATATTTTCCAAGGTATGAAGATAAAGAGAAAAAAATCTAGAAGAAGATTTTTCCTATAGATGGGTTAAAATACTTTGATATAGCATCAGTATTTAAAATACTACAAAAGAAATGTGTATATTCATAAACCCTATTAAAGATTGGGAGGGGAAAAAACTCAGGAAAAAAGATCCATTTCAGCATTATTAATTCCCCTCTAGGGGATATGAAAGGAACTTCATAAATTTTATTTGTGGTCCTACCAGCAATGAGACAATGACTAAAGATAAAATTTTGAGAACAAGAAATGGACTGGTGGGGGTGGTTATATAAGCAAGGATATTTTCTTCAGGATGGCAATGGCTCAGAAAAGCTTTTCTGAGACCTCAGTATAGACTTACAACAATTAACACTTATCAAAACTATAGGATTCTGTTTCTGCTTGAGAAGAGGAAAGAGTGTAGAGGTGCCACTTCTAGCTATCCAAGACAATGGGATTCTTTTGGACACAGCTTTATGTTTTATGAAAAGGCAATTGATGCTGAGGGCATCTTCAGAATTGTATCACATGATTACCACAGATCTCTCTCTAGCCACCTCCCAAGGTTGGATTAGATGTTCTTATGGGCTCATGTCACCCTAAACTTCCATTGTCAAAGTATATATTACAATAAATGATTTTCTTTTTATTTATCTGCACCTCCCCCTTTGACCTCAACTCCATGATGACAGGGACTATATCTCTGTTGTTCACTAATGTATCATTAGTGTCCAGCATAGAGCCTGACACATGACAGGACCTCAAATGTTTGCTGAATCAATAAAATGTCAAGTTAGAAGGCATGTTGTCTCCTAGATCATAACCAGATGTTACGAAAACCACTGACAACAGCCTATTTATCCTTATTTATGTGGAAACAAAAAAGTCGCGTTACATTTGCTGTTTGTTGAGGGCTGTTTTGGAAAGAAGGAGAAGATATGAAGTATAAACAACTATCAACCAATAGTATTGAATAATAAAATTTATTTTCTGAACCATGACATAGAATGATAAATCTCGACCAAGGACAGAGCTCATATTATGAAGACAAAGAGAGGTGTGGCTGGGCTGCCAAAGTCAGTTTGAAAAGAAGAAAATGTTTCACAACCTGCAAAACTGGCTATCATAGAAGAGGTTTGACAAAAGGGCTTTTGGGGTCTTGATTCATTAAGGCACACTCCAAAGTACTTTAGCACCTCACCTAAAGTAAAAGTAAATCTACAGTACAAGTAAGGAAAAATAATCTTACAGACAATAACAAAATTTGTTGGGTTGGGAGCTATCTCTAGATGATAGAACTGGAAGGACAAGAAAATAGATAGCATGTCTATGGTATAAAGTAAACAAGACAGTTTTTAAGAGTGGAAAGTATCAGGGTCCTGCCTTCACTTTACCACTTACTGGCTATATGACTTTGAAGAAGTTCCTTCTATTCTGAGCCTCAGATTCTTTATCTAAAAAATGGGGCTATACATACCCACTTCCTAGATTGCTATAAAAATCAAATGGACTTTCATAGGTGCTAGGCACATGGAAACTATTTTTTTTTTTAAGATTTATATCTGGTGGATACCAGATTATCTTAGATTTACGCACTACCTTTAAGAGTTAATTAAGGCCGACATCCACAAGAGAGCAACTCAGGACTACAAGGATCAACATAGTGGATGTAGAAGTGATGCTTTGGCTTTTTTTTTTGGAAGAGGGAGGTGCAATATGGGGCAGAGGTGATGCCAAAGGAATGGAGAATTTCACACAAGAAAAAAACATTCAAAAATAGAAGGAACTATTATATGAGACATTCTCCCTCTCCTAGAAACGAATTTATTTAAAAATTCCCTCAATTGTTAGAACATTGATTTTTAAAGGACCTTCTAAGATTCTAAAACAGGGAAGAACACTTCATTAATGAATGCTTAAGACTTCATATTAATTACTGACTAAATCTGTCAGATTAAAGTCTGAATTACCAGCATGGAAAACCTAACAAGCGGTGTGACCAGACTAACTCTAACGTGAATTATAAATTTTCCTGGTAGTAACTAGCATGGCCTCAAAAAGAGTCTACCAATTCTGTTTCCTAATATGCTAAATAATGCTAAACTTATAAGCCTATAGCATATAAATTTATAGACCTATATTTTAAAATATCTTGAATAAATATATCTGTAAAAAGTTTTTATTCTCTTTTCAGTGATTTCTATAATTCCATAGTGAAATAATACACATAGATAACTAATACTTTATTCACAATGTCCCATATTCAGATACTATTTGTGTTTTCTTAGGCTCCAGAAATCTGAAAACACTAGTTCTAGAGTAGCGATCCTCAATAAAATATCTGCAGGATTTAGATGAGTAATAACCAAACACCGTTATTAGACACTGATATTTTCTTAAAGAATAGTGGTTAAACTCATTTCAGGAAAAGCTAAGAAAACATACTCACATCTTGGCTCAGTCCCGAAAATGTTTTCTGAAGCTCCTTGGCAAATTCTAAGTTATGTAGCACTTCTTCATATTTCTCTACTGCTTCCTACCAAATAGGATAAGAAAACATAGCTTCTGTAAACTTCTAAGTACAAATACGTCAAAATAAGTTTCCCTCAAAAACAGGAGATTTAAGACTTCATAAACTAGCCACCTACTATACACCTAATCAAAAAAGTAGGAGTATTTAGCAGAAGTTACATAAAACTAAATTTAAAAATTTGATTTTTATACCAGAAATCTGAGCCATAATAAGTAATAATAATAATGGGGCTGAATCCCTATCAATAAAGTCTAAGAGCAGAGAGGCCTGTGGGTTTTAAGAGCCCTGAGCAAATAGGATTTCTGTCATTATTCATTTACTACTCACATATATTACACAAGTAGTGAAATGAGATTATACAGATGAATAAGCAACTTCAAAATATTTATACCTGCTAGAAAATACTTATGAACAACTACCTATAACAGACAAGATTAAGTAAGATTAAAACATAAATATTGTATATTTAAAGGGGCAACTTTTTAAAAGATTTAATGGGGAACAAAGTTGATAATTAGAAGAAGTAGGTTTTTTTATGGGACCTAAACTAACTCAAAACTATATGGAAGAATAAAGGGCAAATACAAAACAGAACAAGGTGGGGAATGTGTCTAACCAGATAAACATTACAAAACTTCCATTATTAAAACAGTATAGTATTCCATTTCTAGATATATACCCAAAAGAAATGAAAATATTATGTCCACATAAAGACTTGTGTGCAAATTTATATAGCAGTATTATTCATTACAGCCCAAAATAAAAACAATCTAAATATCCAGCAACTAATGCATAAAAAAATGTGGTATAATTAAAGAAATACTAGTCAGCCATAAAAAGATATGAATTACTGATACTTGCTATAACACAGATGACCTCAAAAACATAATGCTAAGTCAAATAAGCCAGGTAAAAAAGACTTTATTTTATATAAAATATCCAGAAAAGACAAATTTATAGAGATAGAAAGCAAAAAAGGACACAAAAAGGAACTTGGCGGGGTTCTAAAACTGGATTGTTGTGATAGTTGCATAACTCCACTAATTCACTGCAACTCATTGAATTCTAAACTTATGATGAGTTAATTTTCAGATATGTATATGATATCTGTTTCTAAAATTAGTCTGATAATACTAAGTCTTTACAAAGGTATAAAGCAATAGGAACCCCTACGTACTAAGAGTATTAGCCTAAATTGATCCAATAATTTTGAAAAACAGTTTGGCATTTTTATCTATAAAGTTCACTATGATACATATATTTCCTGAAAAAGATCTTGAACTTGTGTCTCAATAACACATATAAAAGTGCTCAAAGTAAATTACCAAAAGAAACAATAGCAAGCAACTCAAACAATCATCTACTGACAGGCTACTACTGAGTAGAGAAAAGCAAATGAAATATAGCTACTTGCATCAATATAAAAATCCTAAGCATGAGTGAAAAAGGTAAACTGCAGAATATATAGTATGACAGATAACATACATTATAAAGTACAAAAAGGCAACTCTAACAATTGGGCAACAAACAAGTGCAATTAAAATAAAAGCAAGGAAACAGACGGGTGGGGGCAGGGGGCGGGGTGGGCTCAGGATCAGGTTATAGGAGAGAAAAAGTATGGGAAGGAGCTTCAGCGGTGTTGGTAACTATCAGTTGTGTAGAGTAATAGGTTCTGATGCTTGCTTTATTATGCACTGTAACTTACATGCAACATTTTTTTTGGAACATATATTTCTTGATAAAAAGGTAGAGAGGCCTTCCAACTACAGAACCAAGAATGCACACGAGCCATAACCATAGTACAGTAGGTCCTCAACATCATCTAAAAGTTCTTGGAAACTGCAACTTTAAGTGAAAAAACATATAATAAAACCAATTTTACCATAGGCTAATTGATAAACAAGAGTTAAGTTCCTACAGCATATTTCTAATCACAAAAACATCACCAAATTTCTAAATAAAGACTCCAAACACTTATAATATTAAACACGGAAATAAATGTGAGATATAAATACACTTAAGAAAGATCAATAAAAACAAGTAAGATCATTATTTTCCACCATTCCCGTTCAGGTTCAAGGTGGCTAGAGCCTCTTTCATGAGCAGCTCAGGCGCCAGGGTTCCTACCAATCCTGACAGGACACTCTTCCATCGCAGGGCACACTCACACAAATACTGACACTCAGACTGGGACAATGTGGACACACCAGTCCACCTCAGTGTGTACATATTGCGATGTGGGAGGAAACCAGAGTACCAGAGAAAACCCACACAGACATGGAGACAACATGAGAACTCCACACGGACAGTGACCCTGGCTGGGAATCTTTTTTTTTTTTTTCTCATCAACATTGTAACAAAACAAAACTGAACAAAACAATGTTATTTGAAGATCTGCTGTATACAGTCTTCAGAGAACTGTAAAACTGTGTAGACCAAATTTCTCTATGCTCCAGACCTGGATCTTAAATACTTACTATACAATGAGATCAGTGGTCCAAAATTAAGTTCTGTATCTCACCCTCCTAAAACTTGCTTCACCCCAGTGTTTCCAAGCCCGAAAAATGGTTTTGCCATCTATCCAACTGTTCAAGCCAGAAACCTGGAAACCACTCGGCTCTTCCCTCTACTCCTACATCCAGTTACCAAGCTCTGTTGATTTAACCTGCTACTTTATTCAAACCCCTCTGCCACTACCTAAGTACCAGCCCCCATAATCTCTGACCTAGACTACAGCCAACCCTCACCTAGTTTCCTTACATCCACACTTACCATCTCCAAAACATTCTTCACACAAAAATGTGATTTTTTAAACTACACATCTGTAATTATTCTCTTTTTAAAACATATATCATTTCTGATGCCCTTAGGAAAAAGTAGTCTTTACAAGATTTGCATAGTGTGTCCTTCCCCATTCAGCTTTGTCATTCCATTCATACTGGCCTTCTTTCCACTTTCTTAGAAAGGCTCTTTGTAAAAAATGTTCTTTTCCCTTTTCAGGGCCTTTACACATGCTAGCCTACTCTTCTTTCCCCACTTTAACTGGCTAAGTCCTATTCAATTTTTAAGTCTTAACTAAAGCATTTCTTTCTCAAAGAAGCTGTCCTCAACTCTCCAGACAAGGTTAGAGTCTTCATCACAATCTGTTATCATTCTGTACTATACCTTAACATCGATCATATTCAGATTTGTATTTGCTTATTTTCTGCCTCTCTTCCCCATCACATAATACCCATGAGGACAGCAACCACATTTGTCCCTTAGGTATTATAACCCCAGCATTAAACACAGCACCTCCCAGAGTAGGTACTTAATATATTTTTTGATCTTAGCCTCAAATATGCTAAAGATTCTGAAAAGAATTTAAAACTTTTGAACGGAAACATATGCTCAGATTTCTGTTTCAAGAAAAGAACACTTGGCGGGTAGGACTAGTGAACTGGAGAGGAAGATCTTCAAAACAAGGAGCTTAATTAAAAAGCTTATGTAACACAGGTGGCTTGCACTGACTGGCTAGGTTGAGAGCCAGAGGAGAGAAAGAACAATTAGGGGGATCATTTCATGAATTATATAAATATCTAACCAATGCACTGTACACTTAAAATAATAAAATAAATTTTTTTAAAAAATCTAAACATATAAATTTCCAAAGAAAAAATAAAGAATCTTTTCAAAGAGCTCCCACCCATATTCCTCCCACAAAAAAAAAGAAAAACAGGCCCAGATAGTTTCACAAAAACAATTCAGCCAAATCATAAAGACCATGCATTATGGAAAGACTGACACGATATTAAAAAAGGAAAGGATGGATAAATAGGTAGGACATAAAGGATTTTTAGGGCAGTGAAAATAGTTTGTATTGATACTATGATGTTGGATACATGCTTTCCTACATTTGTCCAAACCCATAGAATATACAACACCAAGAATGAACTCTAATGTAAACTACAGACTTTGGGTGATAATAATGTGTTATTGTACGTTCGATTATAACAAATGTACCTCTCTAGGGAGAAACGTGGGTAGTGGAGGAGGCTGTACCTATGTGGGGTCAAGGGTTACATGAAAACTCTCTATACTTTCTGCTCATTTTGCTGTGAACTTGTAACTGCTCAAAAAAATGAAGTCTATTTAAAAAAAAAAAAAACAAAAATAAAAGCCCCAAAAAGTATATTAAGCTAAGTTGTACAGAAAATGGAAAGAGAAGGCAGGGAGAAGAATATTTGTTTATATAGGCTTAAAGATATTCTAGAGAGAAATATAAGAATCATTACTTTGTAAGATGAGAACTGTACAGAGGAAGGACAGGGTGAAAAAATATGGCATCTTTTTTAATATTTCAAATTGTATTAACTATGTGCATTATTACCAATTTTAAAAGCTAAACTTAGAGCTCCTTAATTAAATACTACAATACTGACATCATTTCTCTGAGAAGTCAGATTATAGGTATTTCTTGTTCTGACATCTGCATTTTCTAAATTTTTGCCTTAAATATATACTGCTTGTATGAGAAGCTGTTATTTCTCAAAAGTACCACCAACATATTCTTCATCACATCTAAAAACCTAACATATTCGATCATTTTAAATCTAGTAAATATGTACGTAAGCCTACTATAAGCCTACTATATGACATACATTATTCTAAGTACTAGGAACACAGAAGTGAACAGAGAAAATTTCTAATGGAACTTCCACTGCAAAGGAAGGAAAGACAAACAAAACAAAACTTTACAGTTTGTCAGAGAAGTGTGTCTACGAAGACAATTAAAGCAAGGAAAGGTGCTAAGGAACATGAATGGGGAAATGGATGTATAGTGTTATCAGGACAGGCCTTACTGAAATGACCTTCAAACAAAAAGCTGGAAGGTGGACATTGAACAGGTAGTAGGAACAGCATGTGCAAAATCCTAAAGTAGATGTGTGCCTGGGATGCTTGAGAAGCACCAAGGAGGCCAGTATTACTGAACTGCAGCAAAAAAGGGAGAGAAATGTAGGAAATGCAATAGAAATCTGAAAGGAAGTGGGGAGCATATTTGGTAGAGCTTTGTAGGCCATAGTTAGGACAGTCTGCCACCCTGATGAGAATCACTGGGGACCTTTGAGCAAAGAAATGACCATCTGACTTGCATTTGAACAGGATTACTGAGGCTACTATAGTGAGGATAGATTTGGAGAGAGAGCAACAGAAAAACCTGTAAGGAAGCTATTACAGTTATGCAGATGAAAGATCATAGGGCTTGGGCCAGGATGACAGAAATGGAATTTATGAAAAATGGCCAGTTTCTAGATTTATTTTGAAAGTTGAACTGATCAAACTTGCTGATGGGCTAGATTTAAGGTATAAAGAGAAAAGAGAAAACTTTTACAGGGTTTCTGGCAACTCCATCCTTCTACCAAGCCATTAACTGACATAGCTAACATTAGAGGAGGTACAGGTTTGGGGGACAAGGTGAAATCAGATGTCAAATAGGCAACTGGACATAGGAATCTAGAGTCCAAGGACTAATCCACTGGCAATACAGATTTGGCAGTTGTCAGTATATTTCTCAAAAGAGAAATCAAAATTAATATTATAGAAGCAACATATACTTATGAAGATGGTAATGAAATATTGAAATTACAGTTTGCTTGGCTGGAGCTCTGAAATATAGCATGTCCTCAACATCTCTTAGAGAGCTCCCATGAGAACCACCAACCTACCTACCTCCATTCCCCTCCCCATAGTTCCCCAAAATCAATACTATTATAACAGAACACTTCTTTCAAGAATATTTACGCAAAGTTTTATCATTATAAAAGTTATTAAACATGACTACTTAAAAACAAAGGCATGCTGAAATGCTGGATGTCCAGCTAATTCCTCTTACCAGCTATGTGAACACATCATTTCCAGAGCTCACACAATTCAAATCTGTGCCTCAGCAAAAGTATAATTTACTACATCACAAAAATTCAAGGCCAGTGATGAAAGTCAATATGGCAAAAGAAAAGTCCTAGAATGCCAGTAACAAATACGTAACCAAAAACCTTAGTTGAAAAGATAAAATATAATAGATGCACAAGCTAGATAAAATAACTTTTAGACTAATTTTGTTCCTTCTCAGCCAGGAGATGTGATCAGGTCAAAATGGTAAACATCAATAAAACATTTATTTAAATTTCATATTGCAAAAACTCTCTTCTACCAAATTAGATAAAATCTGCAATTACCAAGTAATGGACAAGTAAACAACATTTTTAAAAGGTGTAATAGTCTAATACTTATAGTAAGTTTTAAAAAAATAGGTCAGATGTGACTTTTTTTTTTTTTTTTTTTGGCCTATCAAATCTTTGGTCTTTCCATCAGCATTTACTGTAACATTAGGCTAATTATAACCCTTGAGTCCCTTTACAAAGCTCTCTATAATGCTTAATAGAGTTTTATTAAGAAAAGGAAACCAGTAAGTCTGACGAAAGGAATATAAATCACTTACCAATTGGTCTGGATTAAGTTGCTCTCCATTTTTCAGGCGATCCTTATAATCTTCCAGTTTGAGCTACAAAAGAGAAACTTGTATCTATTATAGTCTGATATAAAATTCTGAAACAAACTAAATATTAGACTTTGTTTCTTACAAAAACAGTTCTTGATGTAAGCTAGCAACTGCAAAAATACTATTTTAATACAAGGCAGGCAGCAAAAGAACTTGAGTTCCAGTCAGGGGGAAAAAAACATTACACACTATCAACATTAGTCTGGAAGCACAAAAATTCAAAGGGTTTATTAAGCCAGTAATAAATCCTTTTCTCTTAATAGCTTCTCTTTCTATGTAGTCAATCATATGCCTGTAACCCAGTGGTGCTCAATAAGGGTCAATTTTGTGCCCCAGGAATATCTGGCAATGTCTGGAGATACTTTTGGTTATCATAATTTGGGGGATAAGAAGGAGGTGAAGAGCGCTACTGGCATCCTGTGGGTAGAGACCAGGGATATTTCTAAACATCCTACAATGTAAAGGACAATCTCACACAACAAAGAATCATGTGGCACAAAATGTCAATAGTGCTGTGGCTGAAAAATCCTATTCCAATCTAATGTTTAAACCATTAGTTACCTGTTGAATTATGTGACATTTGTCTGATAGGAAACTTCCTAATGGAAGAACAGAAATGTGAAAGATTTCTAGCATCAACTTAAAGCTATTTTTCATATTAAATTTTACATTTATGTAAGTACATAACAAATAAATTCCATTTATTGTACCCAAAAGAAACGACAAGACCCATCACGGTATTCTAAAAGCAATGTTTAAGCTCTTCCTCTTTGGCTTTATAGCTTTAAAATGTGTTCCCAGAAGCCTGAAACAAAAGCATTGGTACGCTGACAGGTATTCAAAGAGGTAGTGTTATCAAGCCAGAGTACAGACATATCCTATAAATGTACTTCCTCCACCTGGGGAAAGACATCAGTGAGTATCCATCAATAGATCCTGCTTTGAATAGATCCTGCTTTCACTAGTTTCCCATAGAGGCAGGGAATTTGTGCTGATCCAGGCACACTCACCTTATCACACTTGTGATCAACTGCATGCATTCAAAAATGCCTGGTGAGAACTAGGGAAACAGAGAAGCTACTAGTAACTGACCCTTCTTCATTATCTTCACTACCTTCCTGTGTGTATTTCTACTTTTTTTTTTAAGTAAAGAAACAGAGTCTATCACACTTATAAAAATCTCTTCACAGTCTATTAAAAGCAACTTTCCTAGGGTTTAACTAGGTCTCGGCATAAAAATATTTAAGAGTTCCTAGGTCCAGATAGTTAATCACTCATCTTACCATCACAAGCAAAGACAATCATGACACAACAAAGCCACATGCTGTACTATTTCATAGGCTACATGACTCAGGAAACAAGGAATGATCTGGATCTTTCCATCAGCATTTACTATAACATTAGGCTAATTATAACCCTTGAGTCCCTTTACAAAGCTCTCTACAATGCTTTCACCTACCAATCTCAAACGATCACCTAGCAACACAAAAATGAGTGCTAAAACATTTTCTTGCTCTACCATCACTAAAGCTTCCAATGACTGCAGCACTTATACTGCAATATCAACTGCTGCAGAAAGTCACAAGGAAAACAAGCTAAAAAAAAAAAGGCAATCTGTGAAAAGAAACATTAACACTACACTCAAGGAATTAATCTGACCTAAAGTAGCTAGTTCTTCAAGTATTTCAACAGCAGCATGCATAATTTTACTATGAAGAAGATTTTTACTCAGTTATGCAAACCAAACAGAAAATGTTTAATATATCCAATATTTAGACTGCTTGTATGTTTTCAAATAGCTAATCTCAAGGTTATTAAATCTTTAAGAAGTAATAGCTATGAGCCCTGACTGAAAGCCAAGATGTCAGTTCCTTAATTCTTATTTAACATGGTGCATATATCCAGCTGGGAGGGGAAAAAAAAAGTTACCTTCTTTTTCTCGATGTTTCTAATTTTGTGTTTAAGGCATATGAGTCCATTATCAATATAGGTCTCATATGCTTGGGAAGGAGAGGCAGCGGAACTGAGAGTCGACGGCAAGGGGCTTGTGGCCCGCTGGCTTTCCCCATGCTGACTGTGGTTCATTTGCGGCTTGGCTGACTTCATATTCTCCTCTCTCCCCTCCTCTGAAGGGCCTGAAGGTGACTGGTAACCCAAAGATGAAGAGAGTTGCACCATTGAAACAGATGAGACTGAAGGAGGGAAGGGGTGAAAAAAGTTAAATATAAAAGTAAATTAGGACTAAAGGGACACATTCAGGCTTTAATATCTCTGAAAAGTCTGGAGCCACTCTCTCAAAGTTCTCTTTCACAGAAGTGAGCTCAAAACCCAACGGTATTTTAGATACGTGCTTTCATCTCACTACTTTTAAGGCAATTAGTGCCAAGCACTAGCGCCTCTGTGTAGGCAAAATCTACAACATGGGGCATGTTTCCAGCAACTCGATTCTCCACACAGAGAACTGCTAATCAGAGCTCCTCTCTCCTCATGACAGAAATCCGCATTCCGAATAATTTCTATGGTCAAGTGATGACCAGAAAAAATAAATAAATAAGCTTTCCCCATTGAGACCTTAAGGCAGCCACTGGAACCTCTTTACATTATTACTCAACACCGGTCCCGACCCCCATCATTAACAAGGACATTTAAAAGAAAATCCCGGACACTCATTTTTTTTTTTAGAGCTCTCATTTACTGAAGAGTAGCTTCTTGAACTAGAATGTCAACTTCCCTTTGCTCTGGGGCCTATAAGGCAAGTCCACCACTACTGGACATTTGCAACAAGGTACTCTCAAGCTGTGGGCGCTCAAGCTGGGAGCTGCTTTTCTGCTGTTTACACTAACCCATAACCACTCACACCCAACCGGTTTAAGGGCTCATCTTAGCAAGCCTGACACGGCCTTGGTCAGTGGCCCTCGCATCGCCTTCACCCCGCGCATCGAAGGTGTCCATCCCACTCCCCTGAGGAGCACCCCCAAAGCAAGGGCATAGCGAGCTCCATGCACGCCAGCGCTGATCTCAAGTCCCCAAGTCACTCAGCGCCCCGAAGGCACCGACCCCTGCGCTTCCCACAGCCCTCGGGACGCGGAGGCATCAGACGGGGCCACTTCTGCAGGTGCCTCTGATGAGGACGACCTGGAGCAAAACACCGGGCACCGCCCGGGAGTGCCGACCCGCCCTTCACCTCGCTGCGGGGGCGGCTGCCCTGCCCTGCCCACTCTCGCCGGGCCAGCCGCCTCCCCACGCCGCAGCAGCAGCCCGGCTTCACCTCCGCAAGCCGCCGAGGCCCCTGCGGCTGCGGCTGCTGCAGCCGGGACCCGCCTTCGAAGGCCGGCGGGAGCCAGAGGCGCCGCGAGGGTGGGCGGGCGCCAACCCGCACTTGCGTCTCCCCCTCCCGTCTCCTCCCTCTCCGGTCCAGGTCCTCTCCGGCGGCGTCCGCGGCGCCGAGCGCCCCGCCAACCCAGCCGCTCTCGCCCAGGCTTCACCTTGCAGCGCGCGTGGCTTATATAGGCGCATCCCGCTCCCCGCACCCGCTCGCGCGCGCAACCTCGTGCTGCGGGACACCGCCTCCTTCCGGTGCCCGCGCCCCGGCCGCAGCCGGCCTCGGCCCGGGGGACGTTTGTTCCAGACCCAGCTGCGGCGGGGAATCGGACGCCAGAGGGCGCGTTCTCCTCGCGATTGCGCAGACTGCGAGACACCAGGTGGGGCCGGTGTGACCGCGAGAGCCGACCAGTCGTAGACCCCGAGGCCCTGCTGGGCCTTGCTGATGGCAAACAGTAATAATTGCATGTGCGACCTTAAACAGGTGATTTCGATCAGTCGAAAAGGGCTACGCGCCCTTTGTGGAATTACCAGTTAAATCGAGATTGAGCCTCCGGTTTTGGTGGAGGATGCCTTTGTCCCACCACCTCCAAACCGCCTCCCCATCACTCCATCCTTCAAAATAGGGTAGAGAAAATCCACGTTTCCTCAGGAAGGATTCAGCATGTAAGAGCAGAATGCCCCGACATTGCCATAAAAAAGGAGTGAATGACTCCACACCCTTCAATAGTAAGATTGTGTTTATTTAGGCTGTTTCGTTTGTCGCTTTGAAACAGATGAATTCATTGGTACTCAGAGAAAAAGCTGATAAAAATCTTTGGTAAGGTTACATAAAATTAAGAGAAAAGGCTGAAAATACATTAGGGTTTCTCATACCAAACGAATAAGGGGCGGAGGAAACCACCACCCAACAATATACCTCAGACCCAAAATGTGTCCCGCTAATACACCAAGTAGATTTGTTTTAGATCCTGTCCCTGAGACTGATAAAAATTATGTAGACTAGGAAGATAAGAACAGAGAAAATTCAGAAATATAATCAAGGAAGCAAAGGTCCAGTTTAAAAAGTGTTGGCTGAGCTCACACAAAAATTGCCGTGAGTTTTACCATTTCTCAACACAGTAGTTTTCCAGTTATTATCTGTGTTCTTTTCAGTCTCAGGTAACATAATGTACATTTATGTTGCAATTTTGCTTTGAGTCTCTTACTACTGTTCGTGTCCTTGAGGGTCAGGCAACTATCAGATTGTCCATTTGTTTCATTGTTTATAACCAGAGAACGATCAGAAGCTGCTGAATATGAGGGGAGGAAGACTATACCTTTGCCCTTAAGGGTATAAAAACAGTAGATATAGGTTTAAAAAAAATGTAAAAGACACACTTTTGTATCAATGAGTAAGCACAAAGTTACAGCACAGGTTTTGCCTGTTGTAGCCTGAGCTGATAATGAATCTAAGAATGGTATTTCAATCATATTAATCGCGAAATACTTGCCTTCTAATTGACCAAGAAAAAAGCTATTCCTTGGGTCATATAGATCTAGCTGTAGATCCTAAATATTCCACTAAATAGAATAATTCTGAATAAATCTTTACCAATTTATGTCCCAAGATGGATTCAGAAAATGAATCGAGAAAAAAATGCAAAAGCAAAAATAATTAAATTTCAAGTCCAGAATGGTATATTTTGTGTAAGAATAGCATAACATTTGTAGGAGATTGTACCTCAGTAGATAATGCTGCCCTGATGCCTTATGAAAAAGGTGATTCAAGAAAAAAGCTTTTCTTCCAGATTCTAGAGATCTTTAAAGCCAATGAATGTGGCTTATTATAAAAAACTTATACCCCCAAATTTTAATTTGTTGGGGTTTTGTTTATTTTCTCTCCCCCACTCCCTATTCTCTACAACATCTTGCTTTGTCTTGCCACAGTATTTGTGAAAAGCTCTACCTCCAAGTTTAGCAAAGAATTACTATATTTAAAATATGAAAAAGGTGTTTCAAATCAATGTGGTAAGAATACATTCATTCAACAAATATTTATTGTTATATGTCAGTTATATTTGCAATAAAGCTGAGGGGGATCCAAATATTTATTGGGTACTTCTTATGTGTTGGGTAGTAGGCATATAGCCCCCGCCCTATGGAGCTGATTGACAATTCAATAAAGGCCCCCGCCCCATGGAGCTGATTGACAATTCAGTAAAAGCTTCTGGAATAAATATCAAAAACAACCAACTCAATAAAATAGAAAAATAGAAATAATGGATAGCTTGATTTCTATAAAAACAGCCAATCTACATCCCTTGAAACTGTGAAGGTTTTAAATATGTATTGTCTGGCAAACATGGTTCCTACATGGATGGTTATGCTGCATTCACTTAAAATTAATGTAGCTTCATGTTATTGGAACTGGGCACTGGAAATATGATGGACTACACTACTTTCAAGTGCCCTACAGTCCTGGAAAATACACAGCAAGTAGTACTAAGGCAGGGGGTAAATAGCAGGTGCTATGTTAGCACATGGAAAGGGTTTCTAAACAAGTTCCACTGGTTTAGGGAGAAGTGTCAGGTTACCATCTGCTGAGCATTTTGTGCCAGGCTCTGTGCCATGCACTGTAAAAATCTCATTGCCTTTTAAAAACTACTCTAAAACTAAAGTTTTTAATAAATTCTACTGTTGACCTCATTTTATAGATGAGGAAACAGACTCAAAAAGGACAACTAGTAATTTTGATGCAAATACCAAACAATTCTGGAAGTTAAGTAGAAATCTGAGAAACTAAAAGATGTCTTCACCTTTTCTGACCATGTGGAGTGCAGCATGTCTCCTGGTAGACTGAGGAGAACTAGAGAATTTTAGGGCTGTGAAACCCCTTCCCTAATTTTAAAGATAAAGTAAATAAAGCTTCTGGACATTTAGTAGTTTTCCTAAGACCTAAAGCATCTTGGTCTCCTGCCCACAAGCACATTGTGCCTTTCAAGTTCCTTCAACCCTTTTTCTTGCTGCTTCCATGGAGAATAAAGTGTAGAAATAGGCAATTACACTGGCAGAACTGAAACCAAAAAGAATAAGCAATTCAGTGTTACTGTATTTTCAAAGGAATGTATTCAATAAGACATATTAAAATAGCCACATGTTTTTATCCAATAATCTTGTTTTAGAAATCACCTCTAAGAAAATAATCAGAGATGCAGACTATAATTTATTTGTAAAAATGCTAATCATGGTACTTTTTGAAGTGATGAAAAAATATAAACAAAAATCTAGACAATCAATAATAGAGAAAGAGTTAAATAAGGTGGTTCTAACCTATAAATTATAATTCAGCCAGTAAAATAATCTTTTTAAAGAATATTCAGTGGCATGATATTTTATATGAATTTTTTAAAAAGGCAGGATAACAACATGATGTAAAAGATTATTTAGTACAATTATAATTTTGTAAAACTTTTTATTTTCAATATGCACAGAAAAGGCTAAATTTCCTCTTTATTTTTTATTGCATATGTTTATTTTAGATATCAAGTGAGACTAAAATTTTTCCCAAAACCATGAAACCTACTCTCTCCAGAAATAGCCACTATTAATTTTTGCTTATATCTTTCCAGACATATTTTCAAGAAATACCTATGATTTTCTTTTTTACAACAATGGGGCTACACTAAATATATTTAGTAATTTGGCTAATTTTACTTAAAATATACTAGACTCTTATATTAAAAAAAAATTTAACTTTGAGTTAGTTTTGGGAGGTAAAATTTTATATTATTTTAATTACCTTCTTTTTACTTTCCTGTAAACAAGTTAGAAATTAGAAAATTAACAAATAATGCTTTTAAATGATACCTCATTATTTTTAAAAAATGCTAATTGTCCAAATGGAAACCACAATAATAACATATAATAGTAAATATTTGAATAAATAGTAACCTGTATAATTCTTTCTCCCATAAAAAGACAAGAATACTAAATGAAACATAAAAAATTTACCCTGAAAGGAAAGCCCAAAATAGTACAAGGTATTTTGTCATTTGAGAAACTATATCTTGTCCACCATCACTTTGTTACCCCAAAATTTTTCACATAATTTTTATTCATTTTTAATAAGCAATACATCTTAAAAATAGTTATATTTCTTAGATGTGATATCAAGAGCACAGGAACAAAAGAAAAAAATGGTTAAATTGGACTCATCAAAATGAAAAACTTTTTGTGCTTCAAAGGACACCATCAAAAAAATGAAAAGACAATCCACGGAATTGGAGAAAATATTTGCAAGTTGAATATCTAATAAGATACTTGTATCATCAATAATGTAGAGTATAATTTATTCCATGTCATATGTTTTTATGTATTATAAGAATATATAAAGAACTCTTAAAACTAATAATAAAAAGACAAACCAATTTTAAAATAGATACAATCTGATTAGACATTTCTCCAAAGAAGATATGCAAGTGCCAATAAGTACATGAAAAAAAAATGACTAACATCACCAGTCATTAGGGAAATACAAATCAAAACACAGTGGGATACCACTTCACACCTAACCAGGATGTCTATAACCAAAAAGACAGATAAAAACAAGTGTTGATAAGAATGTGTAGAAATTGGTTGGAGCTCTCATACACTGCTGGTGAGAATGTGAAATGGTGTTGCCACTTTGGAAAATAATCTGGCAGTTCCTCAAACTGTCAAACATACAGTTTTCATATGACCCAGCAATTCCAGGTATATACTCCTAGGTGTATACTTGAGACAAATGGTAACATATCTCCACACAAAAATATGAAATATTTTCACAGCAGCATTATTCAAATCATCAAAAGTAGTAACAACCCAAATGTCCATCAGCTGATGAATGAATAAATAAAATACTCATACAAAGGAATATTATTCAACCATAAAAAAATGAAATACTGATACATGCATGAATGAAACTTGAAAATAACTTTAGTGGGCTATGGGGGTAGTCTCTAGTCGCCGTGAGATGATGTAGGGCAAGAGAAATATTGGTTTTGTGTGTGAAAGTTAGATAAAAAGTTGCATGACTTCCAGACAAGCTGACGTGCAGGACAGAGGTAAACTTTTGGACTTCATTAACAGATGCCATACAGAATTTAAGGAAATGCAGAACAGATACCCTGTTACTTTTTACCTTCAGACTGAGTCCTCTATCTACTCAAGTATATTTGCTTGGAGGTTAATGGCTAAATAATATTCCCTGATTGGAAATTTAGCCCAAGAACTAAATTTTTACTTTATCTAGTCATTCTCTCTCTTTTTAGGTTCCCTGAAATCCTGCATTCATCCTAACTGGTAGTGTGTCCTAACAGGTCTGATCATGTCATTCCTCTATCGTCAATGAAAGACCAAAATACAATTTTAGTGGCTTCCTGCTGCCCTCAAGTTAAAACATTCTTTGTAAACTATTAAAATTTTATTTTGAATAGCTAATGCAATACAGCCACGCCACAGAAGGAACAGTCTCCCTTCATTCATCCTCAATTCCCTTCCTCCAAAGCAACCAAGGTTAGCTATTTCTGTTGTTTCTTGTGTATCTTCCCATAGACTTTTATGTACATACAACAAATGCATTCATGTATTCTCCCACCACCATCTTTTTTAGCCAAATGTTCTCATAATTGCTTTTTTCCCTAACAGTGTATTTTTGCAAATCATCTCATGTAATTATACAAGGAGCGTCCTCATTCTTTCAAATCAGCATAGTATTGCATTGTTTAAATGTATCAAGGTATTGATTTATTTAAACAGTCCTCTAGTGAAGAATACTAAGGATACCTCCAACCTTTGGCCGTTACAAACAATGCTACAATGGATAGTTTTATTTAGCTATCATTTTGCAAAGTTCAAAATATAGCTGGAGGAGAAATCCCTAGAAGAATTACTGAATCAGTTGTGGTTTTGATAGATGTTTCTAAGTTACATTTAGACTCCCATCAGCAACCTAGGGTGAGGCCTGTTTATCCTCATACTCATTAGCACAAGTGCCCAGCTGACCTTCTACAGACCTGTCAATGTTTTCCTGAGACTTCCAACTGTCAGTGTCTGCATCCTCCTATCTAAAGGCTCATCTTCCGCATCTCCAATTTCAAAGGAGCTCTGTAGGAGTGTCGGGGAAGTCAAAAGCACAGAAAATTATCACCACCACCACACACACACACACACACACACACACACACACACAAGCAGCAGTCTTCACCCATGACTTTTCAGCGCCTTCATTTCTCAGGTGGGATAATTCTAAGGTTTGTATGCTGCATTATTTCTCACTAGCTGACTTAAGAACATTCATTGCATTAGCTGCCTTACTCTGTTATTTCCCTACTTCTGTTTCCAGTATCCCCTCCCAGCTGCCCAATTATTTTTGTTTGGAATTAAAATCAGCAAAAGAGGAGTAAGCAAGCTCTACCTCCCCAGAGATAATCGAGCTACTTCTTCTTATTTGATCTGAATGTTCCTACATCTGTTTCACACTCATCACAATATTGATATTTTTCAGTCTCTTGATAACTAATGTCTTTAAAATCATTCTGCTTTAATTAATGCTTTAGAGTAGATATCTGTAATAAATTTATTTTAAAAATAAGCATATTTAATCTCAAAAGAAATCCTGAGAGAAAGCGTATACTCTTCATATACGTGGGCAATGAAATGATTCTTCAGCCAATGGAAATAAACAACATGTTGTTTGTAATAGGAAATAAAAAGATGTAGACTTTTAAAACCTTCCTAACAGTTTTTTTTTTCAAAATGCCTAACAACTAACCAGTTAAATAACATGGGGGCGGAGTTGGGGAGATGAAATACACTTCACTTAAATGTTTGTCCACGGATGCAAATTTTTTTTTCTAGGAAAGAGATTTACTTTCAGATGCAGGTAGGAAAGAGCACTAGTTCAGTGTAAGTTGGCTTCTTAGAACTATTACCTCTAAAGTGGGATAATAATTCACAGGTTTTTTTGATGATTAAATGAGCTAATAGATGTTAAATACTTAGCATATTGCCTGGCATATAATAAAGACTCAATAACTGGTAGTTATTCCTATGAAAACCGTCTCTACTCTCATGCCATTGTCTTCTCTAGAAATCGGGTAAATAGTTGAAAGAACATATCCCATGATAGTTCTTGACGATGAGGCTAGCCTAGAAAAAGGAAATAAGACACTGCATAAAGTGTTCGGAAGACAGAAACCCCACATCTCAGGAGCGTACAAATCAAAACAGCAGTCTCCTTTCTCATACTTTACATTGCTCGGACTGGTCAGACTTCTATAAATGTGTAGAAGGAGGCATCACAGGAGTTGCTGAATATAAGAATAGACAGGGTCTCTTGCCTAGACTGGAGTAGGTGTATTCTCCTCTCCAAGACTATTGCTTTTGCTACTCCTGCCTACCAACAGCAATATTAATGTTACCAAGTCAAAAACATCTTTTAGCAGCACCACCGCCTCTCCTTCAAAGCAGTTGAGTTATTTGGGGGTGAGAGGTAGAGGGTAGGAAATTGGAGTTAGTAGAAGGAGTATGCTATGGCATCTATAATGGAATAATGACATAGTAGAAAGAGAACTGGATTAAGAACTAGGCATGCAGAAAATTAAAATCATACTGATGTACTAATGCTGGCTCTTTCAATGACAGAGTTTGTGACTTGAGCAAACTACTTAGTTTGTCTGTGAACAGTCACACAATAAATCTTCAGCAAGTGCTGTCAACTCTATCTTCAAGGTGTATTTCAATTCTATCCACTTCTTTCTATATAGTCTACCACCTAAGCAGGCCACTGTCATCTCCTATCTAAGGTATTCCAACAGTTTTCTCTAGAGTTCTTGCTTCTCTCCTGGCCTGTTGTTTATCCTAGACAATGAAGCAGAGAAATATTGAAGAATTTTAAATCTATTGAAAATACCTAAGGGCTCTCTATTCCATTAATAAAAAACCCATACTACTTATGATAGCTCTCCTGATAATAGCCCCCCTCCCAACCTCTCTTACCTTATTGTGGCTGGCAGACTAAGATGGTCCCCATGATCCCCACCTCCTGGTATTCATGCATTATATCATTTTCTCCCTTTGAGTGGGTGGGACCAGGACATGTTTTTAACCAACAGAATACAGTAAAGATGATGGGATGTCACTTCCTTGGTAATATTACATAAGATAACAACCCATCTTGCTAGGATACATTTTCCTTGCTGGCTTTGAGGAAGCAAGCAGCCATGCTGGGATAGCTCACAGAGCAAGAAACCGAGGGCAGCCTATAGCCAACAGCCAGCACGAATAGAGGCCCACAGTCCAGCAGCTTGCAAGAAACTGAGTTCTGCCAACAACTTCACAAGCTTAGAGGTAGATCATCAGATGAGAACCCAGCCCTGGCCAATACCTTGATTGCAACTCTGCAGAGGACCTAGCAGAGCTGTACCTGGGTTCCTGGTCTACAGAATCTGTCATTTTAAACTGCTGAATTTGTGGTAATATTGGTAACACAGCAATACTTAATTCTTAGCTTCCATCATACTCCTCCTTATCTTCTGCAGTTTACGTACACTGGGCCTTCTTGCTGCTGGCCTTATATGTCAAGGTTATTCCCTCCTCAAGGCCTTCTGCCTAGAAGGTTCTTAATCCAATTCTTCACTTAACTGACTCTTTTATATTGTGCAGGTCTTAACTCCAATGTTCATTCTTATCTATCTCATCTAAATAGCCACCCTGACATTAGTACATTATACTTTTTAAATATTCTACATAAAACTTTTTACTACATGTAAAAATTTGTTTATTCACTTTCCTTACACTAGAATATGAGCTATTTGAGATCAAGGACCTTGTTTAATTTATTTCCCACTATATGCCTAGAACCTAAAGCGGTGCCTGTGACTATAATAACATTCAGTAAATATTTGTTCATTATCATTAAATGAGCATTGGGTAACATTTGAGTTCCATCCAGTGCTAAAATAATCTCAGGTCCATAAAGGGACGTATGCAAAGACGTTTATTGTTAACAGTTTGCGGTACAGTGGGTGGGAAATAATCTGGGTATCCACCACTGGGACAGTAGATTAGTAAAACATGGTAGATACATATGTGAAGTACTGTGCAGCAATTAGAAGCAACAAATCAGATGTACATATCAATCTGGACTGAAAGCAGAGAACCCAAGACTAAGATATATAAGATGCATATTTTTTTTGTAAGTAAAAATCCATGTGCACACAAAAATACATATTTTGTAAGAACAATACCAATACAAACACATTAAATAAATGAGAATGCTTCTCTGAGGATGGGAAGGAGCTGGAAGTAGGAAACGAAGTTAACAGGGAATAAATAAAGCAAGAGAAAGACCTTGCACAGACTACTGATGATAATGAACTAGGAATTGGGCCGTATGATTAATTCAGTCTGTATCTGAATTAATTGAGAGCCAAAATTAAGGCCAAACAAAATGGTATGATTCAGAGATCATAGAATACGTCATAGAGTGTCACCAGCCTAAAGATCAGAAGGTTTGGATTAAATACTAAAAGGTGACCTACACTAGAAATCTCACCATCATTCATGATCCTTTCTCTCTCTCTCCTATAGAACAAGGCATCTGTGTGCTTCTGAGGTTTCTCTCAAACTTTCTCTCAAATTAGTCTCCACTTCTCTTGAGTCTTCATCATGATTAGACTCAGGTTCAATTTCCTTGACACTGCAGCTTCACAGGCAGTGTGCCACGCTCTTCCGTTAGGAAGTACATACTGTCTGACTATCTCTCTTGGTGTGACTTTAGAGCTTATAATGATCAATGCCACAGTCTTTATGTCAAGGTCTCTTTAGTCGTTTTGATTATATGAGGCTGATTTTCTAATGTATTCCTCAGGAAAAGTTCATGGGGACAATATTCTCTGAGTTTTTAAGTGTCCATAACCGTCTGTCTATAGCCTTTGTACATAAAAGTCAACTTGACAGAATATAAATCCTTGGCTCACATCTTCTGTTTAACTCATGATGAATTTTCAGGGCTCTGTGTTTCAGATTGTGCATTTCTCCACCTGGAACATCCTTCTCACTTGTCACCAGTCAAACTCTATTCCGCCATGTGGGCCCAGTGGCAGCTTTCTACTACTGAAGCCTTTCCTATCTGCTCCTGACAAAATTAAGTTCTACTTTCAATAATGTTCTTATGCAACTTTGTGCATTTCCCCATATCACTTAACACATTACACATAGCTTCAATTTTATATATATCTTTTAGATAAAGCCTATTAATTACTTGTTAAATTCTCAAAAAAAAATTATCTTTAGCAAATATGATCTGTCAGTCTTTAAAAGAGAGTATATTTAAAATTTCATTGTATAATTATAAATTTGTCTATTTCTTCTTGTAGTTCCACTTGCTTTTCATCTATGTATATTAAATATCCATAGTCGGTTCCACATAACGTCATAACTATTATATCTTCTGGGATAAATGTTCTTTTATCATTATGACATATTTATCTCTTTTAATGTTTTTTGCCTATAATACTATTTTATTTGCCTGATATATATTCTTTGAAATATATCTTTTTCTAATTTTGTCTATCATTTGAAAATAGCATTAATCTTTTTATTCTTGGGCCTATTTTAAATAATTTATAACGGACAATAAGAGAAAAATTTTCAGCACTGAAATTTCAGGGCACCAAGAAACAAAAACCTGTCAAATGATGTTTCTGTTTTTTCCCTTATTCTCTATCTTAAATAAAATTCTTCAAAAAGTTATACATAGAATTACCATATGACCCATCAATGCCACTTCAAGGTATATAATATACCCAAGAGCAATAAAAATATGTCTACACAGTAATTTGTACACAAATGTTTATTGTAGCATTATTCATAATAGCCAAAAGGTGGAAACAAATGCCTATCAATGAATATATGCATAAACAAATTGTGGTATATACATATAATGGAGTATAATTTAGTCATAAAAAGTAAGGGAATACTGATACTTGCTGCAACTTAGATAAAACTTGAAAACATTATGCTAAGAAAGAAGCAGACACAAAAGGCCACATATGAATGAATGATTCCTTTCATATGACATATCCGAATTAGGCAAATCCATGGAGACGGAATGCACGTTAGTGGTTATCAGGGGGTGGGGGAGGAGGCAGTGAGTGATTACTTAATGACAAGTGTTTTTCTGAGGTGATGAAAAAGTATTGAAACTAAGAGAAGTGATAAGTATACAACATTGTGAATACATTAAATGCCACTGAATTTTATACTTTGTAATGATTAATTCTGTTATATGTAAATTTCATATATGTAAATTTCAGTAAAAAGTAAATTCTTAAAACAATTTAGATATTGTGAGATCAATTACTTTTTGCAAAGTTGTGAGCAGTTCTGATCTCATTTACTTACTTTAGCAATGAAACAGATTTGTTTGAATTGTACAGCCAAACTATGGCATGACCGAGTGTCTGCTTCAAAGGGGCAAAGTGTTCTCTTTTTATAACTTCTTTTGGAGCAAAAATTTTGGACTATGATAACATTCAGTTATAATTCTAGTACTTGAGTTATACAAAGGAAAAGGCCTAATGGGCAGGCTCTTCTTTAACAGCAACATTAAATAACAAAAACGGATAGTTTCTGGATTAAAAAAAAAAAGACTTAGATATTTGGAAAATTTTACTTTGTTCTTATCTCACTTTGCAATATGTATGATTTATCTTCTGGAAGAATGGACCACATAAATCTTATTGGATAAGAGATGTCACAACTGATTTTTCTGGGCTCAGTGATCTTCATTTTTCCCAGGTGACTTTAGATACACAGTCCCTCCCCTTCTGTCTCAAGCATTGTTCCTGTCTGGCACAGACACCCCCGAAGAAACATTGCCTAGACCTGTGAAGAGTGGAAGTTGGAGATATTTGAAGCAGTTTCTGGTATACTCGTTAGCTTTTGCTGCATCCCAAACCACCTCAAAGCTCAGTGGCTTAAAATAATACCCAGTTATTCAGCTCACAATTCAGTGGGTCAGCAATCTGGGCTCAGTGTGGAGTTCATCCATGGCCCTATTCATGCATTAGTAGTCAGCTGCTGGAAGTACAGTCAGTAAGCTGGTCTGCTGGAATCTGGCTGTTCTGATCCTAACAGCTTCACTTGCATGTAGCTTGCTGTCGGTTAGGGCACCTTGGTCCTTCTCCAAATACCTTCCACCAGGCAAGCCCAACCTTGTTCACAAGGTGGCAGTGTTCACTCTTGTCACATCCTTTTCCTTAAAGAAAGTCATAAGGCCAGCCCAGATTCAAAAGATGAGGAAACAGATACCAGCTGTTGGTGGAAGATGTAGCGTTATCATTTTTGCAGTCTGTTACAACCGAAGTCACTATTCCTGCTATCATTACACACTACTTCCCATACTGGTTGTCCCTGCCCCCCAGTCGGCCAGCCTCCAGGCAGGAGGCCGACTCGGTTACTGACCCTTCGTGATCATAGTCTTCCTTACATCGGTCACGTTCTGGGTTACTGGTTTCCTCCCCCATCTGACTTTACATGCATTCAGTCTCAGCAAATCCTCAGTTTCTGATCCACTGAGAATTTATTTTTGAGCACCGCTTTGTTCATCTAGAACTAGTGTAACGTGTTATTTCTCATCTAAATTGGGACTTCTGAAAATGAAATGGGGCACCATGAATAATTATGTTAGTACAGCAAGCATAAGCTGAGATGTCCCTATTTAAAGCCATAATGGTTAAAAGCACAGCCTCTTCATCTACCTTGTTTAGATTTGAATACCAACTCTGACAATTATTTGCATTAAATTCTTAGTAACAGTTTCCTCATCTATAAGAGTCCTTACTTCACAGAATTTTTTGTGAGGTTTAAATGAGTTAACTTACATAAAATACTTACCTTATTATTATGTTATTTCTAACCTCTGCAGTAGGTGGAGGGATTGCCTTCTTCATTTAATGTTATATTACATGCACATACGTTAAAATTATTTCAAAACCTTTGTATCTGTCAGTTTTAAGAGCTATAATTTCATTGATAAGGTTCTATAATTTACCTAGATCATTTTCTGTGTTCCTCCAATATAAACGATAAAACAAAAAGCTTCGTTTTGGATCAGTTTTTTATAATAAATTATTTTTTATATTAGTTTTAGAAGTAAAGATGTTATATTAAAGAACATTTTAAGGATCTTGGCATTTATTGCCAAATTGCTTTCCCAAAGAATTACAGTAATTAACACTTGCATGAGCAATATTAGAGCATATTAACTTTATTGCAGTTTCACTAGCACTGAGATTATCAGTAAAAAATGAAATTTGTAAATGTGTTGTACTTGTTCTAAACATAGTTCTAATAAACTTGTTTTCTGGTTTCCCAGCCCTCTTAAATCAAAAGCAAAAATTAGAAGCAAGGTGAAGAATATTGAAAAAGATACCTGGACATGTTTGTTAATGGCTTGAAGGTGAGAGAAAAGACAAAAACAAATACAGGAAAAAGAACTCCTAGACATCCAGGATTATTTAATGAACAAAAATGTCTTCAATCTTCGATGGTCCACAATATCATTGTTTATTGTAAGAAACAACAGTTAACATTTATTATAATAACTCTAAATCATCAAGAAAAATCAGAACATAACTAAACAAAATTTGTATTTGGGTGATTTCCATTAAAAAGTAAAAAAAAAAAAAACTTTTATGCTGAAAGGAGACATTTATTGCTTGGTTATATTTTATTTTTAGTCCTTGGGTCGCTGTGAAGAGTCATATGGTTTTGCCAAAGGTGCAGTGAGAAGCAGGAGAGAATGCGAGCTCCATCCTGAGGAATAAAAACGGAGGACAAAAGACCAGGGACCAGGATAGGAAGACTATTTTAAATCCCAGAAATTGTGCCATTCTCTCCTGTTGGTTATTATTTGTTATCCCTTCTTGTTTTCCTGGAAAACAAAGGGCCTCTGTCTATATTTCACCTTCCCAGGCAGTAAGGAAGTGGGAAGTTGAGGAAGCACATTTCCGCTCCACACCTCTTCAGGCACGGTAAGGGTGCAGAGAAGGGTAGTGCAGCTGGCTACTTACACAAAGAGAAAACAAAAAACTTGGAATCCATCTCAGTCTGGAGAAAAGGTCATGATTCTCTAAATTTATCACGCATTGAAGTTAGCTGGAGATCTTGTTAAAAGACTGATGGTTACGAGTCTGTGATTTAGTAGGGCTGGGTAGGGACTGAGAATTTTCATTTCTAACAAGTTCTCAGGTTTTGCTGATGATGTGGGCCAGGGAGCAGACTGTGACAGTAACCGCAGGAACAGGTTCCCAGTCCTAACTAATCATAGAATCAATGGGAAATTAAACAAACAAACAAAAAAAAAAACAAAAAAAACATAAAAAACAAAAAGCAGATTCCTGGGAGCCTCTTCCCAGAACCCACTAGTGAGAATCTTCAGAAGAGGATCACAGGAATATGTTGGTTTATTTATTTGCTAAAGCTTCCCATTAGATCTTGATGTTCAGCAGGTGTGGCATCTCACAGCCCCATCACACCCAGATATATGCTAAGCACTTAGTCAATGTTTAATAAAGCCTTAACTGGTAGACTGATTTAGAACCAGAGGCCAATTTCCTCAGCTAAAAGTGAATCCTTTAGTATGCTAATTTTATTTTATTGGTGTTGATGATATTCTTTGGAGAATATCTGCACTGACCTCTTAGCCACATAAAAATGAGCACTTTTGTAAAAGAAGTTATTACAATTCTAATAAACAAACAAAAAAAAGTGCTAGCACAGCCATGTAAATTAGAATATTTCCATGGCAACGTGTGTATATACACACACACATACATACATATATACATACATACATATATCTGTATATATGTATGTATGTGTATATATAAACATATATATGTATGTATGTATGTATGTGTGTGTGTGTGTATATATATATATATATATTTATTTATTTATTTATTATTATTATTTTAACGCCTACAGCACCTGGTATTCTTAGGTGGTCTCCCATCCAAGTACTAACCAGGCCTGAACCTGCTTAGCGTCCAAGATCAGATGAGATCCGGCACATTCAGGGTGGCATAGCCATAGACTCAATATTTTTTAATGGTCAAATGAAGCTATTGTGAGATCTCTCAGATTTATCCCTTAGAAATCGGGGGGGGGGGTTGTTGTTGTTATTGGTGTTGTTTGTCAGAATGGCCTAGCAGTATAACCAAATTGGTAGCTCATTTGCTAATCAAAATTTTAGTAGATTAGATTTTTCCAGGCAACACTTTCATTTCTGATATTTGCCATAGGCTCGTTTTTACAACATATTTTTCTTATTCAACAGAACTTGAAAGCAGTACAATTATTATTTTCATTGTTTTTAAGTATTTTATTAAAAAAGAAGCAGGTTACCACTTCAATAATCTTCTCCAACTCTAAAGCAGAGATTGAATGATATTGGTCTAAACTGTGCATTTCATCTTCACGACATTCCTCTGATGGCCTGTCTTAGTTCAGGGTCAAACTTCTTGCTAATGAACTTCTAAATTCTGTCCAACCTACTTAGCTGAAGTAGATCATTAAGCTTTGGCACAAATATAGATTTGTGCAAATGTAGAAAAATTGACACAAACGTAGAAAAATTGGCTTGTGAGCTTAACTCTGAATTGTGGTTCATTTAGAGAAGTTGGTTGGTTACTTTATAATTTGTAGATTGAGTATTGAACTCATTTCTGAAATTAGATAATAGTGAGCTATTAGTGACACAAATGGAAAAATACTCCCCGTATTCAATATGCAAAACAAAATTTTATTATTCTACATGTGATGACAAAGAACACAAAAGCAATCTCAAACTTAATGGGAAATACTGTAAAATTATTTTCAACATCATGTTTAATTAAAGAGTTGCTTCGATTGCTAAGTAGTTAATAGAGAAAGCCAAAGTAGTAAGCCCCACTTAGGATTTGCGCAAATGCTTTGCAAATTGCTTATTTTCTAGTACTGTCACAACACTTGATAGTGGTACATTTAATAGGAAGACAGGTCAAGTTAAAATAGATGACAGCCAAGTAGATGATTTCAGAAAAATCTATACTTGTTCAAATACATCTCAAAAATGATGCGTCTTTGTATCCAAAGAGCTAAAAATACTTTCTCCAAGATCTAATACTTTCCCCAGCACATAGTTGTCAATCTGTATTTGTGACAGTTAGGGAGGGAGGTAAGAGGAAAGGTTGATAGGAAGGGAGGGAGGGAGGGACAAAGAAGAAATGAATACCAGAAGAAATGTTTTATATCTATTGCCTCTTATTTCCCTCACACTGGGGGTGCTAGAGAGAAACAAACTGGAAATCAGATGTAATTCTTATCGTAAGATTTGTTAACTCATCTCCCAGTCTCTTTTGACAGCCCAGTCCTCTCCCAAGAAGTTTGGACTCCAGCTCTTACTGGACACTCCCATTTCAGGCAGTGCAGTCAACTAGTTAATACAGATGCTAACACTAGACGACCTAGGTGGACACCCCTGTACCCCACTGACTTTAGCTGTGTGACTTCAGGCAGGCTACTTTACTTATTGGCACCTCATCTGTGAAATGGGGACAATAATAGCATAGCTGTCTTAAGGTGTGTTATAAGGACTAAATTAATTAAAATGTATAAAGCATTTAGGATAGTGCCTACATACCCATAGTAGGCAGCTTCTGACATAGCTCCCAACAATCCCCAACTTGTGGTATTCAGCTCTTGTGGTAATTTCTTCCCCTTGAATGTGGGCTGTACCTAATGACCTATTTCTAGAAATAAATAGAATATGGCCAAAGTGGTACAATGTCCCTTCTGTTATTAGGTTACAAAAGACTGACTTCTGTCTTACAAGCACTCTCTCTCTTCTGACACCCTCTCTGAAGAAGTCAGCTCTCATGATGTGGAGAGGCCCATGTGGCAAGAAACTGAGGGAGGCCTCTAGATAAGTTTTTGAGGAAATAAAGCCTCAGTCCAAAAGCTTGTGAGAAAATGAATTTGCCAGCAACCACCAGAGTAAGCTGGAAAGAGGATCCTTCCTAATTGAGTCCTAAGACACCAGTAGTCATGTGAGTGCCCCAGAGTAGGGAACCCAACTAAGTCACAACCAGATTCCTGATATACAGACACTGTGAGAAAATAAATACTATTTTAGGCCACTACATTTGGGGATAATTTGTTATGCAGCAATAGATAATACAATATGCAAGTAGTCTATAAATGTAAGCTAATAATGGACATCTCAAATTTCAGCTCTCCTCCCCCAGTACTCACATCTCAGTAAATGGGACTGACAATCAAATAAAACACCTACCCCAAAAATTATTCTTAATTTTCCTCTTTTTCTCAACTTCTCCCCTAAATAAACTAGCTATACAAATATCTGAGTAAGAGCATTTCAGGAATAGAAAATTAAAGTGTCTTAAGACAAAAATAAGCTTGTATTATTTTAAAACAAGGGAGCAGGGAGATGAGAAAACCTGTTTGGCTAGAGCTACCAGCAAGGGAAAATATGACATAAAATAGAATTAAAGAGGGAAGCAAGGTGCCAGATCTCTTAGGGAACTGAAGGCTGTGAAAAGCTTGAGTGAAATGAGAAGCAAATAGATAGTTTAAGTGGCGCTATGACAGAGTCTCACCAGTTTAGCCCTAGTCTTAGCCCTAGTAAAACCTTTTGGCAGCTGTGTGGAATAATGATTATAAGAAGACAAGAGTGAAGCAGAAAAACAAATTGGGGAAATACTCCAGTGAGGGGTGATAAAACTTTAGACATTATGAAAGCACTGATGATGAAGAGAAGTGGATGGACAGGGGTATATTTTGGAGATAGGCCAATAGAATTTGCTGAATAATTGGATGAAGAAAACAGGTACCGAGGATGGCTCATAGGTGTTTAAATTGCACCACCAGGGAAGATGGGGGTGGGGGAATATCAAAGGTTAGATCAAGATTCCTCTTTTGAATATTTACCCCTGAGATAATTCGACATCCAGGTCAAAATGTCAAGTGGACAGATGACGTACCCATCTAAAGTTCTGGAAGAAGTTTTCTCTGGAAATTGGAAAGGGGGAATATTAATATAAAGATAAGATTGTAGAAGGGAAAAATCCTTTTCATCATTCTCTTCTAAGTTCTCAGCTGGGCCTCTGTAACAAAAGACAGATTAATGGAAATTTACTGATGTGTATATGTCATATATTCATGACAGAGACAAATGGAAAAAGTAACATAGCTTAGAGCTCTGACTTACTGAGCATCTTCAACAAAGGACAAAAATTTTGTAGAGAAATGACGGGACAAGAGAAAGTGGTTTTAGGCTCCCATGAGTGGCAAATTGTGAAAAAGTAAAAAGGGGCAGAAGCGACCCGAGTAAGGTTTATCTGCAGACCCCTTTGACGCTACTATCCCTGGGCACAGTCTAGAATCAGCTTCAGTGGAGGAAAATCTGTGTCCTGCCTTTGGGCAGAGAGGGGGAACATGAAGTTTTTCTGCATGTGCCAATTCTTAATTGCTTTTAGTTCAAAATAATTCTTAGGTCAAAGAGACATATTTTGGGGTGACATATTCTGGTTTCCTTTTCAACATCTAAGAACTGCAAGAGATTATCTAATGAGAGAGTGTACATGGGGAAGAGGGCCCATTCCTGAGCCGGGGGTTGCCCAAAATGTAGGGCGCTGTCTGGCAGACGGCGGGGGGACTGGCACAGGAAGCTGAGCAATAGTGGCCAGAAAAAACAGATGAGTGACCCCACTCAGGGAACTGCACTTGAATAAACCCCAGTGGGGGTTGGGGCAGTAGAGAACCTGAGAAATTACTGAGATTAATCTTCATACCTGGGCTGACTGAGGGCTAAAAGTCAGAAATTTTCCTGTTATAAAAAATGTTTTAAATTATATTTATTGTATACTTGAGTTTGGAAAGGGAGATTCACACTCACTACTAATAAAATAGTTACACACAGATTTATATTTACATAATTAACTACATTATTTATATGTGTTTATATAAATATTGCAAAATAATTAGTGTTCTGAAGGCCGAGCAAGGACTAGAAGAGAGTGAGAAGAGGACTGGCTCCCTTGAGAGGTGGCCTATAAGGCAAGCCTCTCTGATAAGCCTTCACAAAGAGAATCCCAAAGAGTGAGTTCCAGTAATCCTAAAGGAAAAACTTGTTGCTCAAGAGTGAGGGAGCAGAGAAATAAAAGCTAGGGAAAGGATAACAGCCCAATTCAAAGCTTGAGAAACAGAAAGTTTGTGAGAATGGCCAAAACCCTCCTGAGGAGGTTTGAGGGGGAAAATGAGTCTTCAGAGGAAAGAAGGTAAATAAATCATTATTTGAAAAGGTTAAGAAAAAGTTAAGGATATAGATAGACTGCAGCTTTTCTTAGCTGGAATTCCTCATCTGAACCTCAGAACAAATAACATATTTGAGTGACTGTGTCTCAGTTCACACAAGAATGATAAATCTAGACCCTAGAACGGTGGCTCTGACCTGGATGCCTGGTGAGGAAGTTAAGGAGTGTCAGGAAGTGGAGGCCACAGGACACCGAGGCTTTATTGCTTTTGGAATCCAGGTTTAGAAAGGCCTCCAGCAGGTTAAGACACCTGTTTAAAAGAAACATAGTGACAATAATAAAAAGACAAGATTAAGAGCGTAACATTTAAAAGAAAAATGGAGATCCCACCCAGTGGAATTTCTGGTCTCACTGAGCCAATGTGGTATGACTCTGGAGTGTCGGGGCAGAGGAAGGAAGCCATTCTGACTGGTATCGGGTCATTCCGTGTTTACAGCCAATGGGCTCTCATCTGCTCATGGGATCATTGCCCCTACCTTGTTTATGGAAGTTGAGCCCGGCCCGCTGGCCTTTATTATTTTGGGACTTTGTCCTCCCCATTAGGCTAAGTCCAGTCTGTAACAGCATCTCCTACCGGCAACTCTGGACAGAAGCTACAAGAGCTTCTCACTGATACTGTTACCTTCTCCCAAGGCCATGCTTTATCATCAGGATAAGTGAAGTCCTCTGTGTTGCCAGTCTGGTGAGTTTTCTGGCCTACAGCGTATATTCACTTCTCTGGACATTTCAATTCTTTCTTTCACCATTTGCTATGGCAGCACTTCCAGTCCTACCTCACTTCAATGTGGGCAATTTTTTTAAGCATCTAAGAGGTAACCTTGCAGTGTATTAGTGCCATCTCCTGGGCTCCTTGCCAAAATGAAAATCCCCTACCATGAGAACGCTCTCATATAAATAAACTCTCCCTTTTCTAATGTTATGCTCTGTGCCTCTTGACTCAGCACCCACAGGATCCAGCCGCACACCTTCCAGTTTCCAATGGCACACTCTGGCCAGGTTCTGCGAACACTTCCAGGCACAGCCCCTTTTTCCCTCAGCAGGCCCAGCACTTCTCTGGCTGGATTGTCAGAGTTTGGCCCTAGTAATGAGTCTGATGGCTGAGAGGGGAGGTACTGATGCATCTGAGCAGGACACAGTTCTCTTGCAAGGTGGGATTCTCTGCATCATCTGCAAATAAACAAGAGGCACTGACCTTTAAGGAAGAAGTGAGTCACTTCTGCAGGCCCAGAAAGTCCAAGAGAATCTGAGGAGTCAAGATGTTTTAGTGTCTCAACCAGATGTTTCTATTCAAAGTCTCAGAGTCTCACTCCTTCCAAATCAGGATCCTGACCTGGATACAACAGACCAGCTAGAGTTGATAAGTCAACATTTTCTGGAACTCTACTACCCTTATAATTTATAAATCTTCATATTTACTGCTACCAGTCTCCAGGAAATGGGAATCTATTTATATTACAGCCCAGGAAGCACTCTGGCTTCACATTTCCCATAATATTGGTGAGTAATCATCCTCAGCTTTTTATTGTCTCTCTCCAAAGCACATCAGTGCTCCAAGCAGCAGCCATCTAATTACAAAATCCTTACATTTACTTAATTTCCTCCAAAATTCTCAAAGCCCTGAGATATTGCACCTGCCAATGCAAATGCCTTCCATCAGTATCCCGTCCCAGTTTACCACCTGTAAAAGTCTTGACAATGGCAGTGGAGCAACATTCCTGGACCTATTAGTACTCCCCTAACACCCACGAGAGTGTCTTTATGACGGCCAGCCAGTACTAGCAACAAAATCCCATTTTAGAGATGGTTCCTTGGAACACATCCAGGGTCAGCTGTCATCAGTTGTGTTAACCAGGAAACAGACTCTGAGACACTGAGGTTTCTGTGCAGAGGTTATTAAAAAATCCTTGCAGAAATAGAACCTGTGAGTGGAATAGCAGAAATAGCAGAAATAGCAGACAGAGAAGGAAGTTGGACTGAAGTGCAATTACAGCAGAGATCCCTTGGGGAGCTCTGGAGCTGGGATAACCCTTTTGAGATACCCCAGATTGAATCTTTGTCCCCCACACGACACAGTGATTGAGTATGCACTATCTCTGGAGAGGGAGCATAACTTTGGGCAAGGTGTCTTTCTTTGACTGAGAACAATTCCAGGGAGCAGCCCAGTGGAAAGCATCAGCCAACAACTTTCCTGAGAACTGGAAGACTAAATAGCATCGCAGTGATGAAGGGGACCTGGGTGGCACACCACAGCATCCACAATGCTTTGCAACACTGGGCACATCACTTAACTTGACGACACTGTTTCCTGACCTGCAAAGTAAGGGAATAACACCTGTCTCTCAGGATATCTAAAAGAGCAAATGAAAAAAAATTACAAGTGCAAGCAGTTTGTGAATTGTTAACAAGGTTATTTTCAGTCGGATTTCTGGAGCAATCTCATCATCATCTTTCTATTATGCCCCACATCCACTTCTCATCTCAAGAATAGTCAATATTTTATTTTCTGCCAAAATTTATCTTTAAATTCCATTTTATTGTTTCTCCAAAATGTTGCAATTACGGTGTTAATATGTAGCGAATTTAATACGTGTCTTTGGATTGTTTTACATCATAAATTAATTTCTGAAATAGATCCTATAGAAACAAAAAAATCCATTAGTCTATAATCTTGGACTCTATAAAGAACAAAGTTCAAAGATTTGTGGTTTTAAACATTGAAAATTGCTCTCAATTTTACCAGTTCAGAGGTTCAGAAATAAATGATGCAATTTAAAATAATTCTCACTAGAGGGAGCCAGTTACCTATAAATACTTTTACACAACCTCTTTTTTCTGAGCTTAAACATATTTCAGACAGTAGGTATACTAATAGTGTATCTAAATCTGTCTGTCAATAGGAGCATATTTTTAAAATTCAGAGATTCTTTCAATTGAAGATAGAATATTGAACCTTAGAGTGAGCTTAAGAATCTTACCTCTTTCCAAACATTTTGGAACATTTTAAATAATTGTACAGGAGTTCTAGTACATTCACAAATATGATGTCACTTTTCCTGTTTAGGAAAAGAAAATCAAATCTATAATCTGTAAGTTCTCCTCCAACTTTAATCTTCTGTGACATAAAATGATCAAATTTGGTATATGAGTATAATTTATACAAAAAATAAGAAATACATTAGTTTAAAGTAACTTTAAAATGCTTTAGTAATGAATGAAGTATAATATGATGAACTGTAAAGAATTTAGCATATCTTGATTTCATTTCATTTATTAAAACAAGGCAACATTTGAAAATAAACATGTTTAAACATAGTTCATTCTACTGATTTAGTGTCCACTATAGTCATTATAGAGAACTATAATAAAATTTTGCCATGTGGAAATTTTTATTGTTGCTTTTTTTCTAAACTTTTCCAAACAAAATTGTATGTGTTATCTCTTCTTCTCAAACAAACAAACAAATGAACAAACAAAACAAACAAACAAACAAAAAACTTCATTGATTTCTAAAATCTGAAAGTTTTCTACTCTTTCTCACTTTAATTTCTTGGCTTGGTAAAAATTGGTACAAAATAATCCAGAAGCAATCAAGAAATAAGAAGACTCCATTGAGACATGGTACAAAGTAGAAGCCTTTGGTTCTAAAGCCAGGTTGACAGGTGAACTCATTTACACCAGTTATTAGCTGTGTGATCCAGATAAGTTCCATAACTCTGGGAAGCTTCCCTGGCCTCATCTGTAAAAGGGAGACAGCTTAAGATTCTTGCAGGTCTTCAATGCATACAGTGTAAAGCACTCAACATGGTGCCCTGGGGATTCGAGGGCCTTGTGATGCTGGAGAGACAATGATGAAGTGGGGGTACAGCGGGGGAAATGGCAGAATCACAGTCTGTGTCCCTGGGCCAAACTCCTGAAAATCAAATCTAGAATTTTGGATTGGAAAGGGAGCACAGAGATCATCAAACCTAATCCTCTTTCTTTTGAAAGGATGAAAACTGAGACCAGAGAGACTTCATGGTTTTTAAAAATTCACACAATCTGTCCACAATAAGAGAGCTATACTGATAGATCTGAGATCTCTTCCTTCTGGGTCCCAGTGCTCTGCCGGGAACTATGAGCCCACGACTCAAACCAGGAAGAGAGCTCCTGGCTAGGGTTCAGGAATACACAGAGCTCCATAGGAGGAGCTGATTTAATCTGTGGCAGGTGGGAGTGGTATCAAACAAATGAACTAAATGATTCAATTCAATAACTGCTATTGGTGTTTTGCATATTATTCTATGGCATAATTTTGAGAAACTATTTTTAGAGAAGAAGTAAACAAAAAGTTATACTTTTTAAAAAAAAAGTATAAAGAGTGTAACTAGTAATTTGTAAAAAGAGAGAGTGTAACTAGTGATTTGTTTAGCAAGGCCTCATTTAAAAAAAATAATGAGTCAAAGAGGAAAACAAATATATCAAAATTTTGGAAAATAATAAAAAAGAAAAATACATAGGAAACAGGAGTTGTAATCAAGCATTTAGTAATAAATAATCTTAAAGCTTACATGCTTTCCTTCTTAAAAAATAAAATTGAACTATTCGACTCAAAATTAGAATAGCTAAGTAAATCCACAAAAAGAGAAAAGCTAAATAAAATCAAATAAAAACAGTAAGACTGATAAATCCAATAGCAGGTATTTTGGGAAGAAAATAAAAACAAAATAAATATCTTTCTGTCAAATTCAATACAAGAAAGAGAAGAGAAAAACATAATTAATATAAAAAGTGAGCAATATGTTAGAAATTTTCTATTATAAAATAACAAACAATATATGCAGATAAACAGAAATCATAATAAACTGAATAGTTAATAGAAAAATTCTAATGGCCGAAATTACCCAAAAGTTGAAAAGCTGAATCTTATAACCAAAGAAAAAATTATCAAAGAAATGTCTTCAGAAGCTTTCCAAGCCAGAACAGTTCTACAGCTGAATTATTTCAAACTTTCCATGGCTTGACAAAAATACACAAAAATATGAAGACAAATTTATTGGCCAAACTCCGTTTATGCAGCAGAACTCATTTACATCCCTGGGTTTGAATCGTATCATGACCTCTTTCTTTCATTTACTCATGGAAGTCTGCAACTCTCACCCAGGCTGCTAAAATGCATGATGGGACTGATTTCTTTGGCTCCTAAAATATTAAAATGTTTTTTCTGACCAGCTCTACAGACATCTAGTTTTGGTGAAATTTTGCCTTCTTTCATATTCTTATGTGAAGGGCCACCTGACATTTTTAAATGGCATCTGAATTACATTCTGAAAAGCTCTGTGGCTTTGAGAGGCTATGAGGTCATACTTCTTAAAATTCTACTAAATAGTCCCTCCAGTTATTAAAACATTGCAAAACCATAATAATTAAAACAAAGTGATATTGGCACATGAAGAGCTTTTGGGTAAAATAGAATAGAGAGCACAGAGACAGGCATTAGATTTTAAAAGAACTTAATATATAATAATTGCTAATGAAAAAGAGAAATTATTCTATTTATTACATAAAATAAAATTGTTCTACTTATTGTATAGTGTTATAAAATTAGCTAGCTATTTGGTGATACAAAAAAGAGAGAAATAAATCCCAGGTGAATTAAAGATCCAAATATAAAACAAAACCAAAAACTATACATAAATATTTATCTTCTCTTTGAATAGGCAAGGACTTTCTAAGCCTAAACACAAAAGAAGATATCACCGTCCATTTGACTTCATAAAAATGTAAAACATCTGTACATCATTAAACATAAAACCAAAAAGCAATAACCAATTGAAAAACATAACATAAAAAATGGTTAATATCCTTTATATGTAAAGAGTTCATACAAATTGCTACGAAAAACACAAAGATCCTAATAGGAGACTGAACAAATTATATTATTAATAGGTTTTCCAGAAGAGGAAATACGAATGGAAAGAAATAAAAAATTAACCTTGCACAACAAAGAATGAACCCTAATGTAAATGATGGACTTTGGGTGATAATGACATGTCAATATAGGTTCATCTATTGCAACAAATGTACCACTCTGGTCAAGAATGTTGATAAAGCATTTGTGGGGGTAGAGGGTATATAGGAAATCTCTGTAGCTTCCTCTCATTTTGCTATGAACTTAAAACCACTCAAAAAGATAGTCTTTTTTTTTTTTTTAAAAAAAAGGACTATAAGAAAAAAAAAACTAACCTCACTAGAGATCAAATAAAAGCAAAATTTTTAAATGGCAAAATGCCCACTTTTTCTATGCAATTGCAAAAATTGCAAAAATAAATACCTAGTGATGATGAAGGTATAATAATATAAGTACTTTCACCTACTTCTGATGGGGTTAATCAATATAGCATTTCTGGAAAGCCATTTAACACTGTCAAGCATGTTTAAATATTCTACCTTTAATCCAGTTGGTCTATATATTACTAATCTATTGTTGCATTAAAAGGACCCCAAATTTTAGAAGCTTATAGGATATTGTTATTGAAATATATTTGACATACAACATTGTATAAATTTAAGGTGTAAAACATGTTAATTTGATAAATGCATATATTGTATTAGAATTGCCATTGTAGCAATAATTATTACATAATTATCATTTCTTTTTAGTTGTTGGAATATCTAAGTTCTAGTCTCTTAGCAAGTTTTATGATTATTATATAATATGGTTGTCTATATTCACAATAGACAATAATAATTTATATCTCACATAGTTTGTGCAGGTCTGAAATCTGAGGACATTTTGTGCTAGATGGTTCTGGCTCAAAGGTTTTCAAGTTCTTAGGCAAGGCTTCAGTTAACTGAAGGCTTGACTGGGTCAGGACAACTTGTTCACATAACGGTGTGCAGGAGGCCTCAGCCCCTTTCCACATGGACCTCTCTATAGAGATGCTAAAGTGCCTTCGCAATGTGCCGGCTGTCTGCTCCAGAGCACGTGATCCAACAGAGAGAGAACAAGTAACAAACCTCAGTTTCTTAGCTTTAGAAGTCACACTTTGTCACATTTGCAGGATCCTATTTGTTAAACAATAAAACACTAGTTAGTGTGAAGTAGGGTGGAGCAGACTTCGAGGAGGCAAGAGAAACAGAAGAGGGGCATCGTTGGGGGCCACAATGGACTCTGCTCACCACAGTCTTCTTGAGGAAATCTAATTTAATCAAATGATCTGAAATGCAGACAAAACTTGATACACAAAGATATTCATCAAGATAATATTTATAATAGCAACAATTTGGAAACACAAAATTCAACAATGAAGCTGGCTAAGTAAATCATAGCACATCTATCCAATGGAATATGATAATCATCTGTTCATTAAGTGTTTTAAATTATTTTGAAAAATGCTTATGCCCCAGTGTTATATAATAAATGAAAATTGTTTATAATTATAATATTGAACATTTATAATGTGCTAGGAACTGTTCTAAGTGCTTTACATGTGTTAACTAACTTAATCTCCACAATAACCCTACAAAGTGGATCACTAATATTATTAAATATTTTAGCTAAGGAAACTGAGTTACAGAGATAAGTAAATTGCCCAGATTACCACAATTAGAAAGCTGAGGAGCCGAGATTCAAACCTAAATCTATCTGACAATATTAACCCCATGCTATATGTCTCATATATTGTATCATAGTATCATATAAATTTTCATAGTTCTGTATATATTTATATGAAAAGAAAAAGGATAAGAAGAAAACACACTAAAATATTAATGGCTATTACCTCTGGGTGATAGGATTATGAGTAATTTACTTTATTTTTCATATTCGTTTCCATTTTCCAAATTTCTAAAATAGGTATATGTAGATCATCAGATATAAGCCTTTCAATGCACTACAAATACTATTGGGACATAGATTCTAGTGGCAAGACAATAAAACAAAAAACTCATTGATCTTGAAACAGCATTACCAAAATTATTTCATTTTTGGTCTAAACACACTGCAAAATCATTTTGTGGACAACAAATATTTTTAGTGTTTTGTAGAGTTTACAAAGCTCATTCACACAGTTATTCACTTGATAAAACAGCATATTTCGGGAATTAACACCCTCCCCAGCTATTTATATCACTCTTGAGATTTTTGAAAAATGCTCTTTGTTAATTGGAACTGAACACAGCCAGATTCTTCTAGGGCATGTGGTTGTCCAACATTCACTGAGGGAGCATTGAATTGTATGTGTGTATACCCCAGGCAGAATTTGTTTAACAGAACTGAAATATGTTTGAATTGAACCTTTTCTCTGGCCAGTGGTTATCATTTGAACTGTGTTCTTCTCAAAGCTTTATTACACTGCCATGAAAACACTGAGCTTAAGTCTGCTGATGGGAAGCAAGTAATCTGCTCATTCTTTAAAGGTGCATTCATCTTTCTAGGTCAATAGGGTCACATTGCAAGATTCTGAAGGTTTGTACACAATGAATTAGAAAGTTTATGGTTGAATTTGCCTAGCTAAGAATCTTAGCTACTCAGTTATCCTCAGCGGAACTTTGTTTAAGGGTATATTTTCATTATTTCTTGCCAAATTTTAAAGCACGGCATGTTGTATTGCAAAATCTAAGTAATTTTCCCATGGGAGAAAAGGGACAACTACCCAAATACCTATTATATGTCTTCTAGTTTATTCAAGAAAACAGAAAAAGGTATTGCCAGGTGAGTAGAATGTTTTATTTTGAATCTAAATGAGAAAGTAATCTTTTAGAAGGTAAATAATTAAGAAAAAGAAGGAAATTGGGGTGTTTCTCCAAGGGTTGGAGGAGTAATGTGTATAAGGATAAAGGAAAGAAGCAGTAATTTAGATTGCAGATCTAATGTCTGCAAAACAAAGGGCACAGTTGAGGAGGTATCTGGTTGATGTAATGGGAAAACTAATAATTCAGGTCTCAAAGGAGTTTTTTTTATGCTTGAATTATCTGGTTTGGCTGATTTAACTATACAATCAACAGCTTTTCTTTTCATGTTAAAAGGTGACCAGTTTATGTGTCATATTGGCTACGTCATAGTATCCAGTCATTCACATAAACACTAATCTAGATAAAGGTATTTTTAAAATATGGTTAACATTTATAATTAGTTGACTTTAAGTAAAGGAGATTATGGAGAATCTAGGTGGGCCTCATCCAATCAGTTGAAAGCTTTTAAGAACAAAACAGAGGGCCAGAAAAGCGGGGAGGAGATCAACAAGTGGTGAATCGATGTGAAAAATATATAGAAGTTTGTTGCACTATCATTGCAATTTTTTGAAGGTGTAAAATTTTTTCAAAATGAAAATTTCTTTAAAGGCAGGACAAATGTAAGTGGAATAAAAGTGTTCAAAGTCCTTACACTGTACAGGAAGTAGTAAAAGTACTTAGTTACATTAAAATGCTAATTAATCAAGAATTCATGTTACAACTCTTACATGACCACTAAAAGAGTAGTAAAAGAATAACTAAGAACCTAAGGGAGAGGGGAGTGAACAATGGAGTAATAAAAAATAATTACTCCAAGAGCAAGCAAAAAAAGCAGGAAAAAGAACATAGAACACGGAATAAAATAGAAAACAAGTAGCAAAATGATAAATTTAAATACAACTATATTAGTAATTACATGAATTATAAACAGACTTCAAATCAAGAGAGAATGATTGTCAGACTGGATTAAAAATAATTACATTTTCATAATATAAGTTATACATTATTTGCCTTTTTCACTCTGTTGACATTTATACTGATGGTAAAAAAATAAAAAGTAACTGTGGGGAAAACAGTTGGTACCTTAAGCTCAAGTCAAGGCAGTAACACCAAACTGCACTGATAGCCATTGTACTCTTCACTGCCAGGCATTTGCAAAAAGAAAAGGAAAAGGCAGTTTTACTTAAGAAAGTCCTTGACGAACCATTAAACAATATTAATTTTATGAATCTAATTCCCAAGTACAGTTTTTTTTTTAATACAGAAGAAATCTTAGCAGTCTTACTGTCCTATTCTCATATATGAATCACCTTTTCAGGATTCTAATATATAAATTCTGCAAAGATTAGGGACTGTATTCTTTATAATAGAGATTAATGAGAGGTCGTCTATTCCTACTGTCATAGCTCCAACAAGCCTTTTCGTGCCCCCAGAGAACAGGTGCCCACTTCTGGGCAAAGCAAACTATGCCCTCTCTGGTTGTGCTCGTTGCTGAAGGCAGCATTTCAGTGACATTCTAATATCTTGGAAAATGTTTAGTTAACAAAACCAGAGATGTTATAAAAGTTATAAACCAAATTGCTTCTTGACCTTTTAACTAAGGTCAAGTGTAGTTTCTGTTCTTACTAGTTCAATACAAACCAGATAACACCTAAAGGGCCAGGAGTTTACCACGTTTAAGATAATCAAATCCACAATTTATGGACATATAAATTTTGTTTAAGCATATAATAAGCATTTAAAAATAAATAAACTACCATGGCTCACTCCACAATTTACACACATTCCCTAATTTATTTTCAGATATTTTAATGTACACATCACTAATGCTAAAAATTGTGTAAAATATAATTAGATATGCAACAATAACTGTCCTTAAGAAGCTTAGAGTACCGTGCCTTTTCTGTAGACTCATGGTACCTTTTACTCTGCCTGTCGCAACAAGTAAACTGACTGCTTTCAGTAACCACCATGGTAAGGGAGAACTAGCATCTTGTAGAAAAAAATAAACGAAAAGAAGCAAGAATAAACCGATTGATACTCTGTTTACATTGACATGATATGAAAATGCCAGCCATATTTAATATTAGTCACAAAAACTCAAGGGGCCAAAATTATATCTGATGGTCTTTAGGGTTATATTTTTAAAGAGAATATTTCTGACAAAGTTGCATTTCCTACATTCCAACTAATTAGCAAGGATGTTCAAGGTAAAAATCTATCTTACTAACTTCTCTGATGGATCTTAACCTCATAAAATAGTCCACCATTGACTGCAAAGTGGTACAGCCACTACGGAAACCAGTATGATGGTTCCTCAAAAAAACTAAGAATTGATCTAACATATGATCCAGCAATCCCTCTACTGGGTATTTACCCCAAAGACTTGAAAACATGTATCTGAAAAGATATTTGCACACCGATGTTCATAGTAGCATTATTCACAGTAGCTAGAACATGGAAGCAATCTAAGTGTCCTACAAAGACGAATTGATAAAGAAGCTGTGGTACATACATACAATGGAATATTACTCAGCCATAAGAAGAGATGAAATACTGCCATTTGCAACAACACGAATGGACCTTGAAATAATCATGCTAAGTGAAATAAGCCAGACAGAAAAAGTCGAAAACCACATGATACCACTTATATATGGGATATAAACCTAAAAGCAACAAACAAACAGGACAAACAAAAGACTCATGGGCATGGACAATAGACTAGTAGTTACTAGAGGTTGGGGGAAGGGGGAGTTAGATGGAGTAAAAGGAATCAAATACATGGTGACAGAAAAAATGTAACTATGGGTAGTGAAAACACAACATAACGTGTGTGTGTGTGTGTGTGTGTATGGCAAATATATATGCCTTACTGTTGAATTGTCACTTGAAACTTACTGGTTTTGTTAACCAATGTCACTATAATAAAAAATAATAATAATTCCACCACCAAAAGGACACACCCTGGTACACACATTCATGACAAACAAGCAATGGATATTTGCATTGCTTATTTGGTGTTGGGTTTAACAGAAAGCATAAAAGATTTCTAAAATCTCTGATGGCCAGCTCCATTCATCAGTATCCAGTAGGTGCTTCCAATTTGGAAAATGATGAAAATCATGTCACTGAAGATATTTCTAAAATGACTTCAAATAAAAGATCAATAAACTTGGGAATAACATAGAAAAAATCTAACTAATCTAATCTCTTAGAAAACTATGAAAGCTAAATAAATCCAAATTTGAATTGGACAAACTAATAAAAACAGTAGTTCTGGAATTTTTCCTGGGGAATAGAAACAGCACTTAGCCTAGCAAAAGATGATGATGGATTTGAGCTACAGACCCAAAAAATTTTTTTAAAAGAACTTTTAAATGCTGACAAGGGAGAATTCTTATGAAGGAGGGGGTTAGTAGGTGAGTGCTTAAGAGAATATGACATAATTTTTTAAATATTAAATAAAATTTTCTGTCCTCACAGACTGTTATCTTCATGTAAACTTTATTCTCGCCTCTTTATTTTATTGTCTTTAATTTCTTTGCCAAATGCTAGTCAATAGTTGTTTAAATTGTTTCCTTCACAGGACACTAATAATAAAACTTTTATTTTAAAATATTTTAGTCAGTATATGTGTGATCATGAAGAGGATGGTGGGAACCAAATCAGAAATAAATGAGAAAATAGTGGTGACCTAAAATAAAAGCATTTTTTAAAAATCTACCACATTACAGGAGGTAAACACACAATGTAAATATATATATATATATATATATATATATATATATATATATATATGCCTTACTGTTAAAATGTACAGCTGAAACTTAGTGGATTTCATTAACCAATGTTGCTATTTAAAAAGAAAAAATTTAAAAAATTTAAAAATGTAAAACTAGAAAAATAAATAATAAAATAAAAATAAAATCTACCACATAATGCTAGCAATATTAAACACTCATTGCAGGCTTACTATGTGCCAGGCATCATCTAGTATTTATCACATACTCTCTCACACGTAAGGCTTACAACAAATCTGAGTGTGTAAATTGGCTCCTCTGAGGAACAGATGGAGTAAGGAATGTAAAGGTCACTTGAGAGACAATGCCTGTAGAAGATTAAAAGTGGGAAAGGCAGGAGTGGGCAGTAAGTTCTTAGACCTCACTGCAGATCTGATGCTTATTAAAGGAAAGGAAGGCAGCAGGTTGAACACGGACAGCCTCAGACCACTCTGCAATCTGACAAAGCCTTGGTCATCAGGAACTCTAGAACAACTTCTGTCCACTGGAGGAGTCTCGTCTTGAAATGGCTATGCTCATATCCCACTGAGCTCAGTGGCTGGCTGGGGACTATCTCAGAAGTCTATGATCTTGTCTCAAAAACTGAGGTGGATTCTAAAAGTGCTAATAGCTGAAATACTCCTTAGAGGGAACAGCAAGTCGGGTTTCTTGAGGGGAGATCTGAGTGGCTGGGACACCTCATGGCTGCCACAGTGAGGTAGGTTTTATTATGATCCCCAATTTTCAGAAAGAAAAACAAAGCACAGAAATTATTTAAGTTTTCCAAAGATATACAACTAGTAAAGAGCTAATAAATGTCTCCTCTTTTCCTTGTGGTTGATAGTAAAAACTATTTTATAATTTATTAGAGTTTTTAGAAATGTCCAACTTTTATCAATGTCATTTTAAAAATGCTTTTAAAAAATATTAAGTGTTTCATACTGTCTTTAACCCTGCAAGGAATACAAAAAAGATTATCATGTAAAAGTTTTCATTTTAAAAGCAAAATGATGTGGGAAACTATATTTCAAGTTCCAGAAATGGTTATTTTTCTTTTCTCTCCAGTCAAAAGGCACTGTTGTTTTAACAATTAAAACTCTGGGCTGCAGTCAAAAGTGCTAAGTTTCAATGTGGATGAAGAGTTTACAACATAGTTTTAAACATCTGAAAATTGGAATCACAAGAAAGTGCTCAGGGAATTACAGTAGCTCCTGAGTGCAGCCGTAACAATTTTATTGTCAACACACTGGTCTTTTTTACTTCCTTCACTGGAGAGGGATGAAGAGATAGAGGAAACAGTCAAGCAGCAGGCAGCCTATCGGTTACAGGTACCATTTGTCTAATGACATTTTCTTTTTTCTTTTTCTTTTTTTTTTAATTTATTTTTTAGGCGAGGCAACCCTTGGTTGACCTCACAGATTGCAAGGACCTCGTCAGTTTACAATTCCTTATTTAATTTTTTACACCTACAGCACCTGGTCTTCCTAGGTGATCTCCCATCCAAGTGCTAACCAGGCCTGACCCTGCTTAGCTTCTAAAATCAGACAGGATTGCGCTTGTTCAGAATGGCATGGCCGTAGATTAATGACACTTTTTAAATCGATTTATTACCTAGAGACCTTTCTCTTTCCCTTTCAATTTTCATGTTTTTCTGATTATGAGGAAAACACAGCTTTGGCAAGCCAGAGAGTTAAGGTGGCACAGGACTTCAGAATTTCTAGATTCATTCATTTTAGCCAATTCTTTCACCACAATTTAGTTATGGGGAAGAGGAAGGCGAGAGGAAACCTATGGAGGCAAAATTTAAAGCTAAATTTGGAATCACCTTTGACATGAAAAACAATCCTTCTGGCTCTTGAGTTTTGTTTTTAACTTTAAAAAATGCAACATGAGTTTCTTGTGGAAAAATCAGAGAACACTAGGAGGCAAAAAGAAAAAGAAAACTACTACCCAGAGCTACCTAAATTTTAGTGTAAGGACCTTCCAGTCTCTCACTCTCTGGTGTATTTTGGCTTTTTTTTTCTTTTTTTCAAAATGTAAGATCATTACTTAAATATTATTTTTTAATTGGTTTTTCTTTACTCAATATCATGAACATCTTTCACATCAATAAATTAATTTCTACAAATGTGTACATATGACTCTAGCACAAGTTATTCAAAGAATACCCATCATCGAACATTTAAATTTTCTTTTCCTTTTAAACATATTAAAAATAGCAATTTAGTGAAAAAATGTTGTTAATTTGAGATAAAATTCACAAAACAAAATTTACCATTTTAACCATGTTAGAGTGCACAATTCAGAGGTTTTTAGTATATTCACAAGGTTGTGCCACCATCACCGCTATCTAATTCCAGAACACTTGCATCACCCCAAAGGAAACCACATGCTATTAGCAATCACTCTCAATTCCCCACAACCCCTATTCCCTATCACCCACTAATCTACTTTCTGTCCCTATGAATTTACCTATCCTGGACATTTTATATAAATAGAATTATACTATATGTGCCCTTTCGTGTCTGGCTGTTTTCGCTTAGCAAATGTTTTCAATATTTATCCATGTTGTGGCATGCATCAGTACTTCATTTTTTTTTTATGGCTGGATAATATTCAATTGTATGGATAGAGCACATTTTGTTTACCCATTCAACAGTCGATGGATATTTGGGTTGTTTCTACCTTTTGACTAGCGTGAATAGTGATACTATGAACATTTTTGTACAAGTTTTTGTAAGGCATATGTTTTTAATTCTTTTGGGTACAGAATATACCTACTTAGAAGTGGAATTGCTAGGTTATGCGGTAACTCCATAACTTTCTCAGGAGCCACCAAACTGCCACAGTGGTTGTGCAATTTTACATTCCCACCAGCAATGTATAAGCGTTCTAATTTCCCCATCCTCACCATAATTTGTTAATTTTCTTTTTTTATTATTGTTATAGCTATCCTAGTAAGTATGAAGTGGTATCTAATTGTGGTTTGATTGACAATTTTCTAATGATGAATGAAGTTGAACATCTTTTCAATGTGCTTGCTGGCCATTTGAATTCCTTTCCAATTCCTTTGTCAATTTTTTTTAATTGAGCTGTTTCTCCTTTTATTGTTGGTTATTAATGGTTCTTTATATATTCTGGATACAATGCCCTTATCTGATATATTATTTGCAAATATTTCTTCCAGTCTATGGGCTGTCTTTTCACTTTCATGTAGTGTCTTTTAATGCACAAAAGTTTTTAATTTTGATAAAGTCCAATTTACTTGTTATTTTATTCCCCTGCTTGTGCTTTTGGTCATATTTAAGAAATTGTTGCCTAATCCAAGACCATGAAGATTTATACCTATGTTTCCTGCTAAGGGCTTTAGCTTTTACATTTAGGTCTTTGATCAACTTTGAGTTAATTTCTGTATATGGTATGAAGTAAGGGTTCAAATTCATTCTTTTGTGTAGCTAAATCTTATATGTAATCTTAAGTATCTACTTTGGGTAGAGTCCTAGAAAAAGAACATATAATGCTTCAGTTTTAAACATAGACATTGAATTTCTAATTCCAGTCCCAGTTCCATCAACAATGAAAACAAAAGAAGCCAGAGTGCATGCTCTGACAAAACATTATGTTTTCTTTGTCCACAGCAAACTTTAGTCCATAGCAAAGGACTAAAATCAACAAAAAGAAATTATTGGATTGCTGCCTAACTTATCTGCCATCATTACTTCTGTCTGCCACCTCTACTATCTTAGTTACTTTTGTCTGGTGCTTTTCAGATCATTGCTGTGAGATTTCATGTGACCTTAACTGTCAGATCATTGTGGCCAAGTTTCATCTCTCTAAAGATTTTACATGAAGAGATGGCATGAAGGAATGGGTGAGTACACAGGCTCTTCACAAACGTGAGAAACTGCAGAAACCCTTTACAGCTACGAACCCTTGTTCATCAAAGAAAAACTTTCCTTTATTCTCTTATTTTCCAAACATGGATTAACTTCTCTTTCCCTGATTTTTTTTTTTTTTCATTTGAACTACAAAATAGAAGTTCCCATCTCTTCTCTTTGATAAAACCGTAGGGGAAAAAAACTGCTTGACTCCTCCCACCTACTGACTTGGGAAACTGCTCAGTGGAAAAGAGCAGGAACTAGATATTGAGCCCTGAAGTAGAAGACAAAATACCAAGGCTATTCTTGGATTGGGGTTGGGGGTGGAGAGTTGGATTTACAACTGATTTTTCTTTTTTTTAGTTTGTTTTAAAAAATAATGCTCCCTTATCTTTACAATGAAAATATGTATTTTTAAAGCCAGGTTGGCTTCTTAGCCATGCTTATTTGTTCTGGTATAAAGAGCTTTAATTTAATGTATCCATCTCACCCTACATAATGTGAAGGCAATATCCACTGTAAAGAAAAATTATGTGAACTTATTTATAATATATATATATATATATATATATATATAAATTGATACAAGAAGAAGCATCTAACCAAGTTGTAACCAAGTTCTCTTGCAATGTGAAAAAATAAATTAAATATGGGCTTTAAACATAGTGGAGGTGTAAAAGCTTTCTCCCTCAGATGAGAAAAAAAATCAAGCTCTTAGCCCCCAAGCTGGGACTGTTCACTAAACAGGGTCAAATTGGCAGGATTTTCTCTAGAGAGTAATCTTTGCAGTTTCACTTTATCCTTTATAAATCTCAAGCAATGCTGCTTTTCTGACCTCTGATTGGAAAGAGAACAACATTCCACATGACACTATACTTTGCTCCACTTCTTTTGCAAGTCTCCTTTTCTATTACATACAAAGTCCATTTAACAGTATAGCTTAAATAGCAATGATTCCTTAAACAGGACATAAAAACACTAACCATAAAGAAAAAAAAATTAGTCTGATTAAAATCAAGAACATCTGTGTTAATTAACTTGACTGGGGAATCTTTCACAGTACATATAAATACACACATATATCAAATCATCATATTGTACATCTTACAATTTTATGTGTCAATTATACCTCAATAATGCTGGAAAAGAAAAAAACCAATTCCCACTCCAGTCATGTATTTGAAAGTGCTTGAAACTACTATGAAAACTCAGTGGGCCTCAGGTTTCATTTCCTCAAAACCTAGAATTGACCAAACCAGATACATTTTCTCATACACCACCCCAAAGTAAAATAAAAAATTAAGAGCAAGCCAGACACACCACCTTACACACCACCCCAAAGTAAAATAAAATTAAGAAAATTTGTTCAGAAGATACTTTAAGAATCTAAAGGTGACCTACAGAGTAGTAAAGGATATTTGCAACACACACATACACACACTTACACATATACACACACACACCCTTCAAAGGACTCATATCCAGAATACATGTAAAACTCTTACGAATCAATGAGAAAAGACATCTGATAAAAAAAGACAAAAGACACTGCAGACATTTCATAAGAGGATATACAAACAGCCAATAAATATATAAAAAATTACTCAGTGATCAGGGATACGTAGATTAAAACTAAAATGAAAAGGTGCAAAATACCAAGTGTTGGCAAGGATATGGAACATCTGGAACTTTACACACTTCTGGTGAAGTAAAAAAAAATGGTAGGAACACTTAGGAAAACCATTTGTTGATAACTTCTAAAACTGAACATATGCATATTCCAGGATACAGTAATTTCACTCCTAGGATATACCAAACAGAAATTCATCCATAAGATTCCAGAAGATATGCTAAAATTAAAATGTTCATTGAGCTACCCAAATATCTATGAAAAAAGTATAGTACATTCATGTGATGAAATATTATATAGTAAGGAGAATAAATGTTCTAAAACTATATGCAACAATATAGATGAATCTTGCAAACAAGGTTTAGAAAAAAAAAAAAAAAGCCAGACAGAAGAGGACATGTTATACAATTCCATATACATAAAGTATGAAAACAAGCAAAAGTAATCTACATTTTTAGAAGTCAGAGGAAGGAACAGAGGGAGCCTTCTGGAAAACTGATGACATTCCATTTCTCAAAAAGGATGTAAGTTGGTAAACACACAATGTAATATATACGTATGACAATTGTTGAATTATACACTTGAAACTTATTTGATTTTATTAACCAATGTTACCCCAATAATTTTAATTTAAAAGAAGAATGTAAATTATGTGTGTTATTAAATTTCATTGGCTATACATTTATGACAGTACCTTTCTCTTCTTGCATTATACTTTGATAAAAAGTTTGAAAATAAATGTACCTAAGGAAGCTTATATTTTTTTAGAGCTAAATTGTTTTTTTTTTTAATCTATAATTACTTTTCAAATTACCTTTTATTTTCTCACATCTCGACTTAACTTACAGAATTGTTTGGTATTTGCATCAAAATTACTAGTTGTCCTTTTTGAGTCTGTTTCCTCATCTATAAAATGAGGTCAACAGTAGAATTTATTAAAAACTTTAGTTTTAGAGTAGAGTAGTTTTTAAAAGGCAATGAGATTTTTAGAGTGCGTGGCACAGAGCCTGGTAACCTGACACCTCTCCCTAAACCAGTGGAACTTGTTTAGAAACCCTTTCCATGTGCTAACATAGCACCTGCTACTTACCCCCTGTCTTAGTACTTCTTGCTGTATATTTTCCAGGACTGTAGGGCACTTGAAAGTAGTGTAGTCCACCATATTTCCAGTGCCCAATTCAGCATCTGGTGTGAATAAGAATTTAATATTTATTAAATAGGTGATTGAATAAATAAATTAGTTTCTGACACTTTGCAACATCTGTTGTTTTATTGCTAAGATACACGGTCACATTCATTTTCCCTGAAGCAAGTTTTCTTAGTTTCTACCATCCACCAATAATTTTGTCCAAAATGTTCTGACTTGATTCTATTCTAAGAGAACTTCTTTCTACTATTTCCTCATATTGTTTATTATCTGTCATGTTAGGGCAGGTGCATAGCTTCATTTTTACAACTGCTAAATCTAAATAATGATTTTCTACCCTCCACTCAACCTTCCTTACAAAGCCTTGCAAGCAATTTTACCTGTCCCGGTCTATTTCAATGACTTCAATAGTTCGGCAAATGCAGATACTTATCCTTGATGAATAAACCAATTTGGTCATTCATGCTATTTTCTATAGTGTTTCAATATGATTAAGAAAATGTAATTTGGAGCTAAGAATTGTAGATATCCAATTGAATGGGAGGCAATTGAATGGGAAGCAAAGGAAGAAACCAGAAGTCTCCAGGTAAAGCCAGGGTTTTTTCCCTCTCCATCAATGACAAGGCACACTTAATAACTTTACTCCCAAGGGAGGATATCCTATTCTGAAAAACACACCATTCTATGTGATAAAGGCAGAGAGGAAACATTACACTGTGGGAGAGGAAACAACCATTTGATAAGCGTGTAATATAAGACAGTTCTGGCAACTGTCATTCTTCCTTCCCCCTCAAAAATTGGAAAGGTCCATAGACCCACTTTTTCTAGCATTTCGCCAAAATGATCTCTTAGACTTGAAAACAAACGACCCCATTACCAACCCTCCATTAGTCTACTAATCTCTAGAGCAGTGATTTTCAAATATTCTTTAGGTAAACTTCTTATTCACATATAATACACGTACAGAGTAGACAACTCTCTCCAGTAAAAAAATGCGTATGTACCTGTTTTCCAAATAAATTATGCACACATAACACTGTGCTGTTATAAAACATTTAAAAATAGAAGGAAAGTAGATCTTAAAAGTTCTCACCATAAGAAAAATAATTTTTGTAACTATGTATGGTGATGGATATTAACTAGACTTGTTATTGTGGTGATCGTTTCATAATATACACAACTATCAAATCATATGTTGTATGCCTGAAAATAATATAACATTATATGATTACACCTCAATTAAAAAAAAAACAGGTGAAAAAAGAATGAGAAAATATAAGCAGACATGGGGGTTCTAATTTTTACTTTATACACCTCAATGGACTAGCCTTGCTTACTGCTTGTGAAACCACATTTGTCTAGACAGTAGCAACATGCTGTAGTAGTTCAGTCAGAGGCTCAGGGAGGGCTTGGTAGCTTCTGGCCTCAATTGTATGACATCAACTTAATCTCCAAAAATATATCGAACAGACATCCAAGCTGTCCTCAACCCTTAGGACTATGACTACAGCATCTGTGATATCCAAGAACTGAGTCCCACAATAGCATATGTTTATTCACAGTGGCAGTCTTCTGGGATAATCACATTTGGAGAAGGAGAACACAATATGTTTTCTTTCTCTTTTGTGATAATTTAAAATTAACTACAAACCAGTAAGTTCTTATTAAAGATTGAAATTATCTAGGTCAAAAGAAAATAGAAACAGATTCTCCAACATTTTAAATGTTTCTAAGGCTTATATTTAAGTGAAAATAACTATTTGGCTGACTGTGGATAAAGCAATAGATTAGTTCAGTCTTAGCTCTATAACTAGCTAGGTAAAATGAAGGTGTAAACCAATGATCCTAAAACAGTCTGAGTTTTGTGCAACTAGCACCACCTAGTGTTCACTCATTTAGTAATACATATATGATAAGGGAAGCAAAATAGCCAGGACAGAAAAGCTTCTAGTTAAAATAGTGGCAAAGGGCTTAGTTCTTCTTGGCAGTTCTAAATGGCAGTTTCTTCAATATTTTATAGTTTACTAGAAATATATGAAATGGTTTTAGTTCTTCAGAAGAAAATGAAAATTACAATGTGTAACTAGGATAGATTTCATCCTTTTAACAATTGGCACATTGACATTCCCAGAATGCTCTATAAACAGCCAAAGATATTCCTACTGCATCCTTCATCACTGCCTTATGGGAAAAGTAAGAAAATGTTACAAAGGAACCTGAAATCTGTCTAAAGGACAGTTTAAGAAGCAGAATCTCAAGCTACTAGAGCCAAAAGCACCCCTGAAATTGTGCACTCCAGTGGCATTATCTTTGGCGCCAGAACTGGAAAAGGGGCTGTATTTCTGTTACACTGTGAATGGCACTCCCTTGGAGTTGTTCCAGGAGGCTAGATTGGCCAAAGCAGGCAACTGGCCTGGCTTAAACTAGCTCAGATTTGGGCCTTGAGACTAAAAGGTGTGTTGTACTATTTCACATGTTTTATGAATTGGTTTCATACCACTGTTACAGGACAGCCAGTTTTACCCTTCAAATATCATCTTGAGAGCCCATCTTGGCCACTCTTGGATTTCAGCAAACTTTTGTGTAGCTTAATTATATCTGGCATTGCTTCATGCCCTCTATACAATTTCTCATTCCTGGGATTCACGTGCTGCCAAAACATAATAATCTTACAGTAAGTACATTTTCTCCTTTAAATACTGAAACTTAATAAAGCTTTAGGAATTTTTTTTTGGTGGGGTGGGGAGGGGATAGGTATCTTAATGTGGACTAAGACCTTTCCTGTATTCACCATAACCATAGATAATAAAAGTTTTCATTCCTATGGTACCAAGTAAACTTCAGTGCTAGATTAAAAGAAAAAATGGTGACACAAACCTGTCTCTGTGCACCAGTCATAGGTCAGGTCCTTGAGGCTGTATTCTCTCATTTTATTCTTATTACAACTCTGCCATTATTTCACCAGTTTATAGGGGAGGAAATGAGCTCAGAGAAAATTTACCAGAGATCATAAAGCCAATAAGTATGAAAATCAAGATTTGAATTCAAGTCTTCTATCTTTATTCCATTGTTTATTCATCTATGCTCTGGTGATATTAACCAGTAAGTTCATGTGCTGAACCTAAATCCTATCACCTTTACTTCTGAATGGGAACTACGGAGAAATCAATAAAAGTCAAGTACCATCAGTGAAGCAAGCTAACGCTGTGTACCTCTCAATGTGACATGAGAGATGCACCACACAGCCAAGGCTATGTTCCTGCCAAACAATGAAATCCAAATCTACTAAGAAAACAGCCATTAAAAAAAAAAAAATCCAGAAATGGGACCTTATTCAGCTGACTGGGATACTTCAAAAAGCTCAGTGTCATGGGAAAAAAAGGGGTATGTGTGTGACTATTCTAGATTAAAAGAGGGGAGACATAACCAAGTATATGCATTAATCTAGACTACGTTCTGGTTGAGGGGTATAAGTTTTAAAAGACATTTTGGAACAACAGGGTTAACTAATTTGTACAGATTATGTTAGATATTGAGTTATTGTTAATCACCTTGGGTGAGGCAATGGCATTGTAGTTTTATGTAGAATATCCTTATTCCTAGGAGATGAATGTGTAAATATTCAGGGACGAAGCATCATATCATCACAACCTTCAACAAAACAAAGTACATGTGAAAAAGTGTTCAGTTGGTGATCTAGGGGAAAGCATACCACCCTTTCATTTTTCTGTATGTTAATTTTTAGTATTTTTTAAAATTCTTAAGACTTATCAAGAACATTAGTATAAATTCAAGACTTCTACGAATATGACTTATGAAAATATGGAATTGTAATCAATCAGTGAATAAATATTGTGCTCTGACTTACATAATAATCACCAGTGTCTAGACTCTGGGGAGCTATAGTGGTAAAGAGATGATCTTGCTTACTTATCCTACTTAGCATATAATTGTGTGGTGTGTGTGTGTGTGTGTGTGTGTGTGTGTGCGCGCGCGCGCGCACAGATGAGCACACACGTGTAGGGGGTGGATGGCAGGGCTTGTTCTGGAAGCCTTCCCCATGTGGTATCTAAGCTGAAACCTAAATAATGTGTTGCCTAGCTATAAGATGGTGAGAAAATGGATCAGAGATGTAAAGGCAGTAACGATGGAGTTGGTCAATATAGAGAGTCAGGAATATTTATTCCTGCCATTTCCCCCCATTTCCCGCCCTTTTTACATACCCTGTCTCCTGGTACCATTAACCACTCCCTCCCACAAGCCTTCGGACTTAGGAGTAGTAAGAGCACCCTAATATTACTAGCCCCAATGTTACCAGTCCTGAGAACTGTACTTTTTCTTGGGGTTTCCCTATATCCTGTGAAATCCCTTTAAAAACTTCCCTCAAATTATCCATTTTCAGTAAGCCATCTATTTCTGCCAGCACCCTGGTTGATAAAAAGCTCTGGATAGACTTGGGAGATGCCTGCATATTTCAGATGGTATTTGGGACAGGGGGAAACAGAGATGGTCTAGAAGTTAGCTGAAGATGACCTCTAGGTCAATGAGCATCTGAAGCAGCAAAACCTGGAAACCACTGTTATCAGCCAAGAATATTTCAAGAAAGATACTCTCAATTATATCAAGTGCTGCTGAGAGGCTGAAGGAATAAAATGAGGGCTTTGGATTCCCCCCTCCATGAGAAAGCCATCAGTGATCCTTGGAGTGTTGGGGTCAGAATCAATGCTGGAATAGACTGTAAAGCTGTTTGGAGGCAAATAAATACATTTGTTACCTCAAAAAAAAAAAAAACGTAATTGTTCAGTTTCCTATTTTAACTACCAGTGACTTGCTGTACATCATATGTTTGGGTCTTAAAACATTTTCGAGATTTAAGTTTGTTTAAACATAAAACCATCACTCTTCCTTGCACTTACAAAAAAACCAATACCTGGACAGTGTTAAAACTAATTTAAGTTATAGAAATGTAGAGAATTGAAGTTCTAAAACTTCAGTAAATCATTCACCACCATCCCCTTCAGACACTGAGACAAAAGGCAGGCTTTGCCAAAACCTTTTCAGTCTCTCTAAACTGAAAGATTAAGCTCCTTTACACTGAAGCTTGCAACTAAGTATGTCCAAGACCCCCTACTCAACATACGATAATAAGCAGTTTTAACCAGAGTGCATGATATTTGAAACCTGAAGCGTTCTCATGATCACAATGAGTAACCAAACTCTGCATCTGAGAAATTGTTAGAACCCTCAGATCCCTTTCTTTGAGAACATGAGCCTGTGAAATTATCTATCTTTGATCCAATTTGGCTTTCTCCTTCCCTTCCCAGTTCACTGAACATCACACACAAAATGATTGCCAGGGCACAATGCTAAATCTGGGGATTAGGAAACTGTTCTAGGGGCGTTGAATCAAGAGGCTCCCGGGGTATCTTCCATTCTTCACTACAGAGCAAGAGGTTAATTCTGGCTACCTTCATTTATCTTTAGAATACCTCCTTGAGACTATTTTCTCCAGAAAAAAAGACAGTATACATGTCCTTTCAATACAAAGTGCTAGACAAAGCACTTGTATTATAGGGCAAAGGCCCAAGATCAGGTGATTCAGTTAGGAAAAAAATTAGGTGATGTGGCAGACAAAACTCTAAGGTGTCCCTCATGATCCCTACACAGCCCACCTCGTGTTCATTGTGTAATTCTCTCCACTTGCATGTGCGCTGTACCTGAGAAGACAGCCTGGCCTGCAGACGAACTCTGGAGACCTGCTGGCTTGATGCAGTCAACAGCCATGTTAGGAGACCCCAGGTGGCAAGGAACTGAAGTGGCCCTCCAGCCAGTGAGTAGTATGGGTCTCCATTCTAAAGCCACAGGAAAATTCTGCAAACAACCTGAGCAAGTTTGGAAGTGGATTATTACCAAGTTACCTGAAAGAGACGATAAGCAAAGGATCTGGCTATACTGTGCCTAGACAAAATCCGAGATAAATTTCTTTTAATCCACTAAATTTGTGGTGATTCATTATACAGAAATACATATAATATAGGTGCTGTCATCATTTCACTGCCCTAGGTTAGCTTGGTAACTTCACAGTAAACCAGATTAGGTGCAGACTATCCTAAGACAAATTTAAAACACTAATAGTAGTATAAAAGTTTAGTCCACAGGACCTACCATTCCCAGGTAAAAACAATGTTTTTAAATTTTTGATATGGCTTACAACTACTTCAATTCCTCATAATTCTGTGAAGTATCTAATTCTGTAAATTATAGAAGTATGGAGGCTCACAAAAGCTTAAGTGACTCAAATGGCTAATAACAGCCAGAGCCAGGAATTAGAGAACTCAGGTCTGTCCCCAATGCCAAAATCTACCCTTCTCCATAACCAATTTTTATAGTTTTCTCTAAAGTCTCAATAAGCTTCCCACTATGCCCACAGACAATAAGACAATAATAAAATCACATAAAGACATTAGAACACTGGATGGATAAAACACACACACACACACACACACACACACACACAGAATGGAATATTACCTAGTGATAGAATGAAATTTTGTCATCTGCAACAACATGGATGAACTTAGAAGGTATTGTGCTATGTAAAATAAGTCAGACAGAAAGATATATATAGTATGGTTTCACTTACATATGAAATCTATAAAAATGATCCAACCAAACCAAACAAAAAGACACCAAAGGGATGCTCATGGTGGGAACAGGTGCAGAAGGGAGGGAATATGGGTGAAAAAAGTGAAAGGAAATAGTCAATAATATTGTGATAAGTTTGCACTGTAACAGATAATTACTAGAATTAGTGTGATGATCGCTATGTTGTACACCTGAAACTAATATAATATTGTACACCAACTATACTTAAAAACAAAGAGACATTTTGTCCTTCATTGTTAAAATTATTTTATATACTAGGTTGTTTTGTATGTCAGTTAAAATGTCTTTTATTTTACAGTCTTTATTTCTCATAAAGAGCACGTTTTTCCTTCAAACTTGTCATAATACTAACGGCTTAAACTGAATACCTGTGAAGGCCAAAAACGTGACTTATTCTTACCTACCTGAGAACATCTTTCAAACAAAGCCACAAAACAGCTTCTTTTATTTTCTAATAAGACTAAATTTATTCAATGACCTAGTAAAAGTTTTGATTATAAGTATCCAACAGTATAAAAAGTACAAAACAGATTTGTAGATTTCTAAAATATTAATACAAAGTGCATGACTACATACAGTACATCCTACAGGCAAAAAGAGGTGGAAGAGGAAAAAGAAGACTGTGGTTGAAGACTAGTAATAAATAAATAAATACAGAAGTAGAGATGATCCATATTATAGTATATTCTACCACCAATACTGCAGCCAAAATGTACAGAAAAAAAAAAAAAAAGAACCATTTCAAAATAACTCAGGAGGAAGATGATAATGGCTGGGACTCTTGTAATACACCCGAAAGGCTGTGGGAGAGCCGACCCCACTCACTGTGTAGTCTGTGCATATGGTAGCTTGTAGTTTTTTTCCAAAAGGAATATAAAATTTTAAGTTTAGATTAAAAACTATAAAACTACAGGGTGCCCATAAAAAGTGGCTCACTCCTTATTGTTATTTATACTACCGATTTTTAAAATCCTGCTTTAAAAATAAGCACTGAGTCATTTTATTATAAGGTAGGCAAATGATCCTCCCTTGTTATGAAAAGTCTGAACTGGTAATATATTTCTCCTGAACTTTTAGAAAAGAGGCAATGAGAGTACTTTGGTTTGGATTCAAGTAAGAGGTTTTTAATAGATTTTAGAATTGAAGGGCTCTGTGTTCAGGACTTATCATCTGGTATCTCAATGTTCACAAAGCCTGAATGAAAGAAGCCAAACCAAAACCAACCCACTCAGCATTAACACACACCTCTTTTCATAGAATGTTTCTTTAATATAGAGTGAAAAAAAAAAAAATAAACCCAAAACCCTAATAGGTTAAAACAAGTCAAACAACCACTCTACACAGATAAAACCTTCACAAAGGTCAACTGAAGTAATCCAGAGCTAAAACTGAATTGTGCAGATTTTCAATGAAGTCACCAGTCAGTCATGTAACACAAACAAAAGTCAATTATGTACGTCAATTATTTTACACACTCGGCAAGCCCTCTAAGAAATGTGCCCCAAGAAGCATTAACGTTTGTTTTGTGTGTGTGTGTGTGTGTGTGTACGCCATCCTAAAGGCTTGCACATTTTATTTTTCAGATAATTTAAGATTTTTAATAGAGTGTGTTCTCTACCATGTGGCAATGCTTTGGTACTATTCATATAAGATTGCTTATCCTAAAGACTTGACATTTCCCTCAAGAGGGGCTTTGATTCTGCTTTAGAAGTTTCATATAAATTAAAAATCTTTATCAAATATCGGTATGAGGGAGGTGACACAGGATACAACATATACAGTCCAGTTACCTCTTTGTATATTTAAAAAGTACTCCTTCAAGGTATTTGCACCAGAGAGCTTAGTCTGTCCTGCTTAATATTCAGTAGTACAGGTTTGAATCATCAGAACCTTGGCAAGACCTTAATATTTCAAAATTATTAACAACTACCTCTAGGGGGCAAGTCCATATTACTGAGTTATGACAAATTTATTATCAAGAAGGAAAAGAAGTGTAGCCAGCCAGCTTTAAAAATGCCCCAACCACTGCTTCTCAATATAGAAAGACTAAAACTACATACATTTATCTTACAACAAATCCCATCTCTGTCCCCTGAAATTCCCCTAATTTCATTCATTAAAAGGGGATTAAAAAAAAAAAAAGACTTAAAGAGCACTTTACAGCAGCATTCAGCTTTCCTATGAAATACTGAGCATCTTAAATATTATGTACATGTCTTTTTTTTTCTTTTAGTATGATTTCTTTTAGCTAGATTCTGGCTTCAGAGTTTGTGAAACTTGTGGAACTGGAGGAAAAATAACCCATTCAAAACTATTCTAGAAATTGTCTTTTGGCAGAATAGCAGATATCCTCTTTAAAAAGAGGAGGGTCATTTTGTTGCCTTATTTTTATCCTAAGATTTAAATCACGTTTTGTTCCCCTTCTACATAAACCTCAGTCACCACTCCTGAGTGGAGATGGGCAGAGGCTCTGGCCCCTGCTCCTCTGGCTTCTCGGCAACTGTTTTCTTGTTGCTGCAGCAAGGCTTGAATAGATGGGTGTCGATGAGCACTTCCCCAAAACGGCCTTTATAGATAATTCCACAACATATTTTCTGTCTAAAATAAGAAATGGAGAGAGACAAACTATATTAATAAGGCAGAAAAATAGGAATACGAAAAAGTAAAAGAAATCCAGTCATCATTATAGCAAGTACAACATAATCAAAAGGGTCTACTTCTACAGTCTCATCACATTCCAAACAAAAAAGCCTCCTAGAGTAACCCCAAATGGCTAGGTAATGGGAGTTACCCAGGTCTCTTAAATTCCACACTGGCATTTTATCATACATTAAGGGGATAGAAGGTATTCTGAGAGATAGCAGTCAGTTTGAGGCTGCTCCAAAAGTTGTAAAATATTTTCTCCAAAAACCACCAACACTTAAAGAAAAACCACCACCATAAATGGGCTAATATAGCTGGTGGCTTTACTTTAATTAAATATTGAGTATATATATATATATGAAAGCCATTAAAATATGACAACCAACAAAACATCCACATATCATATACTCTAAGGAGAAAAAAGAATCACTTATGAAATGGCCCCTAGTAGGCCTTTCTCAAATCCCACCCCACCACCTCCTTCTCTCCTTGATTTTAGGCTTAGCACTCCCTTTTTTCTTTATACTTCATGGTTCAACTTTACTCAAGAATGCCAATTATTTATCAATGTGATTCCCCTCTGTTCCTGTTTTGCTAAAGGTTTTCTTTTAAATCTTCAAGGAATGTTCAACTTTATCAAAACATCTTCAATGTACCACTAAGATGATGGGCATTTTTCCCATCTAAAAAATGTCCATGTGGCAAATTATATTAGTTGATTTTCTAATGTTTAAACCAATCTTACTTCCCTAGAATAATCTAATCTGGTCATGATATACTGTTTTGTTATCAAAGTTATGTTAACTTCATAGAATGCTTGGGGCCTATGCCTTTTATCCATAATCTGGAAAAGCCAGTGCAAGATTAGTATCACTTGTTCCTGAAGTGTTGGACAGAACTTACCTATTTGGGCCTGAGACTTTTTACTTTTTGAGGGAATACTTTTGATCACTGAGTTAATTTCTTTATTATGAGACTATTCAGGTTTTCGATTTTTTCTTAAAGATAGTTTTTGTAAATCGCCTTTTTCTATTCATGTATCCATTTCACATAAATGTTCAAATTTATTGGCATACAGTTGTTTGTAATATCCTACTGTCTTTTAAATGTCTGCTTTAACTATGGCTAAATCTCCCTTTTTTTTAACCTAAAATGCCTACCCCATCTCTTTTTCTTAATCTGCTTTGTCTTTAGTAATTTTTTTGGTCTGGTCTTTTTCAAGAACCAATCCTTAGCTTTATTGATCCTATCCACTAAATTATTGGTTTTCTACTCCATTTATTTCTATTTCCATCTTTAGAATTTCCTTGCTTTTATTTTTCCTTATTTTGAGCTTCATTAATCTTTAAATTGGATACATATCACTTCATTAGTTTTAGTCCTTCTTATTAAAGATGGTAACTTTTCCTCTACCTCATTAACTTCATAGCACGTTTTGACATGTAGTATTTTAATTGTTTTACTTATAAAGTTTTTCTAATTTATATTATACTTTTTTCTTGTACCCATGGTTTCTTAATTTACAAATATACAAAAGTTTTCTATTATTATTATTTTTTTTTTTGCTAGGTATGTTTTTAAATTTTCTGCCCTTCCCTTCTTCTCTGGAGATTTTACTCTTGTTTTTATTGATTCTTTTAGTGTTTACATAGTTAATTAATCAAGTTATAGTTATTCAATATATTCAAAACAATGATGCAAAAGATATTACAACTTCTATTACCTTGACTTATATGTTATTATTGTCATTAATTCTTTTTAGTCCCACAACTATTGTCGTTTTAAGCAATCAGTGTTTCATTTACCTAAATGTTTGCTACTTTCTTTATTTAACCTCATCAGAATTTCGATCTGGGGTCTTTTATCCTGCTTACAGAATTTTTGTTATCGAGGAACAACTGGGCAGCCAACTTCCAATTTTTTTCCAATCAAAAAGCCTTATGCTCTCATTCATAAAAGATATTTCTGCTAAATATATATAATTCTAGGTTTGGAGTTATTATCTCCTGGATCACTGAAGATATTAATCCATTGTTTTCTGGCTTTCTTCTTTCATGCTAAGAACTCAGCTTTGTGTGTTTGTTGTTCCTCTGAAAATAATGTATTTTCTCACTACTTAAACATTTATTTTGCTTTCATGTTCCATACTTTATAATGTGTCTGTGGGTGAATTTTCTTCAACCATAAGATAATTGCTTATCATACTCCTTTTAATTTGTTAGTCTTCCTGAGTCTCTGAACTAGAAAATCCTTAACCACTTTCTCTTTGAATAATTTTTCTTTCCTAATATCTCTTTTTTTGACTTGGGATCCCCCATTCACTTAGTACTGACCTCAGTTTATACCTTAACTTGTCCATTTAAAAATGCCATTTTTAAGAACTTAAAAATATGTATTTCTAGCCCTTTTGCTTTTCTCAGTGGGACAACTGATCAGAATCTGTACCTAAGACTACTCCATTATACGAAATTCAGGTTCCCTAACATAATTTTTATTTTAGATCATTTTTAATAGGAAAAACACACAAAACCTCAACCCTCAGATCAATTTTTGCTTAATCCATTTCCAACCATGTGTGCTAACAGCTGTTTGCCAAATGCCATTTAATTGCTAAGGAAGTAGGAAACAGTTGCCTGTAATTAAGAAGGTTTGCTGGTTAGAGAAAGATTTTCTATTGCTTTTACCTTTTCCAGTATGTGAGATCTAAAAAAGAAAAAACTGGTGTTCTGTTAGAGCCAGAAGCCATCTCTGTATCTGAGCCATCATCTGACTGGTTACTGTAACAAGGAGATTGAGCTGGGGAGGCACTTGAGGTGGTACTATGAGCATCAGAATCTGCAATAAAGAGAAAAACATTTATAATTTCATTGTATGCAATTGCATCTAAGCCTAAGCATAAAACACTGTGGATTACTAAGTAAACAAAAGAAAAAATAATTTATTTTCTATTTACTACTTACTTATACTTGAAGACATATGTACTAAAATGTTTCTAAAAGAAAATGAGGACTTAAGCATCCAGGAAAGTAAGAGACATACTCTTCTCTATTCCTCCTGTGTTAACAAACACATGAAAAGCCCTGAGCATTACATATAAACAAGCCTAAAGACTCTCTCTGGAAGTTGGCAACAGCTAGAAAGCTTGAGCCCCAAGAAGGTAATGGTGATGAGGTCCTAATTTTTACGTTTTTTTTTTTTTTTTTGCCTCATAAATAGCCAACACAGAAATGCTGATAGATGCAGGGGGAAAACAAACAAAGAAACAAAACACACACACACACACAAGCTTGCTCTCTTTAAGGACCAGAAAAAGGGCAGCCTAGCAAGACAGGAAACCTTTATTAGACAATAACACTCTACTCCTGCCAAATATCACAGAAAAACACCCACCCTAGCAAAGGCCAAATAGGGAGCCTAGATTTCCAATCTCATGAGACTGTTATGAAGCCCCCAACGTCTCCACCAAGAAGGTGTCATAGAAAGCCTTTTGAGGAGTTAAGACTTCCACTATGGCCCACCAGGAACAAGGGCACTCCACCACATGGGAGCTTTAACTCCCACCCTCAGACCTCCCTAGCAATGAGGAGCTCCTCCCACCTCAGGTGTCAATGAAGGCTGAGTGGAGACCTTGACTTTTAAAACCATCAGGCAGTTAACAAAGTGGTGCCCCTTCCCTGATCCCCTGCTAAAGAAGTGTCAAAAAAAAAAAAAAAAAAAAGTCAGTTGAAACAAGGTTTTAAACAGGATCCAGAGTCTCAAAACATGGTTTTAAAATGTTCAGGATTCAGTAAAAGATCACATTATATCCAGTACCTGGAAGATTTTGAAATGAATGAAAAGACAAGTAGATGTTAACACCAAGATGATAGAGATGTTAGAATTATCTGAGAAAGATTTTAAAGTAGCCATGACAAAAATGGTTCAACAAATCATTATGAGCATGCTTGTAACAAATGAAAACAGAGCCTCCTTAATATGAGATCTCAATTTAAAAAAGAAGAACCAAGTGGAACTGAAATCTGAACTGATGAAAAAAATACAACAAATGTAATAAAAAGCTCAGTGGATGAGCACAACAGCAGACTAGAAAGGACAGAGTAAACAGTGAACTGAGAACAAACAACACAAAGAAATGAAACGAAATGAGCTTTAGAGACCTGTAAAACTAAAACAAAAAACCTACATTTGTGTCTCTGCGGTCCTGGAGAGAAAGAGGATGGAAGTGAAAAAGTACTCTAAAAAAACTAATAGCTAAAAACTTGTCAAATTTGGCAACAGCCATAAATCTATAGATTCAAGAAGCTGAGCAAACCCCCGACAGGATATACTCAAAGAAATCCAAGTCAAGACATCATACTTAACCTTCTGTAAGCTAAAGACAAAGAAAAATGACACTTTACAACAGATTCTGATTTACAAAGGAATAAAGGTAATTCATCAGATATAAGTTAAACACGATTAAGTATTTTTGCCCTCAGAATACTTAATATAAATTCATGAGCCAGAAAGTAAATCTTTGGTTGATAGTTATTGTGCTATAAGGCATTATACTTGTTGAGCCTGCTACATATCTTACCTTTAGCTAAAGACTATACCCCACCTTCTGTGACAGATGGGTAGAGCAACTTTCCAATTAAGAGAATCAATTAAATATTTATTAAATATCTACTACACATCAAACCCTGTGTCATATCCTGCATGAAAAGAAACAGACCAAAGAATGTTTTTGAACAGAACTCACTAGTCTTTTATATTAACAAAAGTTTAAATAGCATAAAATTAGGTATCTAAAATAAAGCACCAGTAGTATTTTCATTATGTTCATTCACTTCTAATATTTGAATAGCTTAACTTCATAAAAAAAAAAAAAAAAAAAACCAAGCAAAATCCTCAAGAATAGCAGCAGGCTTAAAAAAATAAGTCTACTGGGATGTTCCCAAATAATCAACAGCAGCAGCAGTCTTAGGAAGTGCTTAATATTGCAGTTATTTGATTTTTTTCTACCTATAAAAATGATAATTTCATATGGTTTAATCTAATAACTGGGACACTAAGATACAACTTAACCATATACAAATGCAGTAAGAAAAACTCTTCTAGAATGTAGGTCTGAAAATTTTTCAAAGAATTGCAATTTTTAAAATCTAAAAATTTGGTAGGATTTGGAAAGGCACAAAAGAGTAATTAGATGGCACGGAGTAGGTGGGTATGACAAGCAAAATCATGGAAGCAGAACATACTATGCACAAGGGAATTGACTCAGCCCAAATATTCTTTGCCTAAAACAGGACCTCCAAAGGCTTGCTAAGGATTTTCAAAGTTTATTCTATAGCAACCAGAAACCATTGGCAGGTTTTAGGAAGAAGGATGACAAAAAGAATAGCTAACATTTATATAGGAATTTGTTTCATTTTGTTTTGTTTTACAAAAGTCTCTTTTTACTTGATTATCCCCATTTCTCTGATTAGGAAATTGTGGTTAAATAAACATTAAGTGACACAAGGGTTACATATTTTTAAGTGTCAAGAACTATAACTCAAATAGAGATCTTAAAACTCTAGGTCCAATGCTTTTGGAAAGAATGTATAAGGAAGAGGAATACAGGTCAGGTATGTGCAAGATGCCCAGAAGCAAATAAATAGCCAGAGGCAAAGAAACAATTTAAAGGGTGATGCATTAAAATTCAAATATCTCAAAACTGTTGGGTATGTAGCACATAGGTGCTACTGATTCACAATCACCTGAGAAAACTGTTTCAGTTTGAGCCACCAAAACACAGGGCTTTTCAAAGTGACTTATTTTCAGTCTTCAGCCCCTCCACAACATAGCTTTATCACAAAAATCTAAAATTATACTGGATATATTTTCTTAGGAAAGGCAAGTAAATCAGGTATCACTTTTCCTATAATTAAAAAGAAGAGCTAAGAATATATATATATATTCTTCTAGTGGTATATAAAAAATTTACTATTTCCCAAATGTTCATTAAAGCATCCAGTGAGGATGGAGGGAAAAGTTAGTCTTCCCCCACCCCCGTTAGAGATAGCTGATTAAGAAAAGGACATGTATAATTAAAAAGTACATGTTATTTGTTGTTACCTAAATATTTTACTAAAATATCTTAAAATATTTCAACTATTTAAATATATCATCAGAATAACTATGGACTGGTTATACCTACTTATTTGAGAGCACAAAGAAGCAGATCTGGAAAGACTTTGGAGTCCTGGGATATTGGTTATACTGTACCAGAGAGCAGGATGGTATCATAGAAAGCACAGGGCTTTGAAGTCAGACAAACACAAGGTCAAATTCATCTCTACCACTAACAGACCTGGGTCAAGGTTAAATCACTGCTCTGTACTTCCAATGCTAATCTCCAAGAGAGAAATCATTGAGATAATTATTATGTAAAGTGCTTGGTAGATATAACAAAGTGTTCAAGAGATGATAGTTATCCTTTCTTCCTCACTCTACCTGATCAGTAAATTTAACTGTCATTTCCCATTATTCTAAAATAAGCATTGATTGATAATTTGTCTAACAGGAACCTACAGATTTTTTTAAGCTTGAAAACTCCAATAGAGGTCCACAACACATATCTACAATTGTGAAAAAGCTCTGAAAACAGAAAGTTTATTCCTAACCCATTTGGTCACAAATATCTGGCTTGACCTGACCTATAATTAGGGAGCCAAACCTGACTATATTTATTTTGCCTATGCAAACACTATGTAAATATTTATTCCACCAATGTGAATATATTTTCATTGCAGAAATACTAATGTGTTTGATTCAATAGTACTGCCTCAGAACAACCACCTCCTATGATACAAATATTACATATTAACAGTATATGAACTGCATTTTCTTTTTTAAATCTGAAATCTAAATTCCCAAATACAGAAATTCCGCTCCAAGTGCCCTCCCCTCAATGACTTCCTATAAGAGTTTATGAACCGGATATTAATTTGTCATTCCTTTGCCATTCCATCGCCCCACACAACACACTCTTCCCCTTAAACCTCAAAGTCTTGAGGCTAGCTTTACTGCGATATGTGTTATGATTACCAAAAGTTACTTTTCCTGGGCTTTGGTCTCAGAATGTCCACCAATTATTTATTTACCTTTCTGCACATCTCCAGGACTCAATATCCTTATACATAAAATATGAAGTAAATGAGCCTGAAACTTTTATCTTCCAAAAAATTAAGATGTCAATAAAGAGGTCAGAGTGGTCTCAGCACAATGTGAAAAAGTGGATAGCTAGTGAAAGTACTTTTATGACACCAAAATCAAAGATAGTATTCAAAGATTTCATAAAAATTACGTATTTACCAAGTCGGCATTCCTTTCCAACATTCCTTTTTTAAAAAAAGCAAAAATGATAATAATTTTTTAAAAAGGTCCATAAATAGCATATGCCACCCGCAAGCAAAAATAAAAACAACACAACTATTCTTAAATACTCATGTTTCAATATCAAACTTACTGTGACGTTTAAATTCCTTCTGCAGTTTGCTGATCTGGTTACTTTTTATCCTACTTCCAGATATAGTTTTTACTTTCTTTGGTTTCAATGTAGTCTTCAGACTGGGTCCTGCCCTTGCATCTACCACCTAGAAGAAAATACTGAATATTTAATACCATTTAAAAAATGGCACCTCTGTATTCCTTTGGTTCAGACAAATGCCTATTTGAAGGTGCCCAATTTGAGACCAGTTTTCTACTAGAATGTTTGGGAGCCCACACGGACTTTCATTTTAATTATCACATGGAGTTAAAGAATAAATAGTTTATCTAGTGGTGTTTTTTTTATTATTATTATTTGAAGTAGGTAATAGCAGCACACTGGACAAAAAAATTAAAACAGATTTATATGTGGTGAGAAAGACATACATAGGTTACAAAAAATCAAAACTAACAACAACCTACACTTCGGCAGGACGTTTTACAGTTTACAAAAAGCTTTCATATACTTTTGATTTTACCTTCACCTCAAAGCAGTAAGGGGGCTATTTTTGTTGCTCTAATTTTAGGGTAAAGGAAAACGAGAGAAATTAAATTATGTACTTCGTCTTTTTTTGCAAGCTAGTAAATGGGCAAGGGTGGGTGAAGAGAAGGTGTTCAGACTTATGCTTTTAGCTCTTTTCACTACACATCCTTAATCTTGGAGGTCAGTTCCATGATGGCAATGGCTTATTTTCCGAGTCTAGCATGGATAATGGTCTAGCCCCATATGGTCTCATTTCTCATGCAGTCATTCACATTTACTACTTTGCAGATTTCTACCTCTATGCAGAAAGTTTGCCTTCATCTTTGAAATCATAATTTAGATCTTTTCCAGATAAGCTATTAAAAAAAAAAAACTCACTTTTTTTATAGGCTAACAGACCCATACAAACCTATCATAATAATGTAGGTCACCAAAGGACAGTGTAAGGCTAGTGTAGCAATAAAGGTAAAGAATAAATGCCTATCTGCTTAAAAACAAATATTGTGTATAAATGTCAAAAATCTGAAAGTTGGCATATAAAAGAATTAAATAAGACTTAACAGTTGTTCTGGTCATTGAAAATAGTTTATGAAGAATTCTAGGGATATAAAGTGAAATGGCAAACAGAACACATTCACGTACCAGTTTGATCTCAACTAAATTTAAATATGAAGAGTAACAATAGCTCTCATATAATTGAGTGATTACTGTGTGTTATACTTTATATCTCATTCAGTTCTAACAATGGTTCTATGAGACAGCTATTATCTTTGCACTTTATATAAAAATGTAACTTGCCCAAAGTTCAAAACTAGTAGGTGATAAAGGCAGGATTCAAATCCAGTTCTGATGCAAAAACGTATGTGCTCATTAGTTACAACATGAGTTGGGATAATTGTCAAGAGATGAAAAAAGAATACATTGTCTAATTCTAGAAATTTCTGGGTTAAACCTAAAAATATGTGAAATGTATACTATGAATCTCTGAAATGAAGATATTGGATACAGCCTTAGGGAAATGCCACATTAAGCTATTTTGCTTCCAAATATGACAAAATGTTAAGCAATTATATCTGAGCGGCAACTATTGGTTTTTTTAATTCTTTTCATAGTTTTCCATCTTTGGGACATATTACTTGCTAAATTAGTAGGGAAACTAACATTACTTTAAATATAATGGAGGTACAATTTAAAAAGACGAAAGATGAACTCACATGATTCCAGTTTTTTTTTGACCCTGCTGGCAATTTCTTCCATCTTTTCACAAGCAGGACACAAGCATTACAGATGTCTCCTGAACGAGTCTCATGCAACCTGTTAAGAAAACAATGAAAACAATCAAATTTTTATTGGTCTCCTTTACATGAAAGAATTCAGGCAAGTACATTTCTTTTAGAAAAAATTATATACATTTATAGTTTATATATGCAAATTCTAATCATCCTAAATGATCTGGTTCCACTATTTCCATAGTTCAGAAAATAATATAATTAACTTATAGATCCAATGAACCAACTCCATGTATCACAATTTGGTCATTTTAAAATGTTTTTAAAACTAAACAATAGTACAATTTAAAACCTAAAGGAGATTCTAGTAACCATAGTTTTAAACAATACTGTCCAACTAATCTTTCTTAAAATGTATAGACATTTAATAAGCAACAAAATGCCACCCTTTAAAATAATATGCCATGGTATTCTAGTTTCAAAATAAACAAAACCAGAGAGGCATTGTAATTTTTAAAAATAAATTATATTTGTGTAAGAGGGAAAAAAGTCTATAGGACTAGTCACCAAGCTGTTTTTAAATTATCTCTCTGAAGAACTTTCAATTACTACATTTTTCCTGTATTATAAATACATACAGGAAAACACTGATATTATGTACACAACTGGAAATGAAGACATTAATAAAAAGGCAAGGTCAGTGGAGACTCTTTCTGACAACCTTCAAATAACTACAAAGTCCAGGATTAATAATAAATAATCAACAAATGTTTTGATAAGAAAAAAATTACATTTCTATAATTTAGAAAAACAATAGAAAAAAACAGAAAACTATTGGAAGATAACTAAAAGAGAAAAAGGTAATTTTTAAAAAATCTCTTTATACATACTGAAGTCAACAACAAAAAGGTTTGTTTGGTTATAACTACAAGGGGTTTCACAATTAATTTGGTATTTCCTCATATTCTGGAAAAAGGTAGGCTGTCAGTATGTTTGACTGGTTTTAATACCCTAGATTAGAATACAAGTGATTTTAAATATCAGAACATTGCTGCAATCTCCCTGCTTGGAAATATTTTCATATGCTGTGATCTTTTTCACTCTAAGAATGGTACAAACATCAGGTGATCTTACCCAAAACAGCTCTGGAAGTCCTTTTCATAGCGTTTACTGTCAGTGAATCGAGAACTGGAGGACTTAGCTCTACAAATACAGCAGCCCTCTATACTCCGGTACATCTTTGGCTTGTGAAAACCAAACATCTTTTCTTCTGGGCAATAGTCTGTAAAGCCAAGGGAATTGACACAGCTTTGTTGATGCTTATTAACAAGAAACCATTATAAGAGAGCTCCATGCTCCACCCCATCTCCAGCAACTTGGCATTACATGGTCAAGATAGCTATGAGGGCTCTGGGAGAAGACCTCCTGGATCTTCCTCCATTCTTGGCACTATCATGGCAAGTTATAAAATGCACAGAATATCTCAGTTATTTAACAAGGCCTCTACTATCTTCTTCTACCCTCCTGGCAAACACTAATTTTAAAAATGGGGGAAGGGGCATTTAAAAACAAACAAACAACACATAAAACAAAAAATAATAATCAAGTATTTAAGTAGAAAATATAACAAAATCTGCCCACAATCCTATAAAATAATAGAATCCTGCACAATGAAGGATATACCCCAAAATTTAAGCTGAGGCACCACCCTTTATTTTGTACCTTTGCATCAATGTGATTCCCCTCTGGGGAAGTTTTGAGCGTTTACATGATCACTATTTGATACCAAGCATATAAGTAGCTCAATATGCATCACAACCCACACTACTTTTGCTCTATGGGAAATTAGAGGGGATTTCTTTTGTTATAAATGGGAACTTCTAAGCAGAGGAGTTGGCCCTGAATTGAAACTACTGAAAGGAGGATGTAAAAGTCACAATAATTTCATAAATTAAGACGAATTAAAAATGAATTCATGTTGCCTATTGGTCTGCTCTTCAGGTGTTACAGTTTTTGGAGCTCTTCTGAGGCTTGGTGCCTGAGAGCAGTAATAGTAGAAGGTAAGATTCCAAGAAATGTAGAGTGAGATAAATTATAATTCCGAGGATCAAAAAAATTTCAACATCACGTAAGGAAGGAAGAAACAGCTTTATGGCTAGATGCAGCAAAAATGTAGCTGGCAGTAAATATGTACCTTAGAAGTAATTTAAAATATCCAAACCAAGGGTCAACTTTACCAGAACATCTGGACTAGAAGAGGTGATGCAACGGCAATGAATATAGAAACTAAATCCCAATGGACAAGTCTAGAGGTTGAGGGGGTGTGTGTGACAGAGTCCAAATAAATATTACTAAAAAAGCACCTTATAAATCATCAATAAGAGAAAATTATTAATACCAATTAGGTTTAAGCCCAAAGTTTTAGGAGTTACAACCACAGAATACCACCCTTTTAAAACGTTATTTTAGAAATACATTAAAATATATGAATAAACCAAAAACTTCAGTATTTGTCTTTGGGTGATCTCTTGCCTGACCTTATTCCATTCCAATTCTGGTTAGTATACCAGAGCAAGTATTTATTAAAGTGATTCAGAGAAATAACTAAATAACCAGAAATTGAGGGATTCTGAAATATAGGAAAGATTTTAAATTTGTTTTTAAGAAAACATTTTATTAGCAATTAATTAGCTAAACACTGAAGTTTTCCTTTTAAATAGAGACCACTGTTAAAAAAGCGTTTGTTAATATTTTTGTTCGTGAGGGAGGCCGGCAAAGGAAGATGGTAGGGGCAGAAGGCCACTGATGCATTTCAATAATTAAATCTAAACCAACTGTTACTTCAATTTAAGAACTGTTAAAACAAAATATTCTTAAGTTAATCTTTCAGTTAAAGGAAATGCTTAGAAATTTTACTTTTTTTGAGAGGGGAAAAAATGAAGAAGGTGCTCTATATAGAACAGAAAAAGGTGTGGCAAGGCCTGTGAAATAAGGCAGATATTTTTCTCCAATCTAACAATAAACCCACATGATAAACGAAAAGAACATGGCCTCCTGAAGAAAATGGTCATGTGTTGCTGCGGAAAAAATAATATCAAATGACACAGGATTATAAAGTATAAGGCATTGCTTGAGTTTGCATATTCCTGTTTTGAAGCAAAAATGTAATGTAACTTTCTAGTCCCCAAAACTACCTGTAGGCTCTCCAAACTCCCCTAACACCCTCCATTACCATCCAGAAGGTCAAAAGTCCACAGTTCCTCTTACAGTCACCAGCTTCATCAATAATAGGTCTAGGAAATTTCAGCCTCTCTTCTCAGCAAGGACAAAGGAAGTACAGCAAGAAAGGCCAGTTCATTCCATTAACACAGAGACCAAATCCTATTACAACAGAGAGATTCCTATCTCTACTTTCACAATCCCTTTTCCTCCCCACAAATAAACATGCCATCAAAACTATACAGCATTCAGATCATCTTCAAGATATGAACTACCTTCACTGAGGCTGCATTTAACTAAGAAGCCATAGTTTGTGCCAGTTTATCAGGCTGCCAAGCTGTTCAGAAATGCTAGGGCTGTAGCATTCTACACTGAGGCTTTCCTTTTCATCAGCAGCTATGGGGAATCAAGTGTTCCTTTTCAATGATTTTTTGTTACTGGGGACCTCCACAAAACTTACCCAGAAGTCCCCACAAGACATTCCATTCTTCGGTTTGAGGAATATTTTTCTTAAGACATCAGGGAAAATAAAACAGCCTGATGTCCTCTGATTGACCATCCTTTATATAGTTCTGCATTTGTCCTTTTGTAGTTCTGTACGTCCTTTATGTTTGTCCTGTCAAAATTCTTCTACCTAAACATCTGAGTGGGATCTAAATCCTAGGGTTCACTCTCCTCTGGATAGTGCAGTGAGGTGTCAGACACTTGTCCTGATGCAACACACAAGTAGCACATGTACCTTTTAATGGATGATTACTTAATAAACCTATTAAACCTTTTCTGAGCTTATTCCTGCACTTGAGAGGCACCTGGGAATCTGCAGCAAATACACAGGGGTTTCATTGTGGGCTTTGTTTACAGCAACCCCGTTTAAGCAGTGGTTGGTGTTTAACCATTTTGAGCTTTGGGGAGTCCAGAGATTAACTGAAAGTATTTTCACAAAATCTACAGACCCATAACATTTTAAAAAACAAAAACAAAAACAGTTAAGAGCACAAAATGGATCTGAAACTATATACTTGAGAAAGTGGTGGGTGGGTGTGGCTCAGCTTGATTTTAAACTTGGGATTTATTTCAACAAACCTACTGATTCTATTGGAATACTTTTTTCCTAGTCCCATATTTGTGCAATATTAAATGTCCCTCAGAACAATCTATTTTATTTGTTCAAATGACACTCATCTATTAAACTATTTATGACTTTTGCATCTATTCTCATCACTTAGCACTATGTTCTAATAGAAGGAAGCTAACACCATCTGCTTCCTAATTGATGAATAGTTACAGATGAGAGTGGACCCCATACAATCCCATCCTTATGTGTGTATTGGGGAAAATCAGAAGATAATTAAGCTTTGAGATAAAGCCAAAAATCAGGAAACTGTCATTTGTCTTCTACAATTAAGACAGTGGTGATGGTTGCAAAATTCTGTAAATACACTAAGAGCCACTGAATTTATTATTTTAGACTAAATTTTATGGCACGTGAATTATATCTCAATAAGCTTGTTTTTAAAAATAAAAATAGACTGGGTTAAAAATTGCCTTTATTCATCTTTGTAACCTCAGCATCTAGAATAGTGCCAGTCTCTTAGTCGATACTCAATAAACGTGTTGATTAAACTTTTTTTTTAAACTGTATATAGCACTTCACATTTTTAAAAGAACTTTCATTGATATTATTTATTTGGCTACTGTCAGCCAAATAGACAGTAATTTTTAAAATACTTTAACAGTTAAAGACAAATCAGTCACACTAAAATTACTGTTCTGTCTAATTTAGTTCAATCTTCCAAAGTTAAAAAGATTAAAGTTAATAGCTAAGTCAGCAAAAACCATAAAAGAAATAACTGTGATTATATAAACAAAATAGACAAAAAATAAAATTTTTAAATACAACAGTTTGAAACATTTCTTTTGGTTTGTTGGGGTGTCTTCTACTTTATTGCTATAAAATTCACATAACACTAATGATTAATTTAATGAATGGATGAGGAATGCAACCTTAGTGTTGAAATAAGGAAAGGGTGGGAGGTAAGCACTGTATATCAAAGATACAAAAGGGCCAATTCTATATTAACCTAATGAGATGATGAGGCCAAAGAGCAGGGACATGTCTTATTTTACATTTAATTCAACAAACATAAAGTAAAATTACTGAATGCAACAGAATATAAATGGGAAAGAAAAGGAATCTTCACAACAATGGCCAATAGTGAAGGGATGCTCTTTAAGAAAAGTTTTATGATAAATAATTTCTAAGTTTAAAGATGATCTCATAAATTTTCAGCCCTTGAAAAGACTGCATATCTATGACATACGCACAGAGGGAACTATCCAAGATATTTTGTTCTGTTAAATAAGCAAGTCGAATAATAGTTACACAGTATAATCCCTAGCATTTTTTTTTTAAATGCAACTACAAATAAACTGGCCTTTTAAAATAGATTTTTTAAAAACTAGTAACTAGCAGTTGTCTCTGAGGGGCGCAAGAATGAAGAGGGCTTACTTTCACTTTACCCTCTTCTACATTGCCATTTTTTAAAAACTGAGAGCACGATACCCCTAAACCTTAAGTTACCATCACATACCTTAAATAAAAGAGGAAACTGAAAAAACCCAGAGAGCTTAAATAAACTTCCTTAAAGACATACAGATGGAGAGAGACACAATAGGATATACACTCCAAAGGAGAGTACAGAATAGACTATTAATATCAGAAGAGACATAGAGCAGAATGGGAAGGAAACTACAGAGAAGAGGCAAGCAAAAAATTTGTAAATTGGGAAGGAAGCAGTGGTGAACAAAGACAAAAGGAACCAAGCAACCAAAGACAACTTTGAAGTGAAGGAGATGCATTTCTTTAGAGCTGAACTTTACAAATGACAGGACCACGGGAAAGAAAGAGTAACAAACATGAAGAAAACACCCGTGATGAAAAGCTATGAGCAACCTTGAGTTGCTTTAATTGGTAATGCCACCCTCGACACAATTTTAGTCAACGGTATGCTATCTTTAATCACTTAGAGGTACAAGATCCGCAAAACACTAACAGTGTAACTGAAGCAACACTCTTCACAAAGGGTCAAACAGGACTGTGTGTTTGTGTTCTCAGGCTGCTAGGCCACTTGGTTTGCAGTATTCCCCAATAATGAGACATGTTTCATCAGCACTTAAAGAAAGCCACAAAGCAATTAAACACTATCATTCACCTCTCACCAGCTTCTAGATACCAGTCCACGTCCCAGCATCAAAAGTTCTGAATCTGCTTTATTCACTTTTAAGGGACAAATTTAAATTTGCCAGGAGGAAAGCTGAGAAAGGTGTGATGAACCTAGCTTCTGGCAATAGCTTCCTCAAAACATGTACCCAGTCTCTGAGAAATTATATGGTAAAGTATTTATAACTGTGGCAGCCTATGGAATTCATACTTAGCAAAAGAGTCTAGAACTTACCCCATAGAAAAGTGGTCAAACTCAAAAATAAGTCTTCAGCTGAAATAGCACAGGTTTAAATTTTTTTAAATCACACATCCAAACGATTCCAGTGGATGAGAAAGTTATAAAGGTTGGAGAGATGGTATTTATTTGTTTTTAAGGGATGATTATCAGAAAATATAATATTGTCAGTCTGCTGAAAAAGGTACTGTAATGCGTCAAGTTGGAGTCTATTTCTGCTTTTGTATTTACAAATGATGGGAAGTCACTTCTAATTTTATTTGTCCCTCTGTAATATTAGGGTGAAATCTCACTTCTACTTTCCAGGGATGCTGTGAAGCAAGAGCACAAATATATCAGTCTATGTATATATCATTTATTTCCATTAATGTATGAGACTTATACATTATAGAAATATAAACTCTGTCTGTCCCAGGACGTGTCAAACAAATTAAACTGAAGGTAGAATCCTGATTTCTGAAGGTTTTAAGCTAACGTCTATGGGAAGAGAAACTTAGCCTTTTCAGGGAGACTTATGCTCATGAAACTAGACCATACACCTTCCTGTGAAGCTGTTCTCCCATTATTGATTGACAAAAATGTTAAGAAAGGGGGTAAGGTAGCATACATCTGGTTTAAGCCAAATCTCAGAAAGTTCCATAAGTCTCTGACCTTTCTATTTCCTCATTTATAAAATAAAGATAAACCCCAACTGTTCTGAATAACTGTAAAACACCAACACAAGGACTGGCAGTCCTAACCTTTAAATGCCCTGAATTGATTACATAACCTTGTCTTCCAAGCATGCTCTTCCTGTGTTCATCTATCTTGGTTATCAGCCTTACATACAGTGAAACAAAAAATTTAGAAGTCAACTGGGCTCTCCCTTCTCATCCTTTGCATGGCTCCCACCCTGTTCACTGTGAAGTCCTTAGAGATTCTGCTTCTTTCTTCACTTTTCTGGTTCACATCCCTTCCATTGCTGCCAGTTCATCTGTCATGATGGTGCTTAAAGTCCCGTACAGGCCTCATAACTGACTTCCCTGCATTCTTCGAACAGGTGGTATCTTCCTCAAGTTCAAATATTAATTATCTCTTCCAAGGTAGCAACAATGGCTTCAGGATAATATCTAAACTCGTTGGCAAGAAATTCAAAGCTTTTCAAGATCTGGTTCTGCCTACCAGCTGCTCCCAACTTGGAATTCTGATATTCCAGGAGTGTCAAACCAACTTTAATAATTAGCCACACATCTCTACTCAAGGCTGTCATTTCTGTCTGAGATGGTTCTCCTCCATCCCTTTAACCTGGGATATTCTTTAAGAATTATTTTTTTACAAAATTTGTATTAGAATACCTAACACACAGGATTTCACATACTTGTTTATTGAATTAGTTCCTCTACTTAATGGTAAACTATCACAAGGCAGTAACTCTTATATTACAACCAGGTGCTGACTGTACATAGGTGGAATTTGCTAACTGTCCTTAGGCAGGGTAGCCAAAATAGATCTAAACAATATATTTAAAGGCATGGAATATGAAATGGTGTCCAGAATAAAGGTGTGTACATATTAAAAAAAAAAAAAAAGCTGATGTTTTGACTGGAGTTATTTTTCTTTAACATTTAGTGTATAGACTTTTGTAGAAAAAAAAAATTTTTTGAGGCTTAAAGATTTCCGGGAAATGTAAACTGAATGAATTAGCTTCATTAGAGATGATTACTAGTAAACAATTCAATGCTTTCATAATGATTGGTAGAAAAAACATTTCTTACTTCAAGCAGCACATGGTGATGAAGATTAGAATAGTGTGGGAAGAAATTAATCTCAAAATGAGAGTTATTTATTTAAACTCAGTATACATTAACATCAACCAAGTTAAAATAACATCAAGCCAAATCAAATTTGTAATAGGTGGAAACAACTAAACACAAGCTAGATATGAGTTATTTTAGTTCAACTGCAGCTTTTGTACTTGAATATGCAATAGCAAATGTGACTGTGACTTCTGTTATTTCTGGTGCAAAAAGAACACCTCCCTCCCTTGAAAACAAACTCTTCTTTTGGACTATATGCATTTCCAGATTATTTCCGTAATACACAAAACCTTAGCTGTAGATTCAATTAGAGGAGAAATTGGAGAACCAAAGACAACAAACTATTTTCAATTTATAATCATCCAAAGTCAAAAAAAAGTGTGGAAAATCCAGCATACTCCTGTGGACAAATCAGGAAGAAAATGACATTTTCTAGATTTCCATAGGACTTTTTAATGTAAAATGGCTGAATCAGAACTAGATAGGCAACCAGGAGCTGAAGGCAGTTATTGAATGGGGGGGGGGGAAGATACTCATTTTTTCCATTAAATATTTACTGAATATTTCCTCCAGCCCTGAGCTTCGTCTTCTGTAAAATATGTACTTTCTACTAAAGTTGTGAGGATAACAACAGCCAATATTTACCAAGCACATTACTTAATCATTTACAGCCCAATGAACAATTATTGCTATTTTTCAGATGAGAAAACTAGACCACAAAGTAACTTATTTAGGATGATTAGGGCTTTGGAATTTAGGTATTTTAACCCCAGAGACTTCTGAACAACTAACCCTAGTGCTTAAACAAATAACAACATGTGTTCCCTTCCTTCTTAGCCAATTATACCCCTATTCTTAAGGAAAAAAGAAAATGTCATATTTTTAGAAGCAACCTACTATGTGTGTGACATGGTAATTAATGTGTTCAGAACCACTTATAAAGTTGGTTTAGATTTCAAATAAGCTTAAGCTTTCCCCAGTGAAAAATTTACTTTACATAGAAAATCATTCTCATATTGCTTTTCTGATATAAATCTGCCTGAGTGTGAGCCCCATGAGCCAGGTTTTTCCAGGACCTGATTACAACTCGGGAAGGGGCGGAGGGGGGGGGTGACCATCCAGGTTTCAGACCTGTAGAATTAAGAATACTATGCAACTGCGGCCTTGAGATTCTAAAATAAACTACCATTTGAGCTTTTCATCTCCAGGCTTCCACAAAAGTAATGCAAAAAGAGAAATCAGCAGAGACCTTGTCTTTCTTTCCCACTCTTAACTCTTTCACCTTGATAAACCAAATCTCCATTGCATGTATACGGAAAATAAAAACCATTAAGCTCTATATATCATATTTGAAATTTCACAGGATATTGAAATTCTAGCCAGAACTTGGCTATAAAATACTAATTAAGAAAAACAAAGAATCTCAGTGTATTTGCAAAGCATTTCATATGCATTTTAAACACATGACCCAGAGAAATAACTGCCGAAAGGGAAGCCATAAAGTTATTAAATCTAAAGTTTTTCATTTTCTTGACATGTTCCTTCTATTCACTTCAGAAATGTATTGCTACTAAAAATGGTTGCCTTTAGGTATTTCTAATTTGGCTAACACAATTTAGGAGAAATATGTTTAATAACAAAACAATGAAAAACACAAAACAGATTTCAATCTGTACAGATTTTTTGATGTGTGTGGCATGGTATCTGAGGATATTATTGTTTTCTAGTAATGACCACTTTTAGATTCTAACCCCTAAACATGATCTAAATGCAGGAGAAATCTGGAAAGAAGCAACAGACATGGTGCAGCTTTTCGAATGTCTAGACTGCAGGCAAACCCCAAATACCAAAGAAGCATCCATGTGTCAAACCAGCATAATTTTTTGAGCTATGCCTGGGGCCACATACCAAAAAAAAAAAAAAAAAAAAAAAGCTTGAAAAGAAAATCTAAAAGGGGTAACCAGAAGGTCAACCCCAATTCACAGGGACTAGGAAGCTAGCAGGAATAGCCATTACCCAGTAGTCATCCCCCGGAGGAGCTTCCTCCTCAACCCCTACAGATCACCAAGGCCCAACTCCCTACTTGCAAGCTTCTTCAAGGTCATCGAAAGATAATTTAGCGAACAATCACCAGACATTGAGCCAAGAATACCTTTAGGGCCAAGAAAGATCCCTCTTCCCCAAATCACGTACAAATATATAAATACTTTAAAAGCCATCAGGTTTTTCTCCAACTCCACCTGAAACAAATTCCCAGACTTTAATTTAGATTGAGCAACTAATAAACGTGTTAGGTTTTGCAACATAAATTAAAAGATTTTTCAAGTCTGGCTAACTCAAGTTCAAAGAACAGGTCCTTTCAGTGTACTTTTACTGACAAGGTCAAATTCATATTTTTAATTATTAAAAGAAAGTGTGGCGGGGAGCGTCTCAACCTTCCTTAGGACAACTAAGGAGCTGAGAGGAAAAGATTTGCTAGGGTAAAACTGTATCCCGCAGGGTCCATGTTTGGCTAAATAGTAATTCTTAGTCTAGCAATCCAGGATTAGAGGAAGAAAATAAAAACAAAGAAACCTATTAGTATCATAGTTACCAGATCAAACTCTGCACCACCCTACCACCCCAAGAATCCCCCGCCCCGAACCTCCCCACCAGCAACCAAAACAAACATCCCCCCTCCGGGTTTCCCCTCCCACACGTAAACACACAAAGAAAACAGCGGCACGCACAATTCGACCACAGTCCTCACTTCCCTTTGTAGGACAAACGGGAGCCCCAAAACTTCCCCACGGTGGTTTTTTGCGTGTCGTCGGGGCTGGGTCCCCTGAACATGTGGGCCATGGCTCAGCTGCGGGGAGTGGAGGAGCTGGCCTCACTGGCCGGTTTCCCCGAAAGCAGCAAAATGCGTCCCCGCGTCCTCCCCCGGCCTTCGGGTCTCCCTAAACTGAGCTTCCCCGCCGGGCACACGGTGACCGCCGAGAAAGAGGGACCAAGGCGGCAAGTAGAAATGCTCCCTCGGTGGATCTGTGGGTAAATAAAACAACTGGGGTCGGGGAGAAAGTTCCTGTGGAGAGCTGCTGGCCCGGGCGAGGGCAGCGGGAGGTGAGCGGCGTCTCGCCTCCCTCACCTGCGCCGGAACAACGGGCCCCCGCGCCCGCCTGGCCGCCCGCCCAGCCCGGCGCCTCCCGCAGGCCGCGCCTCCCGCACGCCGCGCTGCCGGGGCTTGTTCCTCCTCATGGCTTTGCCCTGACGTAATTCAAACATGGCAACAGTTCGACTTCAAAGGCGAATCCACAGACCTCCCAGACACAGGCTCCGGGCCGCGCGGGGAGCGGGCGGGCAACTCGGGGCGACGCTCTTCCGGGCCCTCGGCCGCAGCGGCACCGGGCGCCGGGCCCCCGAGATGCCGCCTCCCTCGGCCGCCCGCCCGGAGCGCGGCAGCCCGCCGCCGCCCCGCGCACCAGCGTGGCACCTCGCACACGCAGCGCCACCAAAGTTTCCCCGCGAGGGGCCCAGGGACAAAAGCCGCTCCCGAAACTCGCCGGAACTTCGGGGGGCCCGGCCCGCACCGCCCTCCGCCCGCAGCCTTCCTGGGCGCCGGTGCGGCCCGCAAGGGCACATGCAGCTCTTTGTTTTCTGTCCAGCCCGGTGCTGCCTACGTGCAGCATCAGGATGTCGGATTGTTTCCCAGGGCGAGACACTTGACGATCACCCCCACCCCCGGGAGGGCTCGGGGCCCCGCACCCCGAGAGTCCGGAGCCCAGCCCTCTCCCCTCGGCCGCTGGCCCATTTCATCAAAGTTTTGCCCTGTCCTTGATGAGAAACGCCCGGATTACCCGCCCCACACCCGCGGAGAGTTGGCGACTTTCACTCTGCTTTTTAAACTGGCAAGACGCCATCATCAGCAGCAAATCACATTGTCCTGCCGGGCGGTCGGAGCCGACAGCGCCCGCATCTCGCTGCTGACCTGGAGCTGGACACTCCGACGAGAACCAGGTCGCAGCCCCAAGCACGTGGTCTGTCATGTTCAGCACAAAAAGCAGTGTCCTTCGGAGTTCTCTCGCCCCTTCGGCGCAGACAACGCCGCTGCCTCCATCCCCAAGTCATCTGGGCTCCGACTGGCCATCTTAAGCCGCACACGGTCGCCCTAGAAATCCCTCGCCGTGGCGCCCACAGCTACGCTACAGGTGAAAACCCTGCGAACAAAACTTAAAGCTTCACAGACACACCGGACACCAGCGCGGCTTGGGCGCGGTCCGGGGGGAAACAGGCGTTTGGGAGCCGCAGCTGTTTCCGAGCGGCCGCGTGTTGCTCTCATTGTCGCATTCGCATCCCTCTGGAGTTGGGCAAACAACGCCACGCCGCGTGCGCTCGGCAACCGCGGCACCGACCCAAAGGCCGATTTAAAGCCCCTCGCGCCCGCCGGTTCGCAAGTAGACTGCAACTTAGTTTTCGAGCTAAAGACATTTATGGTCCACCCTTCTCAAAACATGCGCAAGGGGCTGCAATAAACTAAAACACAAGGTTCAGCCACAGCGCCCGACCACTCCCGGGCGCGCGCCCACGCGATGCACCCACCCGGGGCCCCTCGGCAATTGCCAGCGAGTCGTTTTCCTTTCGGGCCTTTCAGCCACCGGGCTCCGTTTCGCTCGAGAACGCTGCGGCTGAGAAAAGTCATTGTCACCTTCAACGTGGATCCCTCAACTCCAGCGACTCCTCACTCATTTCCAGGCTCCACTCGCTTCCCCCACCCCAAGACTTTCGGTTTGCTTCAAATCCCCTCCCCAATTAAAAGACACACTTAAACGTGTGCATACAAAAGAACCTGGGGTCTGAAGATCATGAAAACAGCGTTCCCCGCAATGCCATCTCCAAGACAAAACTTCGTACGTGTCTGTCTCTGTTTGTGTGTGTCTGTGTGTATGGAAGGACTGGGGAGGTGAAAAAAGAAGAAAAAAGCCACTCTGAAATCAAAGCCTCGTGAGACACTTTTGCATCAGAGTAATAGTTAGAGTTACTCACCTTCCAAAGGCAGCTGTTCCACGCGCAATAATGTTCCCAAGGTGTGGCGTGCACACCAGGCCAACCCCCCCTCCAATCGCTTCCCCCCTCCCTCCTCAACTGCCTTGTCTAGAAAGATTGTCTCCTGCAGTTCTGCAGTTGCTACCGCTGGCCGGGAAGGTGTAGATTCCGCTTTCCCTCTGCGCACGCGCGGCTCCCAGTACAAAATTCTCCTGAATCGAACTCATTTGCATACATGCGCGCGCGCGTCGAGGGCGGGGAGGACAGAAGACCCAGCGGCCGCGCGCGCTCCCGGGGCCTCTATTGTCCTTTTAAGGGGAGAAGCGCCGCGGCGCGGGAAACGCCGCGGCTAGAGGGAAACTTGGGCGGGGACTGCTTACTACGGTTGACGTCACATAAACAAACGCCTCCTGGCTGGAGGCGGTGGCAAAGGGGGAGTGACGGGATGCGAAAGGCGGAAAGGTTAGCGACCAGGGAGAATACTAGACTTGCGTGAAGTGCCTTCCACCCTGAAGTTTTTGTAGCGCACTGTTTCGCGTTGAAAAATAGTTTTGAAAGCTGTTTTCGCACAGTTTTTACAGCTGTTCCCAGTTTCTGGCCTGTGGTGACAGGGAAGTGGTCTTCCAGGCGCCCAAACTAAATTTATGTGTCCCACGTTTCCTAAATTTTAATTGGGTTTTTGAAGATTTTTTTAATCCTCTGGGACCAGCAGAGGTTTATTTTTTTGTGCCGTTTTAATGAGTCGTTTAATAAAGTCCCATTTGACCCTGTATTCATTCACTAATTCCCGCCTGCCTTCCTCAAACAGTAACAACCCATAACAATTCAATTTTTTTATCTCCACTTCAGCCTTAAGATTTCAAGCCTTTCCAAATTGAAGGGTTGTTAATTTCCAAGGGACCGATGTCACTGGAAAACCAGTAATCAATCTATGCAAGTGCATACCTCCTCCAACTGCTTGTAAAGGACGTTTCACTCATCCAGAAGTAACAACACTAACTGGTGGTCTTGGGAATTGAAAAAGTAGCCAGTGAAGTGTACAGTTTCCCTTATGGAATATACAATGAAACAACAATATAAACGTTTCTTGCCTCAGAAGGAAAAAACTTATCAGATTGATAAATGAAAAATGGAAAACAGAATGATTGTGATACACCTTTATTCCGAGAACACACCTAAACAAGGAAGGGGAGCAGGGAGAAAGGAAGGATGTTTTTCCCAGAAACTTGATATTGGTCCTAAGCTACAAAAGTGTGGACATCAACCATAAAACTTAATCATCTGCTGACAAGTTTCACTGCTTTCACTATAGTATAAACAATATGGATTTTAAACAGATATCTCTGAACCGCTAATTTAATTCAACAGCCAATTTTTATTGTATACAAGACAAACCCACTTCTGAAGTCTTCAACTAATGCTTTTTTTCTATAGGTTTTGTAACATACTATTTCTATAACTGTATATAAAAACTCTATATTAAATACCTGGAGTAAAAATCTAACACCTCATACTAAAATGTGAGCTGCTTAAGGGCAAGAATTTTATATTGTATTCATTTTTGTACTCCAGTGCCTAATAGTGCACGGCAACAAATAAACTCAGAATAATTGCTTGTAAAATAATAAACCAATGGATGTTTTAAAATTTATTATAGATTTATCTCAAATCAAAACAACTTTAGTTTAGAATTTTTCTACTTAAGCCAAAATGAATTTGGAAGTTATAGTGATCACCTCGATTGATATGATGCCTATCCTAATAAATAAAATAGAATAGGCTTAATAACTGTTTATGAGCTTTCATTGGTGGCAAACTGGATCCTTAGCATAAACTCCTAACTTCTTTTTGAAAAGAATTTTTAAAAGTTGTCCTGGGTTGTTTCAAGTACTTATTTGGTTTATGACAGATCCTCCAAAAGATAATTTCAAATTAGTATATGCTTTTGAAAGTATAAGATTGCAACAATATTTTTTTCAAATTTTCAATTATTGCTTACAGGATATATATATTTTATATAAATATAGAAATTATATATTTATATATCTAAAAATATACTTGAATGCCTTTACTCTTGAACGCTTATGTAAAGAATATATATTATAATCCATAGATTCAAATAGGGATAGAATAGATTCAAATGTGTAAGCAATGCAGGAATTACAGTATTTAGGATATACTCTTCAGATAAGAAAGTACCTGAAGCTTCATAGCTACTGAGCTAATATCATACAGCAGGACTTCTTCTGCTCTCAAAGTAGAAGTCAAGAAATAATCTGGGTAATTTTTGTAAGAAAGGTAGCAACAAAATCCTTAAAAGGGAATTTGAGTTCTTTAGAGTCTTTAAAACAAGCAACAACAACGACAACAACAATAAAACACCTGCTATTTTTTAACAACCAGGTGGATTCCAAAGAGTTCTTTTGTTCATTTTGTTGCTTGAACACGTTGTTATGGCTACCCCTATCTAGGGCTAATAAGCTTATTTATGGGCTGCTTTAAAATACTATTACCTAAATAGCTCAAGTGAATTCTCATAAGAAAAGGAAGGAAGGAAGGAAGGAAGGAAGGAAGGAAGGAAGGAAGGAAGGAAGGAAGGAAGGAAGGAAGGA
>PVKZ01001787.1:50878-320084 GCA_004027375.1 Macroglossus sobrinus | reverse complement strand
AAGAAGAAGAAAAAGAAGAAGAAGAAGAGGAGGAGGAGGAGGGGAGGGGAGGGGAGGGGAGGGGAGGGGAGCGGGGAGGGAGTAGATTGTGAAGCACCAAAATCGGGAAAGAGGCCTCACTAGGGGGCTGAGAAACTAAGCAATCTTTTCTTTCCTGTTTATTTTTAAAAACCTGGTATAACATTCAGTAAAACAGTTATTACTTAGCTGAAGTTATACTTTATATATTTAAGCCTTCCATGTGAACTGAGTGTAAGATGATGAGAGATGATAGGTAATTCAGATGTTTATAGCTATGTGTAAAGTATTGGTGCTGTTTTCTAACTCTAGATCTTTTCACATTCGTAGCTGAAAAACTAAGGAAGGAAGTGATGATATGCAGAAGTTACCACTTTCTTTTTAAGAGATAGTAGCAGCTTAGAAACAGTTTTACAGTCTTAAGGAAGGGAATAGGGTGACCGACCTGTGCTGTTTACCTGTGACTGAGGAGTTTCCCAGAATGTAAAACCTTCAATGTTAAAACCTGCACTGTCCCATGCAAACTAGAATGGTTTAGTCATCTAGGTTTGCTAGTGACACACACTCACACAAATCTAATTTAATCCTCTCCTCAAAATGCAACAGCCTTTAAAATTTACCTTTGACAAAGTATGAAACTGCAGGTCTAAGAAATTCAGGAACTTCTTTAAATTCACACAAATTGGGGATGAAGGAACCTAGATTTAAACTTTAATGTCAAAGTGCTCTTTTAACCCTACCACACTTAAGATCATCTGGTGTGTTGAGCCACTCTCTCATTTGCTCACTCCGACATTTTCAGAGGACCAAATATGTGCTGTGCCCAGGACAATTGTAGATGATTTATAACTGGTTTTGTCATATTGGTAAATTAAGCAAGTCAATGAATAACAATGAGAATAATAGTTTAATAATAATAATCACAATAATAGAAAAAAAATTTAATGTAAATGGAACCTTAAGGCAACTCAGTTAACCCTTTGTTAAGAACTTTTAAAAAATAATTTTCTTATTTTTTAATTATAGTAGGCATAAAATATTATATTAATTTAAGGTGTACAACATAGTGATTAGCCATTTATATAATTTAAGAAATGATCAACCCAATCAATCTAGTACTCATAAGACACCATAAGTAGTTATTACAATATTATTGACTGTGTTCCTTAGGCTATACTTTACATCACCATGACTGTTCTGTGACTACCAATTTGTACTTCTTAATCTTTTCCCTCTTTTCGCCTCCTCCCAACTTTCTTCCCACCTGGCAACTGTCAAAATGTTTTCTGTATCTTTTCTGTATCTGTATGTTTTCATTTATTTTATTTTTTATTTTTCATATATAAGAGAAATCATATGATATTTAACTTTTTCTGTATTACTTATTTTATATAGCATATACCCTCTAGGCCCATCCATGCTGTTGCACATAATGAAATTTCACTCTTTTTATGGCTGAGTAATATTCCATTATAGATATGTACCACCTCTTTTTTACCCATTCATCCATGATGGACACTCAGGTTGCCTCCATAACCTGGCTATTGTAAATAATGCAGCAATGAACATATGGATGCTCATGTACCTTTGAAGTAGTGTTTTGGGTTTCTTTGGATAAATACCCAGAAGTGGGACTACTGGGTCCTTATTTGTCACTTGTTATAAATTTTGTTTTAATGTCTATTTTGTCTGGAATATGTATTGCTATCTCAGCTTTTTTCTTTTTCATTTCCATTTTCATAAAATATGTTCTTCTATCCCTTTACCTTCAGTATGTGTGTGTCACTTGATCTAAAGTGAGTCTCTTGTAGGCAACATATGTAAGGGTCTTGGTTTTTTTAGCCGTTCAGCCACCCTGTGTCTTTCGATTGGAACATTTAATCCATTTACTTCTGAAGTAATTATAAATTACTTTACAGTTGATAGATATGTAGTTATTGCCATTTTATTATATTTTTTAACTTTTCTTCTTAAAAAAGTTTCTTTAACATTTTTTGTAATACTGGTTTGGTGGTGATGATCTCTGTTTGCTTTTTCTCGTTTGGGAAGCCCTTTAATCTGTCTTTTGATTCTAAATGATAGCTTTGCTGGGCAGGATCATCTTGGTGATAGGTCCTTGCTTTTCATCACTTTGAGTATTTTATGCCAATCCCTTATGGCTTGTAAAGTTTCCATTAAGAAATCAGCTAACAGTCTTATGAGAGCTTCCTTGTAAGTAACCAGCTGTCTCTCTCTTACTGCTTTTAAGATTCTCTCTTTGTCTTTAACCTTCAGCATTTTAATTATGATGTATCTTGGTATGGGCTTCTTTGAGTTCATCTTGTTTGAGACTCTGTGCTTCCTGGACTTGTATATCTAGTTCCTTTGCCAGGTTAGAACAATTTTCCATCATTATTTCTTCAAATAGGTTTTCAATTTTTGCTCTCTCTCTTCTCCTTCTATAGGTACCCCTATGATATGAATGTTGGTATGCTTGATATTGTCCCAGAAGTCCCTTAAACTATTCTCATTTTTTTGGATTCTTTTTTCTTTCTGCTGTTCTCTTCCAAATTGCTGATTAAATCCTTTGCTTTATCTGATCTGTTAATTCCTATTATTTAGGAATAACTAAAATTTTTTATTTCAGTTATTTTGTTCTTCATTTTTTATGTTTGCTATCTCCATTTTTATGTTTCCTATCCCTTTGTTGAAGTTCTCACTGAAATCATCGAGCTTCCTTCTAATCTACATTTTGAACTCCACATCTGGTAAATTGCTTATCTTTATTATGTTTAGTTCTTTATCTTGAGCTTTGTTCTGTTCTTTTATTTGGGATATTTCTTTGTCTCCTTATTTGACTGCCTCCTTGAGTTTATTTTCCTCTATTAGGTAGGGCTACTATGTCTCCCAGTCTTAGTAGACTGGACTTATGTTGTAGGTGTCGTATGAGCTCCAGTGGCGCAGTCTCCCTGGTCACCTTAGCTGGGATCTCTAGATGTGTCTCTTCTATTGTAGTTGAGCCTTAGTTTCTGTCTGCATGTCAGTGGGGGAGATCGACCCTCAGGCTGATTGGTTGTGAGGACTGGCTGTGACTACAGTGGAGAAACTGTTGTGCTGGGGCTGACTCTATGGAGCAGAATTTGCTTTAGTAGGACTCTGGTGTCTGCCAACTCTGACCTTTGGGTGTGTCATTTTTGGAGGTTGTTGGATGGTGCTCTGGTGTCTCAATGATGGTTGTTATATAGTTTAGTAGTAATTGTGATGTGGTGGTGAGAGGAGGCAGGCAAAGTGTTCATGCACTCCACCATCTTGATTGGAAGCTCAACTCAGTTAACCCTTAAACTAGGCACAGCAGGTCCTTGAATAATGTTGTTTTGTTCAATGTTGTTTTGTTATAACTTTAATGAGAAAAAAATTGATTCCTGGCCAAAACCACTGCTCATGTGGAGTTTGCATATTCTCCCTGTGTCAGGGTGGGTTTTCTCCAGGTACTTGGATTTCCTCCCACATCCCAAAGATGTGTCGATTAGGTGAATTTGAGTGTCTGAATTGTCCTAGTATGGGTGAATGTCAGGGTGTGGGTGTGTGTGGCCCTGTGATGGAAGGGTATCCTGTCCAGGGGCGTGGGTCCAGACACCGATGACTCTGAACTAGAATAAGTGGGCTGGAAAATAATGATCTTACTTGTTTTAGTTAATCCTTATTAAATGTATGTATAGCTCACATTTATTTTACTGTTTAATATTAGAAGTGTTTTGGGTCTTTACTTAGAAGTTTGGTGATGTTTTTTTGACTAGAAATATGCCGCAGTATCCTAACTCTTGTTTCTACCAATTCACATATGGTAAACTTGGTTTCATTATACATCATTTGCTTAAAGTCCCAGTTTCAGGAACCTATTGTGGAGATTAAGTGAGGACTTACTCAGATCTTCTGAGAGGCACCTGGAATTAGGGAATAGTTAGCATTTGGCAGACTTGGGAATTTTCTTTCTCTCTCCCTCGTCCTCTCTCTCTCTCTCTCTCTCTCTCTCTCTCTCTCACACACACACACACACACACACACACACACACACACACACACACACACAAATACGCCTCCTGGTTGACTAAGCTCAAACTCTAGCCATTTAAATCATCTTCCCCACCTTACTTAGGGGCTAGAAATGATTGTATTCAGGGTTTGCTGACTATGGAAGTTATATTTGGTTTTTTTTTTTTTTTGGTTAAAAGGATATAGAAATTAAGCAATATACTAAGCCTCAGACATTTAACAGCATATTATAGTTGCCTGTTTCCATGTCAGCAGGTGTCCTCTATTTCATTTGGTCACATGAACAGGGTCTGGTACATAGTCAGCATTTACTATTTGCTGAATGGATGTGTAAAAATAAAAACAGAACTTCCTGAAGATATGAGAATGGTTTTCAACATCTAAAATCAGTTTTTTTTGGTTAGATAACAAATAACATTAAAGTCCAAAAAAAGTTAACTACAACAACTTTTAAGAAAAAGAATGTTCTAAACTCCATACCATTACTCTAAGCAATTGCAGTAAAATTTATATGATTAGACAGGATGATCAGCCTATTGATGGCCTAAGAAATGAAACTGGGTTGAGTTGACTTTGGTCTGAATCATTGAAATTTTATTTCACAGTTTTACAAGTAAATGATGAAACTGAATCTTAATATCTTCTTTTAACTCAATCATTTTAGCTCAACCAGGGTTTGGAAAGACTGTAGAGAATAATGGGCAGGAGTCATCCTCTAACCATTAGAAGTTAGAGATTAGATGAGGAGGCTGACATGGCACCCGTGTTGAGATTCAGGAAGGTGTATCTAGAAAATCCAAAAGTTATCATCTGACAGAAATCCTTTTGAGAGCCAACATGTGCTTCCCTTGTTTTAAGTGATGGAGATCTGCTTGTTCTCGAACACTTTTGAATATTTCCATTCAGGTGGTGATAGAGAAAATGAGGAAGGCGGATCCCCTCCCTCCTCTGCTCCCACCCATCTTGAGTGCTGACAATTCAATCATTTCTCTGGCTGCTGCTCCTGAGTGTCTAACAGATGTCACTGTTCTTTCCACATGAAGGTGAAGACAACTGGGGTGGCCAATAGAGGACAGTCATTCACAAGGGGATTTGTATTCACTTACTTCCAGCACCCTCTGCCATGCTGCCCCATTCCCAGGTGTCTGAAGACCATTTTCTCCCCACAAATGACATCAGACTGGAGAGTGAAAGAGACAGAACCATTAGCCTGTTAATAGCGATGAGCCAGCTAACAAGACTGCTCATGTTCCTGAGTGTATGTTGGAACTTTGAATTAACTTCCAGCTGGCTATTTCCTGATTATCTAACTGGGAAAATAGCCAGGCAACATCGAATCCTAGCAGCCTCCAGTTCTTGTTTACATACAAACTTTCTGGACTGTTTCCCACAACCAACCCAAAGGAGCATACACCTCTTCCTTACAAACTCTGAGCCTATCCCCAAGCTAGTTCTGCTTCACCTTCTCCCACTCTGTGTACCTGTAGCCAGTGCAAACCAACTTACATTTTTTTATCTTGCTACTTAATGTATAAACAAAGCCCATCAACCCCAGGACAGTGGACTTGTTGCTCTTCTGCCTAACACTGAGGCTGGACAGTTTAGACTTTATATCCCAGGACCTGGTCTTTTTTTCTTGCTAGCAATGGGCCAATAAACCCTTTCTTTCAAAAGGATTTTCAGCTGTGGAAGTTAAGTTTATTATTTTACACTAGCACCTTGGAACCCTTCAGGCTGCATTCTCCTTCAAGTTTGTGGGTGAATTGTGGGGCTCCTCTCAACTCTGGTTTCCTAAATCCCTCAGATTCTTCTCTTAGTCCACTTTGTCCTGAATTTAGCTCCTCAAAATGTATTTAAAGGTCTGAGTTACAAATAAGAGATTGCAGCATATGATAGTTAGAAAGAGTATGGAATTTAAAGAAGAGAGGAAAGAAGGGAGAAAGGAAGTTGTTCAGAAATTGAGATATATTAAAAGGATATTTAACTGATATTGCAGAAACTAAAGTTCCATAAAAAGATATAACTATTAAAATCAAGGTTTATAAGTATTTTTATTTTTCCTTAATTGGCCCTTGAGCAGACTAGTTGACTCATCACTGTCTTGCTATAATGAACCCGCAATCTGAGGAGTTGTAACAAATTTGTATGGTTTATACTGTTTAACATACAGACTCAATTTTGTGTCATATTATTCTCACAGAAACTTAATTACTACAAACTTACCCATAAATCCACATAGTATACACATTTTATTTAATACCCAAGTGACATACATCATTATACACCATTGAATATACCATAAGATACCATAGTTTGTTTAATCATGCCCCAAATAATATGAGATTTCAGTTGTTTCACTCCTTTCATGTTGTAATTAATAAAACTATCCTCCTTTTATCTCAGAAGAGGTGATCTTTAATTTCTCTAATGTATTTCTTTGTTTCTTTGGGTGCATGTTTGTGCATAAAAAGGCAGGCTTTATTATTGTTCATTGTTTTTGTGTTTGTTTCTATGTTATTGTCTAAGAAAGGATTTTTTGCTTAATTAAAAACATTTTCAGTTTTATGGTTATTATGGCTTTTGGTAGATTTTTAAGGAAGATTGGGTTGTTTTTTTCCAGGCAATTTGCAGTCACTTGGTAGACTTTCTCTACTTGTTGGTAAATTACTCTTTTCTTTTAAAAGAAATTCCCATACAGAACCTTCTGAGAAGAAGCCCCAGAATGAGGTGTGTGTACCAGGCTCAGTCTTCCTGTTAGAGGGGTAGCCCTGGATCCTGGGGCCATATCATGAAGATGACTCTGTGGTCTCCCAGACCCAGAGACTCACAAAACTGGAGGCTTGTTTGAAAAGCATATGAGGCCTAAGATTCTATTAGAACAAAGTCCTAGACTGTTATAAAAAAGAATCATTTCTAGTCACTTAAAAAAATTGTCATTTTTAAACTCCGGTGACATGGAGACAATTCTTGCTTAATCTACAGGTACTTCTCATGTAGACAGATAATTACATTTGTGTATCTGTTTAGACTCTGCCTTGTGAAAAGGATTTAGTTGCTAATTACTTACACTGAGTAAATGTTAAGAGAAGTATGAACAGAGTATGTGCAAGTTCAGGGGGAGACTTTTCTAAGGAGGTGAAATTTGGGTAGGTCTTCAAAAGATGACAGGTTTTCACCAGATGGGCAAAGAAGAGGCTACTTTGGGCAAGGCATACTGAAGAGTTTGGATTTCTTCTTGTATGGTGCTGTTGAAGATTTTAAAACAGCAGCAAAATAGAAGTCTCAATTAGTACAATGACCTTTTACTTTACAAAGTCCTCATAAGAAAAATTTGCATGTTCAATTGTTTTCTTTGCTAAGTTCTCAGTTATATAACATTGAATTTTAATTCCCGCTCAAGTTATATCAGAACCTCTTTAAATTTGCAGAAAATTCCAGTGGAGTCAGGACCGGCCCTTACTACAGTTATCATAGAGGATAATAAAAGTACTCACAGAGAACATTATGCCTTTAAAAAGTTGAGAGCTACCCAGCACCTGTCACTCCCAAATATGTCTTATAGTAGTCATCATCCCTCCTTTCTGGTGAGCACCAAAGTGCCACCTTGAGTTGAATATGCAGTCCAGGTTTTTCATAAGGCCAGTTTTTAAGTCCCCAAGGGTGACTTGGCTGATGAGCGGGTATAAACCCATGAAGATGTTCTGGTTGACAGACTAGGACTGACAGTTTTTAAAGCAGAGTGCTTGATCACAATGAGACACAAAGGAGGTAATTTTTAATGGAGTTGGAGGTGGAGAGGACAGATTTTGTTTGTTTGTTTTTGGAGTGGGGAGGCCTGGATAAAGAACTTCTTCAAGAGAGCTCACACAAGCATCCCAGACACCTAGGCTACTGGAGAAGAGAGTAGAATGAAAAGACTCATGACAAAGAGTAAGGAAATAAAATAGAAATTTTGTTGGCTTATTTTTGTTTGGGGATGGTTCTACCCTCAGTGACGTGTTGCAATGTTATGAATTGCTACCCATTCCATAGTGTGTAGATAATGCAAAATGCTTCTGCTCTTGTTTGCCCAGCTTTCGGGAAGTTAGAAGAAAGGCCCAAGGGAAGCTCTTCTCCATGGAGATCCAAGTCATACTGCCAGAGACGGTCCAGGTGCCAGGGAAGGCTGTTGAAGGCCTTGGCCAAGGAGTTACTTTATCGTGAATTTTCTGCAACTGTGTAGTACATATTCTCTACTCAGCAAATCTGAAGACAGTAAGGTATTGTGACCAGGGCTGTGTAAATCTTCACTCTGCCTACATAGAAGACTGTCCTTACTTTGAACACTAAACCAAGGACAGTATTGATACAATAATCTCCATGTTGAATAGGACCTGTATCTTGTCCACGGCTACTTTTTGAACAATTTAGTTCAGATTTATGTTAGTTATTCTCCATAAACCTGCACTTGGCAAGGAGCAGCCCCTGCTGCTCTGGGAAATTTAATCGCCAATTGTCTGTTTGACTCTAGCATTCTAGGACTTTCTCTCTGGAGGCCTTGATAGAAGGACCCATTTTATGGGGCTACTTGATTCAGAAGGCCCCATTGTATGGTTGCGCCTGGCTTTAATCTGGCTTCTATGGGAACAAAGCCAAATAATCAAGGTGGGTGGTCTGCTGGGGGCAATGGAAATGTCATTGATTAAAACTGGGAAGTCAGGCGAGAGAGGACTGAGTTTGGGATGGGGCATGAAATTAAAAAGAAACCATAGCATTTCCAATTGGAAATGCAATGCATCATTCAGGTAGGTATGCCCAAAAGGCTGACAGTCCTACAGCAGCAACAAAGTTCTCTGAGTGGAGAACTAAAGAGGGCAGTTCTCACAAGTCTCCCTTGACTGTCTCCAGACAGAACCTCTTTTTATTCTAGGTGAAGGAAGGATGCAGAAGGTTTGTGGGGAGTTACATATTTCTACTATCATTCTGGGGGCTGGGTGTTGTGTCTGTCTAGGCAAGTTGTAGCATTTTCTAAACGGAGCAAGGCAGCACCTCTATTGAATGCGTGCTGCTTTTCCAGTCACGGACACACCTGTTTTGGAGAAAGGAATAGTTACTGTTTCTAGAACCATTTTCAACTTCATCTAGGAAAATTAACTCAGGGCTTAGAGGAAAGAGCCACGTGGAGGCAAACTGAACCCCGGTATTAGGAACTGTAGAAGAAGGTGGGCTGCAAAGCTAACCCGTTCTTCTCGTCCTAACAGCTGTCTCCTGAATGGCTTCATTTCTACCGGGAACCTAGAGTGTGATTTAATGATGAGACGGAATCAAACAGACTCTGAAGTGCTCCCAAATAGATGACGTCAGCTGGCTGCATCCACTTTTCAGAAGAGGAGTGAAATCATCAGTGACGCAGCCAGCCGTGGGGCCAGGTCTCTCCGCCGCGGGTCCTGTCGTCCTGCCCTATCGGGCATTTCAGCCAGCGGGCCTGGAAGGGCAGTGGCCAGACCGGGCTCTGTAGAGCCGGGTCCAGCTGCCGAGCTGGTCGGAGGCGTGGAGCGCTCCGCCAGGGCCGCCGGGGGGGTGGCCGACGGCGTCCGGGGGCGTTCCTGGGGGCCCAGGAGGTCAGACCCGAAGCCCCGGGAGGAGCCGGCGGGCGGCCACGTGACCGACCGCGGCGGGGCCCGCGGCCCAGAAATAGCAGCGGCAGCGGTTCCGCCCGCGGGCGCCGGGAGGGGAAGGCGGGGACTGGCGAAGGCTGGCTCGGCGCGGGCGCGGCCGCGGCCCCGGAGGATGCTGAGCCCCTGCCCGGACCGGCCCGCAGCACATGATGGCGATACGGGAGCTCAAAGTGTGCCTTCTCGGGGTGAGTCCTGCGCCGCCGTCCGCGGGGACACCCGCGTCCGCGCGCCCCCTCTTGTCCCTGCGCCCCTCGTCCCCTGGGACTCCCCGGTTTCGTTCGCCCCCTCGTCCCCGCGCCCCTGGAGCTCACCCCGGTCGCAGCCCCTTCTGGGGTGCGGGTCCGAGCCTGCTCGCGAGCTTCCTCCACTCGTGCCACCCCCGGCCGCGCGTGCCCCGGGGTCCGCTCAGGCCTCGCGCGCCGGGGAAGGGCCGGGCCGGGCCGGGGCCCTGGCGACCGCACGAGCGGCGGCGGAGCCTGGCCGCGGCTGCTGCCCCTGCGGCCGCCGAGGGCTTTCTCCTCGGCTTTTGATAATTTCCTTCCGGCGGAAACTTTAAGTTACTTGGCCAAGGCGCCGAGTCCTCTTTTGCCTCCCGGGGGCAATTGGTTTATTCACATTTAAAAAAGAAAGCCTCGATAGCGGTGGGAAAGCGCGAGGTGATGACTTGGCTGGAAGGTAAAGAAAGTACTGTAGAGTGTTGTGCCCAGAAAACTTTTGTGCCCCGGACAAAGGCGGCATGAGAAGGTCCTTCTCTGTCACCACTTCCCTTCCCAAAGTGAGTCTTTCTGCGTTTGAAGAATCGTGAAAGAACCTAGAAACAAAGACAAAAGCAAACACCCCCAGCTGTGGCTTCTGGCATACCTGTCAGATGACACAAGGCAGCCTCTGGAAAAGCGCCCCCAGGGAGTACAGGGGCTGCGAAGGGCCTTTTATTTTTTATTTTTTTCAAGGGTGGGGAAATCAAATTCCAGAATTCCTTCTTTTGAAAGAGCTGGTTTTAAGCCGAATTTTCAGCAGCCTTCAGTGTTCTAGTTGTGCTGCCCTTGGCAAATCTGGTCCCAAGAAAACCATTTTCTGAAAACAGTAGTGTAAGAGTAGAACCATTCTTACTTGTCTCGAAATGCTAACTGGTCTGTCAAGATGGATGTACAGGAAGCGTATAAAGAGGAAATGATTCTAGGTTAGGATTGAATCGTAGCAGACTAAGGGGGTGTTGAGGTTTCGTCTAGGCTTTTCTGAAACCTTGGGCAAGACAGTGTTCTTGACTGTCTCCCATCCCTGTCCTTTGCCAGAACTCTCATTTCCACTAGATAGTCTGGTTGCCCTAGAATTCCAGGGCACAAACTCCTCAGTGTTCCTGCCCCCTGGATGGTTGGGCCACAGCTGGGGTCTGTAGAGGGTGTTGCTCTGGTCTTCCTCTGTGACCTATGTCAGTGTTGTAGGGGTAGGTTTCACTGTCTGCCATGCTCTTTAACATAGTCTGGACAGCAATTCCAGGAATCCTATGTTTTCCTTGTGAGGAATCATTTCAGCCTCTAAGAAAGTCTTCAAAGACTTGGAAGGCATGTCCTGTTCCAAAGAATCAAGCGTCAACTTTGACATGATTTGTGTGTGTCAGGGTTGGCTTTGTGAATAGATGAAATGGGGAATGTTTTGCTTCCCCCTCCCAATGTTTTCTTCCTTGTCATCCACTTAGTTGGCACAGGCCCTGCCCCATCACATGAACTATTTTCAAGTTCACTATTTGATGAGTCTCTATATCCTACAAGGAAACAGATCAGGTGGAAAGAGCCCTGTACCAGGAGGCAGCAAACCTGGCCTCTCATTATTTCTCACTAGCTTTGAAGTTTGGGACAGGTATCTCAGTCGCCTCATCTATAGAATGGATAAAATAACATCTTCTCTTTTAAGGCAGAGGATTATACCAGATGATCTTGTCAGATATATGGTACCATTTCCTGTTAACGTATGATTCCAGGGTGGCAATTAGCAAGCCTGGGAGATGAGAAAGCTGGACGAAATCCCTTTACTTCTTTTTCTCTTATCTCTGAGAATGAAACACACCCTTATTGGCTTTTGAAAGACAATGCCTCACCCTTGTTTGCTAGTTCTTTGCAATGGCTCTGTTGGTAGGAGATTGAATTTGGAAGGGAAGAACAGTGCCAAAAAACAAAGCAAGAAGATATTTCTGGGCAGGCAGAGGCTTTGAAGTATCAGTCATATTATACTATGTCTGTGGCCACCTTTTTTTGAGAGTGGCTCTAGATTTTAGTCTTACTCAGGTCAGAGGATATCTTATTTGAAAGGCCAATGACTTTATTATCCACACCAAGTAATATTTGTTAAGTCCTCTATTGTGACTGGTCCTGTGCTGGGCAAGATGTGTGTCACAGCTTATGTTCTTAGTGGCTCATCCAAATAGAGCAATTCAATGGGTGAGTCCAAAGCCATTGTAACTGCCTTGGGTTTGCTCTCTTGATTTGGGAGAGAACTCTGGGTCAGTGGCTGGATGATGGCATCAATACCAGGTCCAAAAGTCCTTTAATATTTTTAACAGGAGCCTGGAGCTCCTTCATTCTTCGTGTTGGGAGATCTGTGAAGCCTCTTATGGAGCTAGCATTCGGTTTCCTGTTGTTTCGCCACTGCTACACCTCCCTGAAGTCTCAGTATGACCAAGACCCTAGCAGCCACCTCTGTTGAAATCATTTTCTCTTGGGTCCCCTTGAGAAGGTAACAGAGAATGCGGACTTCCTAACTGGATTCTTGTCTCACTGGAGAGGCTGAGGGGCCAGTCTTTTTGTGCCTAATCATTTGCCCTGATTGCTCAGTGATTACTTGGGGACGTGCTTCCCGTTTAAGGTGCAACAGTATTTTAGGCATAGGCAGAGTAAGCTTTTATTCCTTTCAGCTGTAATCTCTTGCTCTCTCCTTGGGGTTGGAGGTTCCTGACAAGAGGTTTATTTGCAGCAGGTGGAAGTAAGAGAGAGGGCCAGATGGTATGCCTTCTCTACCTGTACCTGTGCCTTTCAGAGCCCTGGTGTTAGGTATGTCTGGTATTATTTCTTTTGGAGAGTATTCCCAGATGGAATTGATAACAGTCTGTGGAACATTCTCTGAATGTTCTTGGAAAAACTAAGGACTCAAAGAGCCTTGGATTTCTTTTGGCCTTGTTATAATTTCTTGGCTTTCATGGTTCTTATGAGTGGACTTTCTCTTGTTTATCTCAAAGCTTTTGTGAATGACCTTTTCTAGGATAAGCCAGGCTATCTGTGGGAGCTTCGTGCAGGAGGGTGTGTTTGATAGGGGTCCTTGCTGGACACCTAGGACCCCATGTGTTCTTGGCAATAGAGTGTCAGTTGTCCCACTTTATATCTTAATTAGCATTATGAAACATGTAGCTTAAAAACAACTCCCTTTAAAACAGCAAAGTATGTTAAAAAACTAACAAAAACAATATTGAGGCCACAACTGTTCCGATCCCAAAGGTGGAAAGCTTCCCAGTATGCATTTTTAACACATATCACCACGTGGCAAAAAGCAAGAGGAGAGGAGGAGGAGAGAAAAGGAGGAGGGGGAGGAGAGGATCTTTTATTATTTCCTCTGGGTGTGTATGTGTGTACACTTAAATTTATTTGGACTTTGTTGTCTTGACAACAGCTTAGAGTTTTCTGCCACTTCCTCAACAGCCGAAGGTATCCCTCCTTCTGGTAAGGACCTTGGCGAAGCCGCTTTTTTTGGCCTTTGTTGGAATCTGTATGGTGATTCATCACTGAGCAGTCAAATACCTGAGATTTGGTGTGACATCTGGGCAGTGGAGGCTTCAGATACATATATACAGTGCCCTCACATGAAAGGACCTTGTGGTTCCTGAAGTAACTAGGACTCAAAAGTGGAACAGATTTCTGCCCACATTAAGGCAGATTAATCAGAGCTGTAGAACCTCAAATGGATTGCTTTGAGCTCCCTGTTACTGAAATTATTCCATAAGGTTACCTGAATTTGTTTGGGTCATTGTGGAATGAATGGATACAAAGTAAGGAGAGCACTGGGTTAGGCAGCCATCACATTTACTTTCCAAGTCTGATATTCTGTTAACATACTCAATATTTTTTTCTTTCCAGAGACTAGCATTCCTTTTGCGGGGGAGGGGTATGCGAGAGGCTAGCAATTTAATATAGTTTTTACCACACCTGATTTCTCTATTAAATTGAAGTCCTTGTGGAAAGTGTGGGTCAGCATTTGTGGTGCTAGATAGAGAATAAATATAAACGATATAGTGGGATGTCTTCTCAGCGGTGCCCAGAGTATAGTAACCTGAAGTACTCAGGTCAAGGTGATAGAATACACCAGGGTTGCTCTGTTTTCTTTTGTTCAGGATCAGCATCAGTGCACATTTCAGATTTCAGAGCTCAGTGTGTCTCTGGTATATATATAAGAATCATTTGTGGAGCATTTTCAAAGTTCTCATGGTCCCTCCCCATCATTTTGTCTAAAGCTCTCAGACCTGTGGCCTTGCCTCTGCCCTAGCCTAGTGTCACTGTTTTAGGGATTGTGTTATACCCTTCAGGTATGCTCCAAGGCCATGCCATTGGAAAATAGAAAACTTTCCATTTTAAGATGCTAGGACATAAAAAGATTTCAAGTGCATGAATTAGAAAAGGTCTTCAAATTTAATTGTGTCCAACAGGTTAAGCTAATTTTAGTGCTTACATGTCTATGCATATTTTTATAATTTATGTGTTTGAAAATGAGACAGGCATTCATTCATTCAAGCATTCACCATTTATTGAGCGCTTCTTTCATGCCAGGAGCTGTGGGTGGCTACAAGTAGACAGGACAGCTGTGATCTCTTTCATCAAAGAGGGCTCTGCCTTTCTCAGCACTTGGACATACTAGCAATGAGCTAAACTGTGTGCCTTGTGTTCCTGTGACAGCAACAGAAGTAACAGAGTGAATATGATAAATATTGACTATCTACCTTTTTATTAGACATGAGGTCAGGTGAGGAGCAGAAAGTTTTGCTCAAGGTCTGTTTTGAGTACCTGCTATGTGCTAGCTTTGTCAGAGATAGAGAGTACGGTGGGGTTATGGCCCCTGCTTAGGATGGAGAAGTTCCTGGTTGGGCAGGAAAGACAGGCAGGTGCACAGGAACTAGTATCCATTGCAACTGTTATGAGTGGGATGCTGGGGTGTCACGTGATGCAGTGAGAGGTGGTGGAGTTTAAATTAAATGCATGGAGGACTGGGAAGGGAGCAATCTGGGAAGGTCTGTTGGAGTGGGAAGGATTTGAACATGCCTCTCTCTTGACAAGAGAGGAAAGATAGGCATAGGCCCTGGGCACTGGAGAGAGCAGGTGGAGACTTGGACGTCAGGTATTTTTTGGAGGGCTGAGGTGGTTGGAGGGTGCAAGGAGGCAAAGAGCACAGCCCTTCCACTCCCATGCTGACTGCTCTCTTGTTGACCTCACTGTCTTTCCAGTGTGGGGTCTTTTATTTTATAACTCCCCTCTCCCCATGAAATATTTCCAGAGTAGGGGTTGACTTTGGTTCTGCAACTTCAGTCCCATGGTGCAGTCCCCGAGCTGCTGAGAGTCACATATGTCTTGAGGAGCCATACATAGTTTTCATTCTAATCGCCTAACTCTTTCAGCAGAAGTAAGGAAAAGGAAAGTGGGATTTAACATTGGGATCATTGAATGAGTTTCTCACTGTGGAATCTTCTGTTTTGTTGTGTCATTTTCTCATATATTTCCTTGATCCTGATGCTCTGACTTCTCTGGAAGTCATGAAGGTGGCTTCTGCTTGCTTAGGACTTAATCCAGAAGGTAGCTAGGGCACTTTCAGTTCCTTCAGAGGTACGTAGAAAATGGTTTATCAGGTTGCAAGGGCCCTGCAGGAGAGCAAGCAGAACCTTGGGAAAATCATCTTCCTCCTATTTTCTTTTTAAACAAGATACCAGAAAGCTGGATGCCTTTGTATAAACAGTATTTATTTATCTAGAAAAGAAAGATATCTGAACTCCTCAATATTACTTATTTTGTCCAGTGAGAGGAAGAGAGGGCGAGAGGAAGAAGGGGAGAGTCATATACACATACAGGGTATCTCGTAAAACTTTTCTTCTGCTGGCAAGGAGAAAGAGCAATCTGTTCCTGTGTTTTGTTTTTTTGTTTTTGTTTTTTTCCTGTTTTACACTGATGTCAAGCTAAAATAAGAAAGTCCTCTTTTTTTTTTTTTTAAGAACATCTCATAGCATCGTACTACATTCTACTTCATATACATGTTTCATTTTAGGAGCTAATATATTTTCTAAACTTTTTCACAACTAACTTCTAAAAAGGTAATTTTTTATTATAAAGTAAATCCATGTTTGTCTTGATTCAAATGTGAATCTAGTTATGAGGTAGGGGAAATGATTAAGTAGTGAAATGATACATGTTGATTTTGGTTTGAGATATAGGATGAGGTCTTTAACATCCTCTTTATAAAGACATGTAATTGTACGAACTTTCCAATGTCTTATTTTCCTCTACTTAGTTCGACATCCTGCAGGTGTGAAGAAATCATCCTGCCTGGCCTTTACGTGATGACTCACCTGCTTGTAGCTCTTCTTTCCTTGTCTATTGTTATACATTCAGATGACTGCTTTTTTATTTTATGATCAACATCAAGCTTACCATCTTGCCCCATATTTCTTTTTTTATGTCTCTATTTTTTTCTGCCCTGCAAAATCATTTTTTTCCATCATTTCAATTTGTTTTCTTATTCTTTTCACATTGATGAGTCACTAGTCTATCCTTCTTTAAAGAGGCATCCAAAGCTTAGCTCTGAGAGGAAAATGTTTCTAACTCTGCTTTTCACTTGCTCTCCTCTCTGAGTATGGAGCTTCACCTCTCATTCTCCCAGCGGTTGGCTTTGCTTCTGCAGCTTCAGTTTCATGGTGTGGTCTCCATGCTGCTGAGTGCCAGGTGGTGACCTTTCTTCCTGCTGCCGATGTTGATCAGAAAACTTGGCCAAGCTTACCCTTTGGAGAGTAATGCAAACATTTACTGAGTCTTGTTGTTTTAGTTCTAAAAACAACAAAATAAGTCTGTATAAAAATAAATAAAGATATAACTAATGGATCTTGTGCTGTGAGGGATGACTAAAGATGTGTGGCTGCTGTGTGGGAGGCTCACAGAACAGTTTCCCATAGAGAAGGGGACTCTGCCCTTGAAGTGTACAGCCCAGCTGTGTGCTTGGTCTGAGAGGGCTTCAGTGGGAAAGGTTAAGTACCAACGCCAGACAGCTCTGTAGGATGTCATATGATGCTTAATTGCCAAATGTTCTCAAGGTGAGAACCAGTAGAGTTTGGGAGGGGCAAAGGGAGGGATTGTTGGTGACTGCTGAGTTAGCTTGGGTGCAGAGGAGGGAAATGTTTGGAAGGGCAGGAGTAGTTCTGTTTATGATGCACACATAAACAGGAAAAAGTTCTGAAAAGACTCAAATGTCAAAGTGGTTGTCCTGAGTGAGGCAGGGGCTGATTTGTGCTTATAAATAACTTGTTTTTTCTCTTTCTCTAAGTTGGTTTATTAAGTGCATATGCATTATATAGATAATTAATTTAAAACCTACAAAAAATTACTGCAGGGCCCAGGAGATGTTTGATGGGTAGAGGTCTATTTGATTGTTAGTAGAAATAACTGATAAACTGATAATAAAAGTGGAAAGTAAACTTGGGTCAGACTGTAAAAGGGCTTTGAATGTGAGTTTATACTCTAGAATGGTGAAATGACAGGTGTCATCAGTGGGACATAGACTTTGACTTACCTAGTAGTGCTGTGCTTTTATTTGTGCAGGTCTTTGCTTGGGCTGCCTATTCCATCATGGAAAGGCAGCATCCTCTGTTCAGGGCATAGTGTGTGACCTCTTCAGTGGTGGGTACTATTTTCTCACCATTCTCTAGTACTTCTCAAAAAGGGGTTTAGGAAAGTTACAGGTCTGCTGGTCTGTTCTGTGGGGCCTGCAGGTTTTCTGTGCCTATTCATTTCGATACTGTTCCTTGAAAAATAAGTGAAAGTACATCTTGGATCTTCCAGGTGATCATCCTATAACAAAACTGTGTGTCACAACTTGAATGCCCATTAAATCTGATTAATGAGATAAGAACTGAGGCAGAGTTAGTACAGAAATAAGGCATGGGGGCCATGTGAAAACCAGGTGATTCCATGGCATATGCTGCAGATGTTTACCAGGTACTGTCCTAGGCACAGACAAACCCAGAATGCCTAGCCTCATGTGGCTGACATTCTAGTAGAGGCAGTAGACAGTACCTAAATACCTAATATGACAGATGATAAGTGCTTTGAGAAAAATAAAGCAGGGAGGGGCCTAGGAGAGGTGGTTGGGAGGGTAGTGCTTTAAGTAGAAGTTTGAGAAAGAACTCACTGAGAAGGCCTTTGAGTAAAGACAAAGAGAAAATGTTCATGGGCTATATGGGCCCTTGGAGCAGAGAAGACCTCTGGGTTGGGGTGGGAGGGGCTTGCCTGGGGAGTTTGAAGACCTACAGGCAGGCCAGTGTGACTGGAGCAGAGTGACCATTGGGAAAAGAGCAGAAGGAAGTTTGAGGGCCTGATTATGTGGGGTCTTACAGCCAGTGTGGGAATAGTGGCATATCCTGGGAATCCAGTGGAGAAGCCATTGAAGGCTTTTGTGCAGAGCAGCAACATGATTTGACTTATCTTTTGTGAGGATCTCCCTAGCAGCTATGTGGAGTGTGGGCCATGGCCACAGGGGGATGCACACAAGGGAACTGGCTGGTGTGGAACTGCTGCTGCCATCCTGGTGGGAGGCCAGGTCACCGTGACTTCCTCCTGAGTGCAGCAGTGTAGGCGGTGAGCAGGGTCCCACTTGGGCTGTTCTGAAGTTAGAACTGAAAACTTTGCCCACAGATTGTGTGCGGAGTGTGAGGGAATTAAACCATTACATGGCACATTGTGACAGAGCATGCCAGCCTTGGAATCTAAAATAGCCCTGAACTGTTTCAGCTAAGCAGAGCAACATTATCTGTCATAATAGACTAATGTTAGTGGATTTATAGTTTAATTTGTATTTAATTAATACATTTATCTTTATTTTGTCTTACAATGGCATAAATAGTTTGTGTGAACTTTTGCAATAATTAAAGTCTACCTTGGGATTGCTTTTTCCCTTAAACAAGCCTGTAGAATCTTAAAAAGGTCTGAGGAACACTACTATAACCACTGAGGTTGGCCATGGTTAATGGAGGCTTTTGTTCCCTGTTAAAGTGCCTGTGTTGGCAGGACTGTGGAAAGTAAAGCTGCATTCCAGTGATCATCGGTCTCTGGGCACCACCAGGTGGAACGTGGAGGTATGTTCTGACCTATGCCCAGTGTCTGCTTGGAATGCTAGTCCCAGAGCAGCAGGCTGCAACTCTACAGTTTTACTGCTTTTTCTGGAGTGACACAACTAATAGACAGCCTTGAAAATTCTAGATACTCCCATAGACGTACATAGATTCTGTTGTAACCTCAAAATGTGTGTGACAAAAATAAAGCAAATAATCCATTAAGCTTTTAAAAAATGCTTTTCTCATAAAGGCATTACTTATATAAACATGTGAATCATGAACTCAATCATTTAAAGGTCTTCTAAAACAATTCAGTTAATATATATGGTATATCGAATTTTCAAAAGAAAGACCTCTGTTTAAGAGATGAATTGTATTATTTCTAGACCTCCACCTCATAGATCAATTTTAGTAAGATAAGTTAGTATATAATATTGTACAATAAAAATGTAAACATTTAAAAATGTTGTTAAAATTATAATTGCTATAAACTACTAATTTGCATATGTTGCTGCTATTAATGTGAATTGTGTTGTTGCTACTGCACATTCACTTGCAGCGCTCCCTCAGTCCACCCGGGGCTTTGGTCTGTAATCATAACCATCGTGTTGCAAAGGAACGGGTGTATCCTTGTTCTTGCTTATGAGTGACATAGTCACAGACGTGCTCCTTGTGTCTTCGTATGTTTTTGACTTCTTCCTTATTAAAAAATACCAGCTTTGTATGACTTCAAAACCCAGTAACTTCTTTGGCGTGCAACAAACTTTTTCACTAGTCACAAATTACTTGTGTCCTGGATTAGTAGAATAGGACTTAAAAAACATAAAAGGTCTTGTATTAATAATAATAATTTAATAATACAAACTAGGGATGAAGTAACTCCATGGAATAAAAAGAGGCAAATTCCCACAATATAAGGGTTCTGTGCAGGTTTTTTGGGAGGTAAGATGATGGTTTCTCACTTTTGGGCATGTATTAGACGTGAAGAAGGCAAAGTGTGTATCAGGCAAGGTTGGGTGTTGGTGACGGTAAGAAGGCCCTAATGAGTTCATGACAACACTAATGCACAATGACAATGACAACCAAACTCCAACGCGTGGTATTTGTTACCATTTTGCAGTTCACAGTGTGCTGCCCATATGTTGTTTCATTTAATCCTTAAGCAACCCTGTGTGGCAGGAATTTTGCCTCTGTTTGCCAATGTGGTAAACTGAATCTTAGCAATGTTAAAGGCATTGCTCAAAGTCCCAGAGCCTGTGTCTGAGGAGCATCCTTGAGCCCAGGCTTTTTGGCTGTCCCCATTTCACAGCTTGTGTGTTGGGAAGCAGGTATCTTAGTTTTTAGTTCTTTTCTTCCTTTATTCCCTCATAGGATCTATGCGAAGTGCTATATTTGGGTTCAGGAAATGTCTGTTTGCAAATTGTGATCACCCTATAAGGAAGGCCAACCTACTGGATTGTAGGGGCCTGCTAGATTTTAAAAGTTTGTAGGTCTGCCTGTTACCTGGACAGGCCTCCTGCTAGTGCAGCACAGTGAGAGTGGACAAGTCTTGGGCAGGCAGACATGATAACCTGATTATCTTGCAAATCACGTAACTTCAGGGCTCAATTTCCTCCTTTGTAAACAGCTGACAATTTTCATCTATAACCCTAACAAGGAACCCTGCTTGGCATATCATAATTCAAAAAATTCTCTTATTTCTTCCTGCCCAAACCATTTTACATCTGATAACCTCAAGACTTAGAGGAGTTTAAATAGATTCTTTCTATAAGAGGGTCTCCAGCTTTGATCTTTTCTTCAGTTTGCTTTCCTAGGGCTTCTGGCAAGGTTGGGGTGCTAAGAAACAGCTTTTGTTCTACTGTATTTTACTGTTGAGCATTATTATTTTTACGTATTTGACCAAATTTGTAACATGCTCTTTACATTTTTATATTGAAGTGTAATATACATACCAATAAAATACATATATCTAAATATAGTACACAATAAATTTTCACAAATTGAACAGACCTATATAAATGCTCAGAAACAGAATATTAGCAGCCTCATGCCCCCAGAAGCCTGCCTTGTTCCTCCTTCCAGGAATCATCCTTAAAAAAAAAAAAAAGGAAAAGTAAGCTATTTTTCTTCTGACTTCTAACACCATAAAATTGTAACATATAATTACTATAGAATATTTATTATTTTTACTGTGTCTCATAATTACTTTGAAGTAATTACACTAAAGTGGTGTTGTTTGATAGAGGTTCCTAGAACAAGAGGCTCCCAGTTTGATCATGGGGTGCAGAGACTGGGATGTGGGCCTGGCTTTGGCGGGTGGGACTGGGCAGGCTGCAGCCACCGGTGCCCAGTGCTGTACAAATAATATAATGTTCTGGGTTTGTTGCCATGTGAAAGAGATTGGAAAGCAATGTCTTTAAAGGCCTATTTTAATCAATTAAACTATGAAGCATATTAGTTATAGATAAATAAGCCTTTTAAAAATGTTTAAAGGTGTTTGAAAACAATTCTAAGTATTCAGAATATTTCCATTTTTAATGAAGAAAAACCTTTCTATCATGAAAACCTTTGCTAAGATCAGTCCTTCTTAAAGTTCTTTAATGACTAGACTTAATACATACTTGTAAAGAATATAAATGGTACAGAAAGGTACAAAATGAAAAATAAAAGGGTACCTTCCTCCACTCATTTTTTTTTGTATATTTCTAAATATGGTCTATGCATATGTGTTATTTTCTTGTCTTTCTTACCTAAAGATAAACTTTTAGTATCTTCCCTTGTCAGTATATATTGATCTACTTCATTTATTTTAAAAGTCACATAGTATTCTATCACAGCAATCTATCCTGATTTACTTAATTTGTGCCCTAATGATAAATGTTTAGATAGTTGCTATTTTTTGCAATTACAAATAATTCTGCAATAAAAATACTTGTACCATAATCTTAATGTCTGTGTGTGAAGTATATTTGTAGGATAATTTCTAGAAATAAAATGTTGGGTCAGAGATATATGAATTAAAAAAACTTTTATAAGGATAATACAAAATTAACCTTCAGTATTATACCAATTTACTTTCCCTCTCAGTGATTGAGGATATGATTTTCCATACCTTTACCAACACTGAATATCATAAAACACTTATCTTCACTAAGAGTACAAGTTAACAATGATAAACTGTTCTGACTTGTGTATCTTTAATTATGAATGACTGTGAGCATCTTTGCATATATGTGTCGACTGTATTTTTCTGTTACTTACCTATTCACCTCATTTATACATTTTTTTAATTGGGTTGTTTTTCTTGCTGATTTGTGAGGACTCTTTGTATATTAAGAAACCAAATCCTTTGTCATTTGTGTTGTACATATTTTCCCTCAGTTTGTTGTTTTCTATTATACTTAGTTTACTTTATTTTTAAAATCATAGCACTATTTAAAAATCCTTACTTAGTCCAATTTGTCAGTCTTTTCCTTTGTGATTTTAGTGTTTTGTGTTTTGCTTTAAAAGTCCTTCCACATTCTAATATTATAAAAAATTTTACCTACGTTTTTATTTTGCTTTAGTACTTTCATAATGTCTTTTTTTTTTAAAATTAATTATTTGGTCATGTGAATTTATTTTGGTATAAAGAACCAGGAAGGGATTTCATTCTTTTTTTTTTTTAATTCCAAATGCCTTGGTGGTTGCTTTAATACCATTTTTTGATTAATTCATTATTATTTACTGATCTGATATGCCATTTTTTGTTGTAATTGAAATCCTTACATGTATATTGGTCTATTTATGGACTCTATGTTGTTCTATTAAAAATTCCACTGATTTTTAAATCAATCAAATTTAGGCACATTTAGAAATCACATAAAGAAATTGACTTATAGAAGCTGAATGGTATAGGTGCTTTGAACTATTTAACTGGTTTGCTCATTCAACAAATATTTATTGAGCCATTATTAACAGGCAAGACTTTTACTGGGTGCTGAGTGTATAGTGAGTTTCGATCGGCTAAGGCAATGCTCATCTTACTGAGAATAATCATGTGGAATATTGTCTATATTGAATTCATTTAGTCATTACTGGAAGACACTATAATGAGTAAAAATTCTGAAGGTAGCTAAAAGGAAAGAGAGGTGTTGTAAAATAAGCATTAGCTTGGGTGGTACCTGGCTTTGAAGTATAATGGCTTATGCATTTAGATTGATGGTAGAAAAATAAGCAAGCAGAGTGATGAGTTACAGTTTCCACCATCTACAGCTCTTAGGTATTTTCCATGCTGTAAATCTTTATTTTTTCCACTTTATTTTTTCAGTATGAGTGGGATCACTTCCCTTGGAGGTATTCCAGAAATTGCTATGTCAGTGGGAATTATGAGTCTAAAAGTTAGGGATAAATCAAGCCTAACATGTAACACAACCCATTTAAAATGATTCTAGAATCTAAGTTCTTCATCTCTGGAAATAATGAGCAGTGCTGGATTCATTCTTCATACCAGGTGAAAGCTTTCTGTTGCACATAGTGAGAGTATGGACTATAGGGCATATGCTTGATGGCCTCACCCTGTAGTGCTGTGGTCCAGCAGTGCTTGCCAGTCAGACTTGGGTACAGACTGCTTCCATGAAGATAGCACTTCCTGTGCCCAGAGCTGCCCCATTCTTCAGTATCAACAGTGATTCTAGAGGTACAGGTCTTCCTTTATTCTGACTAATAGCTCAGCCGAGAATTCTGACTTGTACTCTCTGCCTGGAGTTCCAACCTGAACTACAAGCCTCATCTATTTTCCTGGGTCTTCAAACCCCAGGAGTCGGCCTGGAGTGTGGACAGTGCTCCTGGGACCATAACTGCTGCCTGCCTGCTAGCTCCCTGCCTCCGTTCCCTGCTCTATTGGTCAGATCCTCATGCCTTCAGGCTCAACTCCCAGCTTTTCTCAGCTGGCCTCCCCATTTGTTTTAGACTCTGGCCCATAGTCCCTCATAGTCTGAGAGAGCCTCATACCAAATTCTTCTGGTGTTCTAGATAAATTAGGGCCCTAAGTTTTAAGTGGTAGCTATTGAAAAGAAGAGACTACCTGTTTTCTTTTTTTTTAGGGGGGGGGAAGGGAGATTGGTAAAGTGAAATTATTATTTTAAAATATATAAATTTGGTAAAGTGAAATTATTATTTTAAAATATATAAATTTAAAATAATAAATTTAATTTAAAATATAAAATTTTTGTTTTTTATACTATTGTTGATAAAAATAGGTGAATTTTGCTATCATGGGTCTAATTCTTCTTAAGAGGAGTGTCTAAAAATGTGGAGGGAAAGGAGCATGTTTTATTTTGTGAGAGAGGGTTGCTGTGCAGCGAGGCACCTGTGGGACCGAAGCTGGGTAAAGGATGAGGGATAAAACAGGGTGAAGCACTTGGGTCCCTCACACCAAAGTGGAAAGTAAGTAACAGTATCTGTTAAACTCTGTCCATGCTGGGCCCTGGCCAGACTGTCTCCCGGCATTATCTCACTCCAACCCACTGAGGTGCAACTCATATTGCCATCATTGTTCAGTTGGAATGCAAACCTCGAGAAGTTAAAAATGTGCTCAGGCCCCATAGCCCGTCAGCAATGGGACCTGTGTTCACTTCCAGGCCTGTGGACTTTAGTGACAGTGCTATAAAGCCAGCAGGTCAACCACCTTCTGTCAAGGGGCAGGGTCGGGTGATGTGTCTAACCAGAGGGTGTGGTCAATCTTTCTGCTTGATTGCGAGTAAGCTCAAGGTAAGCCTCAAAGATGAAAGTGGTCAGGGTCACCCTACTCTCAGGTTTCGTTGTTGGATGCCTCACGCAAAATGGGGATGGGGAAGCTGCTATTCCTAAGCCATTCATTTTAAAAAATCCTGGGCGGTTGTGCCGATTTTTGGGACTGTGCTCTTGTGTGGGATGGAGCCTATTTGGGCTCCATCATGAGGGCAGCTGCAGGGTTGACATTTCAAGAATGGCTGAAGGAATTTAGATGATGACCTTCGAATTCTTTGTCATGGGAGGTGTTTAAACAGAGCTATGTGACCACACTGGGGGCACAGACATGCTCATTAAGTATTTTCTGAAGCTCAGGATAGTATTTTGCACTGCAGATTTCAGGTTAGTACTGGAGGGAGAAGGAATACCATGGTTCTGAGCTGAGAGATGTCTGCCAGGCACCTTCTAGGAGCTGAGGTAGAGAAAGCGGCCTTGGCTCTCACCAGCCTTTTCAGCTTTAACTAGAAAAGGCATTGCTGTGCTTTTCGCACATTAATCTCTTAGAGGAGTTAGGCTACTGGATGTTGAAATGAGGTGTTGAAGGAATTTTGAAGCATTCTTCCTTTTGAGTACACTTTAACTGCATGCATGTGTTCTGATTTGTGAGTTGAAATCTGTTTCCAATTGGAAAGACACATCAGGAAGGGTCTAACTTAAATGCCCTCTTACAATGATTCCACAGCTCAGGCACCAACAGTTAAAGCTTTGGGTCGGAGTCTTTTCCTTCAGCCTAGGATTTATTGAAATGGTAACTTTATTTTTTTGCTATGGAATTCTCTTATGTAAAGTGGTGGGGAAATGGAATCATAGTGAGCTTGTATGTCTTATTACTTAGCTCTAAAGTAGAACCTGATATTTTGCCATTCAGTTTCACCATTCATGCATGTGAATTCATGCTTGTGAATGGTGAAATTTCACACATATGAAATGTGTTCATTGCTCTTTGAATTGATAGAACTTACTTTAGTCGGAATGTTAACCCTTCTGTTGCCTACAGTCCTCAAAAATTATGGGATGGAAGACTCCCTTAGTTTAGTTTCAGATCAACTGTAGAGAACGCTTCTCAGAGAACCTGAAAAGTGCTTGTGGAAGGAGTGTCTTCTCCCTTGAACTAAACTGCGTTTTGTCTGGGTTTGGGTGCAGCACCAGGTCTAGTTGTACAAATCACAAAATTAAATGAAGGGAATGTGCTATATATTTGCGTCTTACTTTGCGCAAACTAAGGAAATTCCTTATAGCGTTAATTTAGGAGGAATACAGATCCTGGCTTTCTGTAGAAGCTAAAAATGCCAAATTCCTCTTTGGCAGCTTGGTTCTGGGCACAGGACCTAGTCTGACAATCAAAGACGCGTGGACTTTGCCTAGGAGCTGGACCTTGAGGAACTGGGGTGCCCCACATTGTCTGGGATGAGAAGTAACTGCAGCAGGCAGGCCGGGGTGCGTGGTGCCCAGCAGACCTATGTAGCTAGCCTGACATCTTGGTGTTATTTTGGCTGTGGCCACTGTCTGTTTTCCCAGTGTAGCTCTCCAAATTTCCTGAAAATCTTGAGTTAACCAGAGTTATGACTCTCACCATACCCCCTGTTAGTGTTCTTCAGGTATGGACGGTTAAATGAATCATATTCCTCAGTTCATGCCATATTATCCCAGGTCCATGTATGTCCTCTCTTACTTTTTGGCTCCAATTAATTCATTTTTATTTCTTTATTCCACTTCCCCCCTCTACCCAGCTCTGACCATTTTGTTGTGTGTATTGTGAGTCTTTTGTTAATTCCTTTTTGCTTAAATGCACCACTTTGACCTCCAAACCTAACTTCAAGGTGTGGTGAGGTTGTTGGGCCAGGTGAAAAAGATGTGGCTATGGGTTCAAGGAAACTTGAGTAGGCAATCTACAGAGTGGAGGGATAAATCATATTAAGTGAAGGTCATGAGCAGCAGAAAGAAGAGGCAGTGCAGGTGAGAAAGGACCACAGGAGATGTATAAAGGAGGCCCAGAGAAGTCTCCATAGAGGAAGCACTTGTGAAAAACCTGACTGCATGGCACCTTGACCTGGTCTTGGCTCCCAGTCAGCTCTGTGGACCTAGCCAGTCCATGGAGAAATAAGGGCAGTTCCAAGGTCAAGACCTGCAGGGCTCAGGGCCTAAAGGCCATGTGGCCCTCCACAGACCTGGCTTTGGTGACCAATGCAGATGAGATGGTGGACATAGCCATGGGATGACAGAGTTCTTAGGTTAGAAGGGGTACTGGGATGCATTCCTTGGCTTTGGTGATGAGACTCCCTGGGGTGGCAGCTACTTCAAATTGTATAGCTCTAGGATCACATCACTGTGTCCATGAGCCACCCATGTAGGGAAGGACTTGCCAAGTGATCGAAAGCCTATCTCGTTCACCTCAGTACCATGTGCCAGATATGTTGTGTGTGATTTTATTCTCTTAAAATCTATGTCTTCTTTTTAAAAGGCATTTTTCTTTACTCTTTACCATCTTGATATATAAAGCAAATAACATCTTTGCCATTATTACAGCATTTTATTTTTGATTCTAATATCTAGATCCTAAACCTGTAGCTGATGCTCTAGGAGCATGCTACCCACTGTTATTACTAATCTTTAAAATGGATTCTTCCTGCTGGGACTGATGAGGCCAGAGCTGACTCAGGGTCTTCTTGTAGGTAACACTCAGTGACAACAGAAGCTTTGACCAGGGACCTTCTCTGTTTCTGTGGGGGGCGGTTCCTATCCTCCTAGTTCCCTTTTGTTCGTTTGTTGATTAGTAGAACTGAAATTTCCCAATGTATATGAATTTGTACTTGTTTACTTACAAATTCCTTGCTGACTCAGTATATCAAAATAGTGGCATTCATCTTGGGATATATATATATATATATATATAAAATATTTTCTGGTTGTGTTAATATATTAGTTTTCCAAAGCTAATTCAGTAAATATTTGTAAATAATTAGATTTGCGAAATGCAATAGAAGCCTTAAGAGGGTTATGCTTTCAGTTTCTACAAAGCTTTTAGATCATGATGGTAATAAATTTGCTTTAAAAATGGTGTACAATTTGTGTTAGAGTACACTAAGTTATTTTGAGAACACAATACTGTTTTACAGTGAATTTCTGAGATTTCCAAGTTTTGGTGGCAGTGTTTTGAGATATTTTTTGGATGAGAGAGGCAAGAGCTCATTATTTTTGTTCTTAAATTTATTCTCTAGTTTACTCTTTCAAATACCTATTAAAATTTATTACTTATTTGTACTTATAAATGTTTTATATCCCAGTTGTAAGCGTGGATCAATAGATTTATATGTCTAGCAGAGGAATGGCTAATAAGTTTTGAATATTGTCCCAAGGTGACACTCTCAGTTTTATGACTTTCCATAGATGATGGATTCTGCTCCTGTGACAAGGTCAAGCACATAAAAATTCCAATCAAATGCCATAAAAAGCACAGTTCCATATGTCAGTTTAATTCTGCAGCAGTCTTTTTGTCAGCATAGCTGGCAATTCCATCTGTTTCAATTTAAGCTTAGTCCCCATCATGCCTCTGTAGTAGGTGATACCTCGCTCGCTCCCTCTTGTTTTCTTACACACACACACACACCACACTTGCCTTATATAACATGTTATATATATATATACACACACATATATATATAGTATACTATAAATTTATATTATATGCAATATAAAAATATATTTGGGTTGTAGTAGAGGCTGAGTGGGTGGTATAGTATCTGTAATTCAATATATAGAGGGTGATGCTGGTTTCTCTTTATGAAACAATGTTTTTATCACACTGCTTGGTATTGGGTGGGTAAATAATGCTGTTAATTATGTGCTACTACTAATGAGCAGATATATATTATCCTGTCCTACAGCTCTTCACCAAAAATGTGAAAAGTGGCCAAAGTGAATTGCTTGTGTTTATTATTCTTGTTATGGGATAGCAGTAGATGTCACAACAAATCAGTCTTGGATTGGTAATAGGTTGTCGTGAAGGCAGAAAATGGCAGGCTAAAACAAATTAACCTATACCTGTTATATAATATTAGGTAACACTAATTGGTTATGCATGGAGGGGCTGAAATACTACATTGCATAAGGAATCCAAGCCAGGGTCTCTAAATAGGTCAGAGGGTTCCAACAGATACCTCACCCACTTCTGCTTCTTTTAGAAGCTCTTGTTACTGAATGGTTATAAAAAGAGTTTTGTCTACCCTAACGCTAACCAACAAAACAGGATTACCAACAACTTGGTCTTGGCAGGCAGCCAGCCTGCAAGCATTTAAATGGTGCTCGCTGCCCTGGCAACCCCACTGGCCCTGTGTGTGGAACCAGATGCAGCTGCTGAAGGACAAGTGCAACCTGACAGGGCAGTGAGCATATCCTGGTTCAGATGAGGTAATGCTGGCCAGGGCCATTGGGAAACCATGGTGGCAGACAGACCACCTGCCGGATATCTAGATATGGGTGGGTGGCATTTCCAAAAATAGGGACATTGGGAAGAATATGGGTTTAAAGAAATGAATTGTGATGCCTGGTATAGTGTCAGACTATACAAGTAAATCTCTTAAATTTGGATTTAGAATTTGTGAGAATTCAGACACAGGGCCAAGGAAGAATTTACCTGTATACCCCCTTTGAAGTGGTGTGCTAAGTAAATAGACAGGCTACAGAAGCTATAAAGATAATTCTTAGCCTAGTTAGAGTACTATTCAGATTTTTAAATTTCTTAGGCATAGTGTATTGATTAAAATATAGGCTAAGGTGCTGAAACAAGGGGTCCCAAAGTATAGTGACTTAAACAGGATGAAATCATTTCTTTATCAGTCCTGATAGCTGGTTCAGGGCTGGTTTGGAGGCTTATGGGGTCAACACATTGCCTGCGCTTTTGTCTTGTTTGCCAGAAATGAGATCCATGGCCACCTCTGTCAGCATGGGTGACCAAGTATCCAGCTAAAACTCAGGGTTCTTCTCATGCATGAAGGGGAGAGTGGGTATCGCAGACCTGCAATAGTTCCTCCCATAAGCACCTTTTAATTTCTAACAAGGTTGTCACTGCAAGGCTAGCAATGCTTTGACTGGAGCTCTGAATTGATTCTTCTCTTAGACTGCAGACTCTAAGGAGAGAGAAGCAAGATAGGGTATGGGAGGTGCATGGTGATTCCAGGAAGATCAACCAAATGACTGAATCCTGACTCTGTCACTTCCTTGAGTAGGCCTTAAGTTGGGTCATTGAACCAGAGACTTAGATCCCTCATTTGTAAAATGTTGATAACAAAATCTATCTCATGGAGTTATTGTTACAAGTAACACAAGAACATCAGGATCATGCCTGTAATATAAGTTTTCAATAAAAGTTAGTTTGTTCTTATTCTCTATGAAGAACCATAGAAGTCATATACTTCCCTAATACTTCTAGAAAAACAAGTTGATTTTCTCAGAAATTTGACTAATTTGCATTATTGCACCAGGATCACATCACTTTACAGTAAGGGTATTATAATGTCTCTAAATGTAAATTTTAAAATTTTATTAATGGGCTAATTTTCACTGACCCAAAGGCAACTCATACTGTTATCACACATCATCTTCTGGCTCCATCATACCAATGCTAGAATGAAGGGGATGAACAAAAAATTAGATTTCCTTGGGAAATGACATAGGCAAGCTGCCTTATAGGGGTCTGCAGTGGCAGTATGTGGCCTCAAAGAGGCTTTGAGGTGGTTGTGAATGGCAGACCTCACTGCAGTGCAGATTTGCTTCTCCTGGCCTCTATAGCCTGCGGTCCCTGGGTATTAAACCCAGGTCCTGCTGTGCAAGATACTGGACTTGTGCAAGATACTGGACTTGGGCAAGCCGCTGGCAGCTGCTGCTTTGAGGCAGGTGTGACTCCTGCTGGGGCACTGTGTACTTCAAGTATGACAGATAGTCAGTGGCACCCCTGCGATGTGGAATCTGGTGCCAGTGCTAAGTGTCAAAGACTCAACACGAGGACTGAAGTGGTGGGATCAGAACTGATGAGGCTTTACTGGGAATGGCTGTGATTGTTGAGGGTCTTCCTCTCCCTCCCCAGAAGCCAGCCCAGCAGGGATTCACACCCCTTAGGGCAGACCACCAGGAAAGTCACACTCCTTCCCAGCACTACTGTTGTGCACATGGATGTGTGCCAGTACCCGCTCCCCAACCGGGGTTCACGGACACACACATAGGAGGCTGTCCGGAGTGCTTTGCTGGATTTCAAGGGGCTGTTGGAGTGGAGGCCACTGTGCTGCCTGCCCTCCCAACTCGCACCTGTGTTTCCTGCAGCACCTGTGCATGCTTTATTTAAGTCACTGTCTGACGCACTGCATGTTGGTGATCCCTCCTGCTGCTCCAGCCTTGGGAATCAACAGGGCCTGTTAACTCCCTCAGTGTGATTGCTTTCCACACGCATGCTGAGATTGCCATTTGTGGGGAGATTGCATGTGCAAATGCTCGCCTCATTTTTCCATGAGCTCTTTTATGAACTGAACCTCTTCCCTCATTCAGTGCCCACAAGTTGTTGTTGTGCTGCTGTTTCTTCCTTCCTTCCTTCCTTCCTTCCTTTTCTTCTTCCTCCTTCCTTTTCTTCTTCTTCCTTCCTTTTCTTCTTTTTCCTTCCTTTTCTTCTTCTTTTTTCTTTTCTTCTTTCTTTTCTTTTTCTTCTTCTTCTTCTTCTTCTTCTTCTTCTTCTTCTTCTTCTTCTTTCTTCTTTCTTCTTTCTTCTTTCTTCTTCTCCTCCTCCTCCTCCTCCTCTCTCCTCCTCCTCCCCCTCTCTCCTCCTCCTCCCTCCTCCTCCCTTCTTTTTTTTTTTTTGGTATAATTTGAGCCCTTTATTTGAAGGGAAAATTGGTTTTTGATGTAGATTTTGAATAAAAAAATGTTATAGGTTTTAACTAGAAGCTTACTTATTAAAATGTTTAAGAAACTTATAACATGAAATAATTTTGTAGTTATAAATCCTAAATCCTTCAGCATTCATAGCAAATTAAATGACACACTCATTATTTTTAACTCTCTTGTTCTACTTAGTTACATTACATTTAATCAATACAAACCAAATTTAATTTTTTTCCCCTCAGCTCCTACCTTCTCATCTCTCTGCTAGCTACCATACTTGTTCTTCTTTTTATATTCTCTTTTCCTGGTAAGGTCATCACCATCTCCCACAAGTTTCTTGATGCTGCTTCAGGGGTCCCTGGGGTAGGCAGGGAAAGTGACAGTGTGGTCTCTCAAAGTGGCTTCCAGGCCTCTGGCATGCTGCCCTCTCTCCTGTTCAAAGCTGTCCCAAGACCATACCAACAGCTTGTGAATAAGACAGAGTTGACTTCACTGCTGACCACCTGGTAAAGCCTAAGTGTTGGCAGCATCTCAGTAGGGGGAGGCAAGGTCTGAAGATGGAGAATTACGAGTTTTATTTAAGGTTGTCTTTCAGAGCAGGAATTTAGGATTGGATAAGAATCATGACATCACAATTCAGGACTGGCGGAAACAGAAACGAGAGGATTTTGAGGGTTTCAAAGAATCTTAGGGCATAAACTCTCTGTAGATGCTTCCCATTGAAGAGCTGCAAGTGTCTTCTGGGAAGTTCCTGTCGTGAACAGTCATCTCCTTTGTCTAGGCCAGAAGAGTAAAGAAATGCTAATGCAACAGAGGAACAGCCAAGTCCTGTTAAAATAATGAGAAGAGGAGTGTGGGGCCAGCCCTGTGCTTTGCAAGTGTACATGCTGAAGACATTCTCAGTGTTTCTTTATAGTTTTTTGTGTTCTAATAAAAGATATATTTTTATTTATAAACATGGATGGGACTAGGGCTGGAAGGGGAGCAGTTTGAGGTTGTCAGCTAAGGGGTGAGAGGATTCTTTTTGGGGTCATGAAAATGTTCTCAAATTGATTATGGGGTGTTGGTTGCATAACTCTGTATATGTAGTAAAAGCCATTGAATTGTACATTTAAAAAACACTTGGAAAAATGTTCAAAAGCAATTATAAACAGTCTTCAATGCTTGCTGAGTGAAATGAGAACCAGGGACAAATGCTTTAATAATTCAGCCCCTAGTCCTACTTCTCCCCTCCCCTCCGCAACAAACCTACTTTTGATGGAGATAGTTTTGCTCAAAGTAATTTATTTTCTTTGAATTTTGTGATTGTTTTTTAGTTTTATGTGGTGCTTTCCCTGAATAGGCATCACTAGCATATGAGGAGGATGATTAACAGATGTAGAAATAACTTTCATATGTTTGAAAGCTATAAAACAATGTTTGTTACCAAAAATAAACAGGAGAGATATATCTGAATTATACTGTATATCACTTAAAAATGAAATATTACCTTAAGCCAAATAATAAAACCTAAATGTTTATATAATGCCTATCTGAAAAGTATTTTAAAGTTACTAATATTGTCTAGATTTTTAGAAGGGCTGGTTCACAGGGGCCTGATTGGTTAGGAAGGCAGTGCCCAAACCCAAACCCATCTTTTTCTGAGCTCTCAGATGGATGCCAAGTTAGGCCCTGGGTGGGTTCAGGACAACACCTGAGTCTCAATTACCTAGATCTGTTCTCTGCTTCTAGGCTCCATGAAACCCCCATCTTAGCCCATATGCAAAACCGGTTCTGTTATTCATCCATGACACACTCTGAGTCTCCATATTCCCTCTGGCAAGCAGTGAGAGATCTGGAGATCTGGAAGCTCCAGGTTTTGCCTTGCAGTCCAGGTTTAAGTTAGTTTATTTGTCTTGTGTCCGTTGCCTGTGGAGCCCCTCTCTTTTAGGCCTTAGACTCAGTTTGTAGAGAGACCTGGACGCTAGCCCACAGATTCTGCTACTGTGGATTCCTGTGGTGTGGCAGTGCCTGTGGGGCAGCAGACTCACTTCACAATCAGTGCCTGGGGCTTTGTCCTCCTCTCCCAGGTCACCTCCCCACCTACACTGGGGCCTGATGGTACATGTAAGCTTATTAATCTTTTTTCATTTTAGTTCTCATTTTTATTTAGTGGTGGAATTGCCTTGGCTAATTCTTTTTCTCATCCACACCTTTAGCTTTTCTCTTCCTTTATTTTATGTGAAGTTGTGAGGGAATTTGGAATAAGCAGAAAAGAATACTGGGTGTCTCTGATAAAAAACTTAAGTTTCATGTGGAGAACACCCTTCCAAGTTTCTAATTCTAGCCTTTTCTTGCTTTTGGTCTGTTTTACATCTTGGTCAGTTGTAGATAACTGCTAGTAATACAAAGTAATTACTGTCTGTAGATTTGGAAAAAAATCTATCTGTGGTCAAAATGACCCCTGACCAGAGAAATATTCTGAGATTTTTCTAAATGCCATCAGGCTGGAGAGCGAAAGAGACAAAAACAGTTAGCTTGTTAATAGCGATGAGCCAGCTAACAAGACTGCTCACGTTCCTGAGTGTATGTTGGAACTTTGAATTAACTTCCAGCTGGCTATTTCCTGATTATCTAACTGGGAAAATAGCCAGGCAACATCGAACCCCAGGAGCCTCCGATTCTTGTTTACGTATGAACTTTCTGGACTGTTTCCCACAACCAATCCAAAGGAGTAGACACTTCTTCCTTATGAACTCTGCACCTATCCCCAAGCTAGTCCTGCTTCACCTTCTCCCACTCCCTTTGTGTATAACTGATGCAGGACAGGGCAAATGTCTCCGAGAGAATTCTTGACTGAGTGCAGGAAAGAATCCAAGTGCACGCCAGAGTTAGAGTCAAAAAGAAAGTTTTTTAGAGAAGGGGTAACACTCCACAGAGAGAGCATGGTCTTCTCTCAGAGGCAGAGGGTGAGAGAGATTCAGAAGGACAGAGAGAGAGAAAGAGATAATGAGAAGGACAGAGACTTAAGAGAGAGGCAGACCCTGAGTATTTGGGAAATTCAGTTTATATAGCATCCTTAGTTTCTGTGAATTATAGTTTAAAGACTTTATTTACCCATTTTCCTTTGATGGTATAGGCATGCAGCATGAAAGGTAAAAATATGTAGTGTGAAAGGCCTGCTGGCAATTCTCAACCTTTGATCCATAGGTTCCCCAAGATTTTAGCCATAAGGAATGAATGATTGTGTTTATTTTGTGTAGGGCACAACTTAGACTGTTTCCCCCTTCTAGGTGTGGGTAAATGGTATGTTAGCAATCCCAGTAGAAATTTTCCTTTGTTCTGCAGGTTTCCTTGTGATCTAGCTGTAGGGCTGGTCAGCACATTGTAGTCTCTGAATATAGCTTGATTTAACTTTCAGTTCTCTTGCCCCATTATAGCCAGTGTAAATTCTTTCAAAACCCCTTACATCTTTCGTCTCCCCTACTTTATTATTAAAAAAAGCCTGTCAGCCCCAGGATGGCAGACATGTTGCCTTTCCCACCTGGTTCTACTGCTGGTGGTTTAGACTTCACATCCCAGGAGCTGACCTTTTACTTTTTTTCTTGCTAGCAACGACCCAATAACCCCTTTCTTTTAAAAAGACTTTCAACTGTGGAAGTTAAATTTTTTAACTCCCCACCTTCATTTGAAAAAAAGCCAGTTTGTTGTTCATTTGTAAATTCATTTCAAACTTTAATTAGATCATTCCTTTAATCATATAAATTTTGTGCTTCTCTGACTTCTCCTTTGAACTGGTGTTAACACCTTACTGATTTCTTTATTAATAATGATGTCAGTAAAATCTTTACCTGTTTATTTTTATATCTATATGAGAATCATGATTTTTCCTTTGACAATTATATTTTTAGCTTTTATATTTGATTTTATTCTTCATTTAATGTTTAAAAAAAGACTATAGTTGAATGATAATGATTATTTAACAATATTTTATATTCCCTATTAAAAATAAAAAAGGTACCATGCTGCTTCCTGGTTAACTAGTGACAAGAATGGATCTTAGTAAGAGGAACCTGGACTTAAAAGGTAGAAGAACTAATTAATCCTAAGGGGTTCAAGTTTTTCTCTGAATACTGTAAAAATGAATGTAGACTCAAACAACCAAAGAGGAAGTTGCAATGTAATTTAGAAAATATTTTGAGATGGATGAAAATAAAAACACAACATACCAAAACTTATGAGATACTGCAAAAGCAGTGCTGAGATGGAAATGTGTAGTGTAAATGCTTACATTTAAAAAGATTTCAAACCAATAACCTAACTTTAATGATATAGAGCAGGGGTCCCCAATCCCTGGGCTGTGGACAGGTACTGGTCTGTAACCTGTTAGGAACAGTGTTGCACAGCAGGAGTTGAGAGGCAAGCCAGTGAGCTAAGCTTCATCTGTATTTCTACAGCTCCTCAACGCTAGCATCACAGCCTCAGCTCCACCTCAGATCATTAGGCATTAGATTCTCATAGGAGCACAGGTCCGGACCACCAATATAGAGAATAGAAGACAATAGAAAAAAAAACAATGAAACTTGTGGATAAAAAAAGAGATTCAATGAAAGTAACCTCACAGGGTGATCTGATCATAAATTCCTAAATGGGCAGATCATGGTGGATAGTCATGCTCCAGACATATAACTTCTTTAGTGAGAGGTTTTTAAGCAAGACTTGTCCACTGTTCTTGTGCATCTAGGTTAATACACCTTAGAGATATCAGAATACCACTGTAAAGCATAACCATCCTTAAGAAAGCACATAATTTTGCTAACTATCCCATATTCTCCCACCTTCATGTAATCTTCCTTATGTTTTCTCTTTAATCTCAAATGCATAAAAGAAGTTGCAGAACTTATTCCCCAGAGCATCTAAGATCTTGCCCCCCGCATAGGTCATCATCAGTTTGGCTCAAATAAACTCTCATAAAAACTATCCACAAGTTTGGACATTTTTTACATTGTCAAACCAAAAGCTGGTGCTTTGAAGATCAACAACTTGAGAAACTTTAGCTAGATGATGAAGAAAAATGAGAGAAGATGCAAATAAAAAATGAAAGTAGAGACTACTGACCATACGGAAATGGAATGGATTACGATAAAATGCTTTGAGCAATTTCATGCCAAAAAATTAGATAGATTAAATGGACAGATTCCAGAAACACACAAACTACCAAAACTGTCTCAAGAAGAAATAGAAAATCTGAACAGACCTATAACAAGTCAAGTGATTTATCAGTTATCAAAAACTTCCCTAAGAAGAAAAGTTCAGGACCAGATGTCCCTGCTACCCTCCTACCCCTGCCCAGTTTTACTGAGATATAATTGACATATATCACTATATAAATTTAAGGTGTACAGCATAATGGTCTCACTTACAAATATTGTGAAATAATTACCTCATTAAGTTTAGTTAGCATTCATCATCTCATATAGATAAAATAGAAGGAACAAGCAAAAAAAGAAAAAAAGATTTTTTCCCTTTGATGAGAACTCAGGATTTACTCCCTTAACAGCTTTCATATGTACCATACAGCAGTGTGAACTATTGTCGTCATGTTCTACATTAAACCCCCAGTACTTGTCTTATGACCAGAAGTTTGTACCTTTTGACGTCCTTCCTGCAGTTCTTCCTCCTCTTACGCCGCCTCTCATAATCAGTCTGATCTCTTTTTCTAAGAGTTTTGCTTTGTTTTTTAGATTCCATATATAAGTGAAATTATATCATATTTATCTTTCTCTGTTTGACTTATTTCACTTAGCATAATGCCCTCAAGGTCACAAATCCATACCATCCATGTTGTCGCAAAAGGCAGGATTTCCCCTTTTTTTTAAATTGTGGTTGAATAATATTCCACTATATATCTCACAACTTCTTTAGTCATTTATAGATTAATGGACACTTAGGTTGTATCCGTGTCTTCATAGTGCTCCTATGAAAAATACTAAATGGCTTTATTGGTAATTTCTACCAAACATTTGCAGAAAAATAACATTAATCTTTCTCAAACTCTTCCAAATTATACAAGAGGAAAGATAATTTTTAATTATGAGGCTATCATTGCCCTGATACCAAAGTCAGACAAAAGATGCAAGGGAAGAAAGCCATAGACTGATTCCTTATGGTACTGATGCAAATATCCTAAACAAGATAGTAGTAAACTGAATTCAGCAGCTTATTAAGAAGATTATTTTTGAAAAAGAACAAAGAGGACCCAGACTTCTGATTTAAAACTTGTTAAAAAGTTACAGTAGTCAAAATAGTATGGTAATGGCATAGGTATGGACATACAGACCAATAGAATATAATTGAGTTTCCGGAAAGAAACCCATACATCTGTGGCCAAATGATGTTTGACAAGAAAGAGTGCCATGATCATTCATGGGAAAAAATAGTCTATTCAACAAATGGTGTTGGGACAACTAGATGTCAAAATGTTTAAATTGAACCCTTCATACCAAATACAAAAATTAATGCAAACTGAATCAGTGACCTTAATATAAGAGTTAAATCTATTAAACTTCTAATGGAAAACAAAGGGTTAACTGTTCATGATCTTAGATATGGCATTGATTCTCAAATATTACAACAAAAGAATGAGTAACGAAAGAAAAAAAATGCACAAATTGGACTTCATCAAAGTTAAAAATTTGGCAAAGGAATTGAGTAGACATTTCCCCCAAAGTAGATACACAAATGGCCAAAAGCACATGAAAAGATGCTAGGCATCATTAGTCATTAGGGAAATGCAAATTTAAACCACAATGAAATACCCCTTCACACTTGTTAGGTTGTTAGTTTAAAAAAAAAAAAAGGAAAAATACTAAGCGTTGGTAAGGATGTGGTGAGATAGCCTCGTATATGGCTAGTGGAAATGTAAAATGGTACAGCCCCTGTGGAACACAAATTTGGCCATTCTACAAAAAGCTAAATGTAGAATTCCCATATGACCCAGCAATTTCATTCCTAGGTATATACTATAAACAATCAAAAACAGCACTCAAATAAATAGTTGTACACAAATGTTTACAGCAGCACCATTCACAATAGGCAAAAGGTGGAAACAACTCAAATGCCCATCATTGGATGACTTGATATACAAAATGTGGTATATACATACACTGAGATATTATTCAGCCTTAAAAAGAAATGAAATACTGATGCATACCACAATGTGGATTAACCTTGAAAACACTATGCTAAATGAAAAAAGCCAACCACAAAAGGTCACATATTATATAATTCCATTTATATGAAATATCCAGAATATGTAAATTCATAGAGACAAAGTAGATTTGTGATTGCCAGAGGCTGTGGGAGGGGAAGAATGGGGATTAATTGCTTAATGAGGGTGGAGTTATTTTGGGGTAAAGAAAATGTTTTGGAACTAAATAGAGGTGGTGGTTGTACAACACCATGAAGGTACGAATTACCACCAAGCTGTTCACATTAAAATGGTTAATTTTTTTATGTGAATTTTGCTTCAACAAAAACAAATGAGTATAGAAATTTATATATTTGATATATGAATGTAATTATTTTCCAGGAGGAAGAAGGTTAGATCAGCAGTTTAGTGTTTTCTTACCTAAAACTCTTAGTCCATATAACACCTATGGCTGGTGGCATCCACACAGGAATCACACTCTGGGAGTTCCCAGAATTATCTGCAATTTGCAGTGAGTTTCCTGTAATTCCATTTTATCGGCTTTATACGTTAACTCTGATTAATACAAATTACTTGTTGCATACTTCACAGAGGCAAGAATCTGTAATTTAGGTGATGGTCTTTTAATATTTTGATCATGTGAAGGTGGGACGAGTGTGAGGGGAAATGTTATGGTAAAAAATTACATTTATATAGAGAATCTTAAAGAGGAATATGAAAGTTGTACTCTTATCCTTCCAACTAGATCACATCTGTTCATTAAAAAAAAATAAATACAAGGAATACCTTGTGTAGGATTGTAAAATTCAAATGATACAGAAAGGCACAGAAAAAAGAGGGAAGGCTTCTCTACTTTGGACAATCACTGTGAATAAAGTAAAAAAAAAATCTTGTGATTTTTTTTTTTTTTAAGGAAATGAGTCATTACAGATTTGCATGTAGCTTTTTCAATCAATATATTTTGGAGCTTTTCCAATACGTATTGGCACATATAGATGTACTTTATTCTTTTAGATGGCCATATAATCATCATGATAATTAATAGCATTTATTGGACACTTGCAGTGTTCCAGCACTATACTAAATGCTGTGGATATATTATCTCATTTAATTTTCACTTCAATAGTAATAGTAATAGTAATAGGCGCTACTATTACTCCTGTTTCACAGATGAGGGAACTGAAACACAGAGGGACCCAGAAAATTTAAATTCCATGTGTCTGACCCCAAACCCACCCTATGAACACCTTAGCATTCTGTTCCCCTGTGTAGTTAGTTTGTGGGAGAACTGGGGGTTATCATTATTTACATTCTACTCCTTGACTGTTTTCTGTTCCCATTTTGTCAGTGGCCCTAAGATGTGTATGCTGTGTGTCTCATATTCCAGGCTGTGACCTCTTGGGGGAGTCTCTGTTTTATTGGAGTTTTCATATGTTGTACTCCTCCAATTAAAAGAGATAGGGAGTAACTAAGAGGAGTCAAAACAATTGGGATTAAGGTTTGCAAAATGATTTCCAAGAAAGAGTACCAGATCTTGATCTATTAGCCCAGAAAACAATGTATCTATAATTTTTATAGCTTGGCATGCATACAAAAAGAAATCTTTAGAGTCTATTATTCTCTGTAGGGAAGGCAAGACCTACTTGTTTCGCTAGGGTGCCATACCAGTGAGACACACTGAGACTTTCTAGGCCCTATTTCTCCCCCACCACACAGCAACTGGGTCCCAGTTTAAAAGCTTGGCCTTAGGAAGCTCCTGACCCTTGAGCTATTGGGCTCTTTGCTTAACACTAGGTCATTGTATCTCCCCAAACTGAGCTCTAGATTGAAATGTAGCTGGTCACCTACCTTACTAACTGTATGACATGAGCAGGCCAGACGATAGGGAGTTGGGATGCTTTGTGAATCTGTGATATCTTATCAGAGGAGGGGATGTTTTAGAGATGTGTGTGAGCAAGAACAGTTGTACACTAGGGTGTTGTGTGTTTTGGCTTTTGTAGAGAAGGAATTAAGTGTAATGATGTCAAGCCAGGCTTGTTGCTGCTGTTTTGAGGGAGCATAAACAGCTAGCTGGTTTGTGTCTAGAATCAAGATTAAATGCAATAGAAAACTCAAGCTCCCAAATTTTTTTCCTTCAGTCAGCAGAATGGCAGGATGCTGCTGCTGTCTGTGTCTTCTGGCTGACCCTGTGTTCCTGGCCACCACAGATACAGTTTGCCATTTAGATCCATTTAACAGAAGAGGATCCTGTCTCATGGTAAAAATGTAGGTTTGGCATGCTAGGACTCTGAGAACTCTTTCTTAAATATCCTAATCCTTTTTTGGGGAGTGGAACAGGCACACAAAATAGCTGACTGTGTAGGCAGGTTTACCAACATGTTTTCATATGCATCAGACACTTGGAAAAGTATTTTGTGTCAGTTTGGGTAAGACACCAGATTTACAGGTAGGAAACATAAGTTTGAAATTAGCTGCTAAGGTTGTGTGGTCAGATCATGGTAGAGCAGAAGTTTGTGCTCTGAGTTCAGAGAAGATCTGCAATCTCTTTCTTGACCCCTGAAGCTGTCCAAACTACTGAGTGAAGAAACATACTTCCTTTGGTTCATCTGACCAAATTATTAGCTGTAAACCTTTCGGCTGGTTGCCTCAATCTAACTGCAGTCTTCCTGCCTGCTTGTGAGAGAATTCGCTGGGGGAGGCCAGGGCAGCATGTTGTTGCTCTCCAGAATCAAAATATCAACAGATAAAAGGGTCCAAACCAGAATGATGACTTTGCTCCTGAAGCAAGTAATTATCTTCCATAGCACATTTATTTTACCTTCATTTTTTTTTAAATAAAGTCAATCACTTGTGTTTTTGTAAAGCTAGAATATAGAAATGAACTTTCTTTGACAAATTGGATGTTGCACATAGCTTTCTATAACTCATATTCTGAGTGCATGCATAGCAATGCATGACCATGGCCCATAATGCAGATGAAATATGCTCAAGCGTAAAATGTGGCCGAGTGTGTGCTCCTGAAGCTGTGGCCAGAGGCAGATGGACTAGTTATTGCAGAAACCAGCTTGAGCTAGTGCCTGTAAAATAATATGGCAAAGTATAATATGCCCAGGGCTCATCTATAAGGTACTTAGGAATGCTTCCTCCTGGAGGGTCAAGCTGCAGTGGACATCAGAAGGTTCCAACATGGTCCGAGGCCCAATTAAAAAAAAAAATCAGAGTGTCCCATGGAACCCTAAAGTGGGAATGCTGCTGGGCCTCAGGAAGACGAGGGTGTACTAGGATCAGTGGCAGTCCTGGGAGTACTGTCTTTGGGCTGCTTGACTCATTCTCTTGGCACAGCTGCTCCCCTTGGCCTGCCCCCCCCCCCTGCCCGCCCCGGGCTGGGGGTTACAAGATGGCTGCCTTCCACATTGCTTCACATGTCATAGTTCTAGTTTCAGGGAGCTTTGTTTCTGCATGTTTCCCAACCTCAGTGTGAAAGGACACAGTGAGAGTCCTTTCTCTCAGTTCTTCGTTGTGGTTATTATGTCTATCTGTGACACTGGTGAGGCTTTTTGAAGAATAGAGATGTGAAATCTGGAAATAAGGAGGACAGTTGCAGCCTCTACTAGCTTTAGAATCCAGTGATTTTCGTATTTTGGTGGCATGATGTTGAGAAGATCCCAACTGATATAGCATTCTTTTAAAATTTCTATTTCTGTGTATATTTTATATGCTGTATAATATCAGTACTTGTAAATAAGTATGCACATATTAGAGGATGCATGCAAACATTTTTTGTAATCAGGGATGTGCAGTCAAAGCAGTTTGGAGACCATTATGTTATGGAATGTTTATACTACATATAAATGTTTATCCACAACATTGCTAGGAATATTTAGTGATTCATACAAGGGATGGTTTCTATCTTGAGAAGCATAAACTATACATTTTCTTTCCTGACCCTAAAATAAACTTCTTAAAGAAATTTATATCCACAGATCTCGAAGTCGCCATAAGTGCAATTTAATGGTGTCAGTGTATGAAGTTCAAACACATACTTATACCTTATATAATTTTGAGGAGGAAGGTGGCCAATGCTGTGGGATTATTATCAAGTTGTCTATACTTATTTGCATATAATTATTTTTAATATCAAAGTTAACAAAAGTTACTCATTTACATTACAAATTGCCTGTATTTTTCATTTTGAGATTTTTTAGTTTTGAACTTTTTCCTTCCTAGCATTTCAAAGCACCTCCTGGTCCCTCATGCTGAAATTCTACAAGGCTTTTTTGACTTTTTAGGAATCAAGATGTAAAGTGAAGATACTTCAGTGATGGGGAAAGAAAGGACTAGGAGATGGCGGTCTGGTGCGGCCCGACCCCATTTCTGTGAGCAGTGTGACTGTGAGTTGCATTGGGTCTCAAGTTTTCCATGTATAAAGTGGGAATAACGATGCCTCAAAGTTACTGTGAAGAACAAGTATAATATTGAATGTGAATGTGCTCTATAAGCCGTGAAGCCTTTGTAATGTAGGTTAAGGTAAAGAAAGGCCATCGTTTTAGTTTCTCATAAACTTTTGATGAAGGGCATGTTCTAGCACATCATGCATAAAGGAAATTATGAAGTGCCAAGGAATATCCCTAGGCTTGAGCAATTACACTCCAGGTGGGAGGAAGATGTCCCTGGGTATGGTGCATGGCTGCTGGTTTCTGTCATGAATTTAAGACAAAAGTCCACTTTTTGGGTCTGTTAAGGCCTTAGGTCTATCTTCTTCCTTTGTGTGTATCTTATGCACTTATAGGTTAAGAGATACTCTGTTGAATCTCCAGTGCCTAACACAGTGTCTGGGATGGCGTAGGGAAGCAGGATACGTTTAGTGAGTGGAAGATAAATGCATCAACATAACCGTTTGTACCTCTGGGACTTGTCACAGGATTGGGAGCCCAAGTGGTGTTTGGGCAAGAGGCAGTAGGGTATAGAATGAAGAGTGAGAACTTGGGCTTTTGAAGCCTTGACCAGATTCTGTTTCTGAACCGACTTGAGCCTGTTTTCCCAACCGTGAAGGGTAATAATTGTACATCTCTCATAGAATCGGGATGATAATTAAATGAGATCATGCAAGTTAACACAGAATCTAGCTTAACAAAATGTTAACTATCAGCATCACCATCATCAGGAATTACATAATTAGCGTTATTAGTAGCTTATTGATAATCATGATTTGGAAGGTAGGAAGCGCCATTTTTCCTTCAAGTCTTTGACTGCCTTCTCTTTAATTTTCCCTTAGTCACCATTTTTGTTGCAATTTCCACCGAACTGCCCACATGCACTTATTTATTTATTTATTTTTAGTCCATGTTCACTTCAGTGCCCTTGAGCTTATTAACCTCTGTCAGCAGGAACTTCTTACTGGCTGGCAAGGTTTCAGGTTGGTTTTCCATGCTGGAGGAGTGGCAGGTATTTTTTTTAGACCAGGGTTGTACTTTAGCATTAATGACATGAGGTTGGCCTTATAATTTAATATTCAGTGTCGCAGTGAAGAGCAGTTCTGCTGTCACTTGCTTTTCTCTTTGACCTTCAACTGGTCTTGGACACTGTTTAGGAATCAGAAAGCATATTTCCATGGTTTTACTGCTTATGTGAAGAGTACACTGATTCAGGGAAAATTGTCCACAACTGAGTCTGTCTTCATCTGCATTCCTAGCAGGCACAGCCTCTTTGTCTCCTTTAAACGATGAAAGAACGAGGGTGCCTCATCTTTGACCCTGGAGGGTGGGTTGTGGGGGTAAGTGAGGGCTTCTGCTGACCTCTGCTCAGAGGCTAGAATGTGGGGTGGAGTCTTCAGGTTGCTGGGTTGTAAGAAGCCTTGTGTTTCCTGGTCAATTTTTAAAAATTAAGTGTAATATTTTAGCATTTATTTTCAGAGAGCAAAAATTGAAAGAGAAGGTTGTAGTAATTTTCCTTGAGTTGGAGATTCATTGATGACTTATTTGTTTTTGTAAAGTCTCTTTAATACTTGGAGAATTTCCAGAAGGCCATAGGAACTCTAAACCATGGAAAAGTCAGGCCAGCATGATAGTTATGGGGTGGTTTTTCTCATACTCTGTGGCCCAACCCCCCTCCCTCTGACAGACTCCCTCCCTTTCTTGCAAGTCCCTTTCTTGACACTAGTGTGATATCAAGTATTGGCCTCGACATAGTTGGCCTTCATAAGTATAAGACAATTCCTAATATAGCATGGGTCAAAAACTACTATTATTTAACTGGAACAGTGATGGAGTTAGAAAGGTAGATAAGTTGTGAGTAGGTTGTAATATTCCTGGGTTGTAAGTAACATGGAGCTGTACTGACTGCTTGCTCTTCTCTATAAGGTCCACAAGTGTGTGTGTGTGTGTGTGTGTGTCTTATTTGATTAAATCACATAGTTACAACCTAGTGTTTTAATTAAGGGATCACAGCAGTTAACTAACTACATTACACAGGATCTCAGCTTGGCAGTCTGCAAAGCCATGAGTATTCATTCATGTTAGTGAGTGAGTGGTCTGAGGATACTAACTTCTCAAGTTTGTTATAGTTAGGATGTATGAACTGTTCCTTTTGTCTGCCCTACAGAATTGGGCATAGAGTGTAAGCTGAGCTCTTGTTGTAGTCTTAGTATCAACATGATAGACTCTGGCCACCATCATCTATGAGAATGGTTGGTACATAGTCAATGCTCAATAAACATTGCAGCTGAAAGAGTAGCTTCAGTTTCCTGTTTAGATATTCCTCTAGTCCTCTTAAAGTTCCATAACTGGGTGGATTTCATTGGTTGTCACTGCCCTCAGGACAAAGTCCAGACTCCCTAAAGAGTGACTAACCACTCCCTTGGCCTTGTCAGTGGGTGTTCTAGGTAGCACCTTTTCTGATTGATTAATACACTCTTGCTCATGGTTAAATCATCCTGACATTGTCTTGCCAGACTTACTTCTCTACCCATGGCACATTCATTTTCATGCTCCAGCTATTTTGTTTCCAGGTTGCTTCTCCCTGGTGGGTGTATCAGCATCAGTTAGGGTTTAGTCAGGGAAGCAGAACTACTATGTGATAGAAAAGGGATTTATTACAGTTGTCCCACTTGAATCCAGTGTGGGTGGTTGAGGAAAGGAAGGCCTAGAAAGAACTCGAAGAATAGAGGAAGCACCTCTACTCAGAAAAGCAGCGACTTGGTGATCCTGTCGGGGGGTTCATGGAAACTCTGGGAAGCCAATATAGCCAGAAGTGAGTAGCCTGCAGAGGGGCGGGGACTGATGTCTGTGGGCCGCCACTGCTTCTACATAGCTGTTGCCTCTCACCGACATCTGGAGGTAGGCCTGGAGCCACTGCCAGGAGAAGAGGTGGACATGTGAGTGTTGCCAGAAGTCTGTGTGCTGAAGACCCTCAGAGTAAGAGCATTCTTTTTTTTTTTTTATTAGTGAATGATTTTTTAAATTTATATTTTTCAATTAGAGTTGATATTCAATATTATTTTGTATTAGTTTCAGTTGTACAACATAGTGGTTAGACAGAGTAATGGCTGTTCTTGACTTCCTATAGGTTCCTCCTTTGACCAATTCTAACCCAGAACTCTATGGAGAAAGGGCTCCTGGAAAATGTTGTTCCTGCTTTAGCCCGGTTGACAATAGGATAATCCAGGACAGTGCTTAGCAGGCCAGTGTAGTGGTATCTGTGCAGCGTGTATGAATGTGTCTGTGTGTGTACCTGCATGCATGTATGTTAATGTGCATGTGTGTGCATGTATATGTGTGTACATGCATACACGTGCTTCAGATCCCCTGCAGGGACATGTGCAGGAACATGTGCAGGAATGGCAGAAGTGGCGAGATAGAGTCTCTTGGTTAGAAAGCCTCTTTAAGGTCAATTTCTTAGAACAGGATCAACAGGGCAGGGCAGAGAAAGAGGCAGAAGGGGCATCTGCCAGCTTCTGGCCTGTCCATCCACATGTTCATAGGGAGGCATCTTTGCCTTTTTTCACCTTTTTTCTCCCCTGGCCTCTGCTTATCACATTGCTAAAAATCTCTTCCTTACTATTCTCTTCTTCTAGTCTCTAACCCTGCTCCCCTCCTCACCTGGCTAATTTGTCCTTTTGGTTTCAGATTTAATACCCCTGCCTCCATGAAGCCTTCCTTGATCTCTCAAATGTAGATCAGATGTCCCTTTGTTTCCCCATCATAGCAGTTGTCATGGCATATAATTCCAATTAACTTGTCTGTTCTTCACTGGACTAAGAGTTCTATGGGGGTAGGGATGTATGAGTTTGCCGGGACTTACCAGTAATAACTATTTTCTTCCCTTCTTGATGTCCTACTAATGATAAACCATTTGGCCTTTCTGAGTCTAGGTTCTAAGCTGTGCATATGTGTATGTTGATGGTTCATTCATCCCCTGCCTGTCTCCCTTGTGAGGATGACTAGATGAACACTGCTGCTGGGACCTCTGCTCTGAAAGTGCAGCACGAAGGACGGGACCTCAAGACAGAGTAATTTATAATGTTTTCGGATTCACCAGATCGCCCTAGGAAGAAGGGCAGTAGAAGATTAAGCAGAATTGACAGTCTTAGAGATGAAGCAGTGTGTGGATTTGAGATGGGTAAACAGTGGTAGCTTTGTGTTTTCCAGGAGCTGGACTCAATGTTCACAGACATTCAGAGATTGGGAAGGAAGCCTGAAATATGGATGCTCAGCTTCTTAAAATAGAAGGGACTTAGAGGGTGTTTGTGTTTTCAGTGGATTTTAAAAATGTTTAGGTCATAGGTGACACTGAGAATTTGATGAGGGACCATCTCACCAGAAAAACTTGCCTACCCACAAGATTTACATATAATTTGGGAGAATATTGGGTGCCTGATGTCTGTGATCTATTTGTAACCCTCATCCTAGAGATGGGGCTAAAAAGCAGTGTGCTTGCGTGAGGGTGAGCGGCTGGTGGGAACAAGAAGTTGGAGGGAGATGTCTCCTCGTCTTAATTCCAGAGCTCATTCAGTCCATAGTGCCTGTCACTTGAATGGAAAGGACTTTTGCCTGTTGTTGATGCAAGAACATTCAAACCTATAGAAAAAAATTTTTAAAGAATTTATTAGAGTTTATATGAGCCAAACTAAGGCCATGCCCAGAAGCAAGATCTCAATGAATTTAGAAAATGCTTTAAAAAAAAAAAAGAAAGAAAAAGAAAAGAAAAAATGCTCCAGAGAATGGCAGTTTTTCAGTTCTTTATATATACTTGGAATCAAAGGGGAAAATGTAAGGAAGTTACATGAAATCCATTGGTGATAGATTCAAGAGGTGGGAGAAAACCAACAGGGAGGTCTCTGGGAGTGGATAAAAAGTAAAATGGAGAGATACATATTTCTTTTACATAGGTAGTGCAGAATAATTAACATTTAACATTTATAGTTAATAGAGATGGCATATGGGCAAAAAGATAACAATGAGGCATTTTCGTGCTCTGAGGGGTCTGGAAAAAAGGATTACTCTGGCATTTCAAAGGTATTTATTTAACATGCTCAAGAACAATGGACAGGGCTCACTTAAGGCAAAGATTAACCTTTTACTAAGGAAGCTGTAGCCTGGAGCGGGACTACCCACTAGGACCTGTCCAGTTAGGAATTTATGATGAGAACATCCTGTGTAATTACTTTTGGTCACTGAGCTTGTCAGGCTTGTCAGGTAGCCCCTTGACTTTGTCAGACTTGCTACGCAGTCCTCTTTTTGTTCACACTGTTTATGGTGGTGTAGAACTAACAGCAATGCCATCAGATATGGTAGTGTAGAAAAAACAGCAAACACCCTGAATGATCTTTGAGTGCTGTAGCTCTGATATGTTGGTGCGTCAGTTTTCAGGATTGTGTCTTCTTAGAAGCCCTCTGGTTGGAGGGGGAAAGCACAATGAGAAGGGGCACATCAGTCCACGGTGGTCCCAATAAACACATTAACAGCAGGTGTGAAGGCAGGCAGTTTGCTTGGTCTTTTGTCTAAGACTTCACTATTACACATTTTCTTCACTGAGATTTAGGAGCAATTTAATGAGTTATTCTTTAGAACAGTCTTCTGAGGTGGGTTAATAGGATTATCTAAAGCCGAGAGATGAGAAAAGGCTCCAGAATGTGTCCTCCATGCTTCTTTTTTCCCTTCGTCTTCTAGGTCCAGCCACCAACCATCCTGGCTGTGGCCCAACCCCTGGATAAGAGAACATTCCCGCATTTTCCTTGAAATGTCTTGTCATGGTTTCTAAATCCCATGCTTGGTGTGTGGAGGGAGGAGGTGGGATAGGAGGAACCAAAACAGCCCACCCACTGGGGTTGGTTGCCCTGTTGACTCACAGTGTGAGGAAATACCAGATGAAGGAGAATGTTTCTAATTAGATGAAAAGGCACTTAATGAAATGGCGCAATGCTTCATAGGTAGCTGTGTGAATGGTTACTCAAAGAAACTGTGAAATGTCTATGACAAGATCGGAACAGCAAATTCTGAAATCTCCATTTCTCCATTTTTTGATCTTGAGTGTTGTAATATTTTCCCTAGAGGTTTACCCTAAGATTGAATTATTGTAGCTCTTTATCCATGACAGCTTCACTTGCTGACTTTAGGTTTATCTTCACTGCTTCAATCCCTCCAAATAGGTTTTTCTATTAAAGCAATGTAGTACCTTTTTTTTTTTTCTCATGACCCCAAGAGTGGACTTCTGTAGGAATATTCAGAATCACTGTTCTCAGGCAGAGCCTCATAAGTCCTATACAACTTGGCCCTCACTGAGGACCAACCTCTCACACTAGTGACCTGCCCTCATCCTTAAATTTCTACTCTGCAAAATGGGGATAACCCTACCTCATTAGGGTAGCTGTATAGATTAAGTGAAATTGGTTCAGAGACAGTGCTTAATAAATGTTATCTGCTACATCTGTAATACTTTATCCATTGCTGTGTAATAAGTTGCCCCTAGATTTAATGGCTTAAATCATTGTCATATAACTGAAACTAACATAATATTAAATGCCAATTATACCTGAATTTTACAAAATAATGCTTAAAATAACAAGTGCTTATTATCTCATAATTTTGTAGATCAAAAATCTGGGCATAGCTTCACGGGTCCTCCGGCTTAGAGTCTCTTACAAGGCTGCAATCAAGTGTCAGCTGTTGCTGCAGTCAGCTTTTGATGGAACCAGGGCAGGGTCTGCATCCAAGCTCCTTGGTTGCTGGCAGGATGCAGTTGCTGGGAGCCTGTTGTAGGTGTGCACTGAGGCCTTGCTGGCTATTGGCTGGATCTTCTCTCAGTTCCTTGCCTCGTGGTCTCCCATGCATAGTGGCTTGCTTCATTAGAGCAAGCAGGTGAGAGGGGCCAAGCAAGAGTGTGAAAAAAAGGGAAGTCACAGCATTTTATCACTTTTGCCATATTCTGTTTTTCAGGAGCTAGTTGTTAGGTCCAGGCCACACACAGGGTATCATTGGGAACTGCAATTATAATAATCATTTATCCTTATTTGTTAGATCTGCTACTCAGGAACAGTGAATATTGAGGGTTTTGTAAAAAAAAAAATTATAGAGTATAACAATAAAATCCAGCGTTTGGTTCTTGGTTCTTCTGTGGGCCTGCCATTTCATGAATTAGTAGATTGTCCCTCTAGGATGAAGAGAGCCTATAACTTTTGTCTATTGATCTATCTTACCCAACCAAGAACCCACACACATGTTCTTTGTGAGGAAAGAAAGGTGGCAAAAGTAGAGTTGGTTCTTTTGGCAGGAAGTTTGATTTATAATAACTATTAAAAAATAGTTAAGGTCACACCTTCTAGGACTCATTAGATAAACCGAAATTTCTGTGTAGCTGCACAGAGTTTTCACAGCAGGACAAATTGCTCTCTGAAATGCAGAGAAGCAGTAGGGGCTGTTATAAGACTAACGGAAGTGAAGGAGTTATGGAACTTCCTCCTCTTCTCCATTTAAGAACTGCCTTCCTTCTTCTTTTTCTTTTTTAAGTTATCTGAGAAATAAGGCAGGAGGAGAGATGGTGACCATGAGGATTTCTTCAAGAGCTGGAGTGAGGAGACGGATGGAGCCTCTGGCACTCATCTTTTCTCACTCCCAATGTCAGTGACATTGGCTCCTAGGACATTCTTTTGCCATCTGCAGGATCAAGAAGCCACCCCACCACTAGGGCCAGAGCACTCCATGACTGAAGTACTTCTGAACTTCAGGATCTGCCAGATCTGCCAAATCTAGAATAACTAGAGGCAATAATTTTAACAATAGTAAAAGGGGACAGTATTTTTTGATATTATAAGTGTTTTCTTACTAGCATCACCTTTTTTAGAGTGAATGATGTCTCAGAAGCAAGGCTATCCTTTTTTTAACACTCACTTAAGAGTCAGAGAAGATCTGGGGTGGAGTCTTAGATCTTTGACACCCATGTCCTTGGACAAATTGCTTTGATTTCCTCCTGTAAAATGATGCTGCTAAGACTTAATCAGACATGACCAAAGATATGAAGAGACAAACCGATATCAGTGACAGCCTTTATAGACAATAGAAGTAGACCCACAGAGGATCTAGATAATGGAATTATCAGACATGGACTTCAAAATATGTATAATATGTTTAAGGAAATAAAAATCATGATGTCAGAATTTGGCAAGCAGTAGAAAACTATAGAAGAAATACAATAATTGATATTAGGAAATTAATATCATGTTATAAACATCTGTAAAAAGAACTAGGAGATAGCTCAGAAGAAATTCTCCAAACTGAAACTCAGACAAAAAAATAGAAAATGAAAAAGAAATATAAGAGATATATATGATAAGGTGAAAAAGGTTTATGCAGGCATAACTGGAGTCCCAGAAAAATAGAAGAGCGATAATGGAGCAGAAGCAATCCTTGAAGAGTAATAGCTGATACTTTACCATATACAATGCTTAGCTGTGCGCCTGCAACTTTTTATGTGCTCAGTAAATATCAGCTTTTGTCATTGTTCATACTACTATTTTTCCCACTGCTGCTCCTGTGAAAGATTTGTACTGTTGGCAATATTACTGAAGTTCAAATCCGCAAGACCATTTGTTCCCCAGAGATATCCTTACTTTCCTGGGGTATTCTACTTGTACTAAAGGCCTGGGAGTCTGGTTCCCATTGGCTGAGATCCCCAGTTTGAAATTAGAGTAAGTTTCCTATGGAAACAGTGTCATAAATGGATCTTGGGTTCTTCCTTGTAGGATGTTTGGGAAATAATCATTATTTGTAGCATTATTTCAATGGAAAAATGCATGTCATTCGCCAATAAATGCACTTTTGGGACATAGTCGTCAACCATCCAGTTGATGTATTGGTGATTACCTGTACAATGATGTCTTATCAGCATCACCTTCACCTCCTGTCTGATTCCTTCTTAAAGTTTAAGTCAGATGTGTAAGTGTCCTGAATGCAGTATCAGGACTTCAGTTTCTTATCTCTTGTCCTTGCATGTTGCTGACTGCACAAGCACTGAATAAATGAATGAATGTATGTGTGGATGGTTGCATGCTTTATGGAGAGAGAGAGTTTGGTCAGTGAACAAAGTGCTGGATATGGTTGAAAGGGAAGTCTGAACTTTGATGATGCTTTTACTTACTTATAGGACTGCATAGGATTCATGTAAACTTTTATACCATAGTTTTCTTATATGGGAAATATGGACAATGCCATCTGTCCCCCCCTTTACAAAGGATGTGGTGAGGACTGAGTGAGATAAGTGAATACGTGTGTCTCTCTTTCCTTTTGAACCATCTAATCATCTTTCTTGTGGCTTTCATGTTCCTAGTTTCTGCTTATTTCTTCGTATTCTCTGGTTGAATTTCCCCCTGTGTCTCCTGGTCATTTTTGCACCTCAAACGTGGCATGTGATTCTCTGTATGTGGCCTTTAGATTATTTTGATATAAAGCTAGAGGATTGTGGTATTTCCAAGCTATGTTCACTAATATCTATGGAGCAATAATCAAAATGCTTAAATTCATTGTTGCATCTCTATGCTTATAATTAGGTCTGGAAGCTGTTTTCCCCCCATGAGGTAGATAGAGAAAACAAAGTCTAATGACTCTCAGACTTGGGGCAGAAACCACCTTTTCCAGCTTGAATTCAGTTCCATTTTATCACAATGTAGTTAGTTCCCCTTTGTAAATGGATTTACCACATTCATTATAATATGTACCCTTAACATGTTTCAAAATAACCAGGACAGAAGGAATTGTAGAGTTGTTTCTGGAAATGCTCAGGAGCTTTTTATTTATATCATGCTTTCTGCAAATAATTTTGTGATATGGTTTCCTAAATACTGTAAGATGCCTAGAGTTGGGTTTTTCTTTTGTTTTTAGCTCATCTTTTTTTAGAAAATATTGTGAAGGCTGAGATTTACTTTGCTTGGATAAAGGTCTCACCACTATCAGAGAAAATCTGATGGAATATGTGGTAATAAAACAAGCATATTATGTACTTGAGTTTAATGATGTTTCTTGCTTTCATGGCACTTTTTTGGTGGGGAGGGTAATGGTTCTTGTGACTTATAAATCTTGATCCCTTTTCAGTGCTAAAGAATCTAGGAAAAAGTGCTAGGGATGTATAGGAATTATTTTATACAAGCAAGACACTATTTAGGGCTCATGGGCCAAGAGGCTCATTACATCTATAATTCCAATACATTCTTGAATGGTATCCAGGAGCAAAGTACTTCAGTCTTTCTGTGGGAAGGGAGAATCAGGGTGATGTATCGGAGGTCTCCGGGGAGCGCAGTGGAAGCTCTGGGAGTGATATGCAGTGTCTGACCTTGCGTCCTTAGGTTCCTCAGAAGCAGTAGCCTTTGACTTTTACGTGTGATTAGAGTTTTCCATAGTTGCTTTGTTATAATCTCAGTGCAGAGGAGTGGAAGGGGATGTGTGTCCTCTCCCCCTTGTCCAAAGCTTGAAAAAAGGCTTGGTGGGTTCAAGTGGAATTTGTGCTGCATTTCTATGTGGTTTCTTTGTCACTTCTAAGTGCTGACTGCAGAGCTTCCCAGATTGGATTCCTGAGCCTTTGTGTTGACTCCTGTTCTGTTTTATGTTCTAGATGGAACCAGGTTTCGGGCTATGGAAAGGAGGGCGGGTGGCACCACCGAGAAGTGCTGGGTGGCTGGGACCCAGATCTCTGACATGGAGTAAGGGGAAGAAGCCCTGGACGCAGTGCTCTCCCAATAAAGGAACTGGCAGCTCCTTCCCTCATGATATCCCTCTTTAGCAACAGCATGCACTTCCTCCATTCTCCCCCATCTTCCCTGAAGTGGAACACATAACCAGGTGTGCATGGCACTGCCCTAAATGGCATCTGTTTGTGGTTAGTCTCCATACACGGTTATTATGTGCAAGGCTGGGGGTGGTAGGGTGGTGGGGGTGGGGTGCCGGTGGCCATGTGCGGTGCCCTTGACCAGACCTTTACTCCACTGGGTCAGATTCTGCGGTGCTTTGGCTTCCCTCACCTTTGGGGTCATAAGATCAAACCATTCACCATTCCACGGTTCTGTGTGTTTCTCTCCTTATTTTGTTTTCATGCACCCACAAGATTTGGGTGGCCTCTATAGTTCTCCTAAATTTCTAATTTAACTCCTATATTATATATTAATGTGTAAGACACTTAAGACTTTTTTAGTACTATGTAAGTCTTAAAGTCTAAACAAATAAATGGATGACTGAATGAAACAAACAAATAAGTGCAAAAATCCTTGCCACACGGATTCTCTCTGACCCCTAGACCAGAGACAGACGCTGGAATTATTATTTCCATAATATATGTTATGGGCAAATTTATTCTGCCTCTTTGACATTTTGATAGACATGAAATGAAAGCTTAGAAGATTAGTTACTATGGCATAACTTATTGACTATATAGTTATTTTTAGGCTATTTCTAATGTTTATAAATACTTAAGTGAACTTTTGTGCTCTTTTTTTCTCCTTCGTTTATCTACATTCTTAGGAATGAAATTCCTGAGTCTGTGTGTCTTTTTAAGTTTTATAATTTTCTTTCCATAAGAAGCATGTAAGACTTACGTATCATAATACTTGAAAGTCTACAATTAAACCAGGTTACTTCAAATTTCAAAAAGAAAGGAGCATGTTGATTTATAACATTATCAGCAATGTATGAGTTTTACTAGTTTCCCCTAAAACCTTACCACCTGTAAAGGTGTCTAACACATCTACAATGCAGCATTTAGTGAGGTTGGAGTGTGTTGACTGTTAGGAAGAGTCAGTGACAGGGAGATGACAGCCATTTGTTCTGAGAACCCACCGTGATTGAGTTGTGGTCATTCCCTGCAGAAAGATTTTGAGTTCCTTTTTGGATTCAATAAAATAATGTGTCCTAGATTGATTAATGAAGTCTTCCAATAGAGCAGGATTAGATAGCAGTGATATATCTGCCTAGGATTTACTGTTTTTTATCTTGTAAAGCAGGAACCCCTTTCTGAAGCTTGTTGTAATAGTCCAGGAGTGACTCGAGTGATGCTTTGAGTTTTATGTGGCAGCAGCTGAAAGTTTGTGGTTTGTGATTTTATAATTACATATTTGTAATTATAACTATGACAATTCAAACAGCAGAGATTGTTATGTCAGAGTAAGTGGTCATTCTCAGAGAATTGTATTCTCAGAGAATTGAAATAACATCGGATACAGGAGGACTAGCATGAGGGATCCAGTTTCCAGTAAGTAGATGGGACCAATTCGTAGGCCTCAGCATGCATCTGACTGGCATCAACCTTACAAAGGAGAATACAGTGAAACACTGGTTATCCCCCATGAAGAATTTTACTAACCTTTATTCCTGGTTTGTGGAATCAAGATTGGTTTTATTCAAATATTTCCTCAGTGGATGGTAGTATGTCCCCCTTATTACAGGCAAAATCAATCAGTCAGTTAGTCAGTCAGTCAATCAATCAATCAATCAATCGATCTCAGCAGCTGTATCATAAGAACACATGATGTTATTATTATGGAAGGTGAAACTGGAAAGCAGTAATAAAAGTATTCATGAATTCTAGAAAATAGAATTTTTTTCTCTTGAAGAAATTTAAATTTGGCAGGGAAGTTGATTTTACTTGGCAAGAGCCTTTAAGAGGCTTTAACTGGGACTCAGAAAATTTGAATCCGAGTCTACCAGGCAGCTGTGTGACCTTGAGGAAGTCATGCAGCTTCCTCTTTTGCAAAACTAGGAGATTAGACAAGATGGGTTGTTCTTGTGAAATGGAAAAATATATGCATAGATGAGTTTCCTTACATCCGTGTAAGTTCACTAAAAATAAAGTGGCCTTTCAAGAATGATGGGCAGCCATGATCTTCTTTCATCCTTTCTCTTTAATCAGACTTTTTTATTCACCCAGTAGGTTTTTTTCTCTTTTTCTGTTTTAAACCTTTATGTTTTCCTGTGTGATAGTCATGACTCACTAGCGTTTTCCTTTTGTGTACGTGTGTCACCATCTGAATGAGGTTCCTGCAGAAATAGGAAATCACGAAGCTAAGCGATACATGAAAATCACCCGAGTCTGGCTTCAGGCTCTTCTCAGCAGTCCTTAAGCAGGGCCTTCCCCTGGTGGCCAGCTGGAGAACGGCAGTCATCCTGGTAGATGGAGGCCCTGGAGGCCATTTTTTGAGCCACCACAAAGCCACTGGCGAGAGATTATTTGAGGCATCTTTGTATATTGAATATTTTCTTTTCTGAGACAGACTAAAAATTTGCTTATCTTTTTGTCTTTTTTTTTAACCCCATTCAAATGTATAAGTGAATGAAAGGGAAATGTTAAGAGTTAAATTGTAAAAAGAAAAGAAACACTGGGTGTATGCAGAATAATTAATTGTTAAATCTAAATTTGAGCAGGTTCGCTGCTTTAATTGTTCAGAAAAACATGTTTTAGCTTGAATTATCTATAGATGAGTACAGATGAATGAGATGGCTTTTGAATTTTTCATCGTCAAGGTCATTTTAGGATTGTCTTTGCAGATCTGTTGTTCTGTTTTGAGGATCTGGAGCCAGTTGTTTTGAGCAGAGCTCTTGGATAGAGTGACTGGATAGACTCCTAGAGCAGAGTCCTGGTTGTGAGGATGCTAAGTCTAGCCAAAACCCTGTTCACCAAGGGCCACTTACAGAGAGTAAGTGCCTTGGTGCTTATAGGGACACGGGCCTCGTGAGCCTGAGATGAACTAGAGGCATTTCAGAGGGGCAGTTTTCTTAGCCTCTAAGTAGAGTGAGCCTGGGTGTAATCTAAAAAGACACCAAGAAAGGCCAAAAGGAACAAAGCTTGGGAGGTAAGGATTTGTGTCCTGAGCTCTGGGCTGTGGGTTAGCCTCAGGCAGAGCTGCCCTGTCTACCTCTGTATGCTGGTATTTATCTCTGTCAGGTACTTTTCATGGCTGTGAACTCTGGGAGGCAAGGGAGGGACCATGTTATCTCCCATTGGCCATAGCTCTCTTACTGCTGGCATGTGGAAGGTAGCACTTGCTGATTGCTTGTTGGACCAGTGAAGAATGGACCAATGGAAGAGCCCTGAGAATGAGAATTCCTAAACTGTGATAGAGAGACCTGGAGAAGGACAAGATAGGCTCTCTCATTAACCTGCCTTCTCATTATGGTAATGGCTTCAGTGGCTGCAGAGAGGGTAGAGATGAACCATTTAGCACTTCTTGTGGGATCATAAATTTGAAAGTTCCCTACGGAGGGTGGGAAGGGTATTGCAATTCATGAATATGGTGATGTAAAAATAAAAATTGGTGAGGTCACTGTTGGGGGAGAGGTCCCCATCTTGCCCACTTGGCAGTTTGCAGAAAACAACTCATTTTATTCTGTAAGAGTGTGTTTTCCTTGTCTTCAAGCCAGGACAGCACAATTCATCAGTTTTCAGTTTCTCTGGGGTTACATGGACCAAAGGGCAGTCAGGAGCTGCTCATTCAGGGGGTTTTAAAAGCAACCGAGATGGAAAAACGTGAGTCATGGTTCAGGGGACACGAGAACATTAGCTGGAATCCTTACTGAAGATGCAGCTCAGAAATAGCAGTGGCATTGATTTAGAATCTGAGGAGCTGATGTTTTAATTCTGTCATCTCCTCTTTGAACTCTGCACGTTGATCTGCACACTGCAGATAAACGAACAGCTTTTGGTACAGTTGTTTTATTATGGTGCAGAACTGTGAAGGCATCTCTCGTTAGGATGGAGGATCTTCTGGAGAATGGTTTTCTGATGAGTCTCACCAGCTAATGCCACTCTTGCCCCAGGTTTGCTGGACTTGTCCCCTAAGAATGGGAGTGAGAAAGAGTAAAAATAATTCAGATTGCCCGTTGGTATTGCAAGTTTAATTTCATATTTCAATTTTTAAAGAAAAACACGTTTCTCTGAGTTTTAACATTTTCTCTTTGATATTTAGACTTTTAGAGTTATATCTTTAATATAAGAGAACTATAGGATCATTTTTTTTCTTTTTGGGCTAAATATGTCTTGATTTGCTTTCACTTAGAGATTTCAAAATGTCTCCATGATCCTTTGAGATAAGAACATATTGACGAGATCTTCTCTGTGTCCGCAGTCTGTGAACCTCTTCTGGCCTTGCCACCCCTTTCAGAAGAGTAGCTGTTACTTTTGGGACAATCTCCTGGCTCTGCCTTGTAACTCTTCCTTTGAAATTTTCATTTCTACTATCATATTTTAAATTTCTAAGAGGTCAGTCTTACTTTCTGAATGATCTTTAAAATAGTCTACGCTTTTTTGTGTGTGGGTATAAATGTCTGGTATTTCTTAGCTGAGTGTATCTTTTTGAAAGATTAAAATGTATACTGAAAGCTCTGTTCGCACTTAGGCTTGTCAACTGATACACACATGGCCTTTAGTTGGGAGACTCCAAGGAGACAGTTGGGAGAGTCAGGTTCCGCAGAATTTTTCCTCTTTTCCAGAGGGGAATTCTGCCTCTTCTGCCTGGGCTCACACAAGGCAGTGACATCTGGTGCTTCCTGAGCTGTAGCTGAAGTTCCTGAGCCCAGCCCCTGTGTGATGCAGATTTCCTGGAGAGTCACCCTCCCATTCACTCCTGGAATGCAGGAGGATCTGTCCTCTGAGGTGCCAAAGAAAAGCTTGTGTGAGCCTTTCACTGACTCTTTTTTCAGTCTTGTCTTCCAATTCTTGATATATTTGGAATTCTGTGGCATAAATTGATTTGCCTCTCGTTGGCTTTCCTCCTTGCAGGCACTTAAGGCTCCAGCTCTTCTTTCTCAGTGACCGCTGGGCCAAGTGCTTTTCATTGACATCACTCATCTAGTGTTGTCTCTTCCCCTTTTTCTTTGACCTTGTATGTTTGTATATTTTATTCCTTATATCATTTTGCGAAGGTTTTGGAAGAGACTGGATAGAAATACCTGTATTTGATTTCCAGTACATATCTGGACCTTTATTCTAATTAGCTTTAAAGAATTATTTAACAGAGAAAGAGCTTAGGTAAGACCTTTATATAATTAAGCAAAACTGGAGATTATTTTGCAACCATCAGGTTCTAATGAGAAAATGTTAGAAATACAGAAATTAGAATTCATAGGGCTCACAGGGTGATTCTTAGAAAAATAGATTACATATTTTTTGAATGCTGAGGTTCTGAACAAAATCAATTCTGTCTCTACCAGAGTGTGTTGCCATATTTCTCCTCTAGACCTCTACAAAAGTTTCCAGGCTTCTGGAAATACATGTATTGTGAACATGCCAGTTCTAGTTTAATTATATGTGGGACATGTTTCTAAAACTTACTTTCTCATACCTTTTTTCTTTCTATGAAGCAATATAATTTATTGTAGGAAGTACTAGTAAGAAATAGAGGAAAATCTCTCCACCCCTCGCATCAGCCAGAAATGACCTATCCGGTCCTCTGGTTCCGTTTATGCTCAGTAGAATTGGCACCCTTGGGCTTCATGGCTGTGTTCTCCCTCTTTTCCAGGACACCGGGGTTGGAAAATCGAGCATTGTGTGCCGGTTTGTCCAGGATCACTTTGACCACAACATCAGCCCGACCATTGGGTGAGTTCCTGTATGTTCTTTTCTTTCACATGTCTTCCTTTTGAAGCTCTCAGAGAAGGTTACCTTGTGCCCAAGCCTTAAAGTAGTTTTCATCTCAGCCAATGAGAATCAATCCCAATGATAAAGACTTTGACAGAAATTCAGGCACTTCTAGGTTGTATGTCCTCGTCAATAATTTTTTTTTTAGTCAACTGTTGTCATGCTGCAGTTTAAGGCCTGTTCTTTGATCTCTAAGAGTATTATTCTGCAGATCATGCCAGCTTTCTTTCCAGATGGACGATGAGACACAGGACAAATCCCCAAAGGCTCTGCTATAACTTGCCTGCCAGTAAACCTAGAAACAGCAGAGCTGTCTGCACAGTCTGTGGGGCAGATTGATTTTTCTTTTCTGGATTAACCTGGTGTCAGCATCTCTGTTTTAATGCTTGTGGCCAGAGGAGAGGATTGTTCACTTCTGAGATCCTGACCTTGGGATATTGAAGCATTTTTCTGTTCCATTTCCTATGGATTCTTTTGCCAGTTGTGCTTTTGCTGTGCTATTTTGCAGGTGCATAGTTTTTCACTCTTAGAACTTGGCCCCACTTAATTTTCTCCCTGAAGGTAGCATGCTCTTTGCAGAGAGCCAGGTTTCATTTTCCTCAGAAGGGAACCAATGCATATATAAATTTTGTGAACCCTGGAGGATTGATGATAGGAGTGATTGTCTCTATCAATAGTAGGTGGAGAAAATTCATGGCAGGGCATAAGCAGATGTTCAAGAGCAGTTGGTTGATAGGCTAGTGGTTGGAGGTGAGAAAAACTGACACACTTTATAGTTAAAAAGTGGCTTAAAGAAACCTGTCACAAAAACATGTGTCAAGGATTTTGAAGCATCTGCAGGCAAACAAATTATCTGTCCCCCTGTCATGGATGCTGGCAGAAGACATATGGATCCTGGGTCAGAAACCAGGGAGATAGCAGTAGGTTTAGAGTCTAAAGTATATATTTAATATATTTGTTGTAAATATTTTTTATGTATGTGCAGGTAGACAAATGTATAATGTCTAAAAACAAAAATGATAATCACACTCTACCTAACATATTGCAGAATGCATTCTCCATTCATGTAGATCTTCCTTATTCTTTTTTGTGAATACAGATTTCTTGGAAGATGGAATAAATGGAATACTTAAAATGCTGTCTGTGCATTTTCATGACAGAGTGAAGATTAAAATCTATTTTTTTCTGATTATAAAAGTTTTGTTCATTCTAAAAATGCTAAAAAACACCAAATGTATAAAAATAGAAATCTTAATACGTAGTTTCTTATCCTGTATTCTACTATATAGTTTGAATGTTTTCCTATCACATAATCTTCAGAATAATATTTTAAAATAATCTTAACATAGTATTTTTTTCTGATTGTTGAAAATACTATGTACTCATCATAAGAATTGAAAATGGAGAAAACCATGAGGGAAAATAGAAAAATTACCCATAATCTACAGTAGAGTAACTACTGTAAATATTTGGTATATTTTTTTTCAGTCTTTTTTTTGTGTATATCTAAATAATTTTTCACTCATCATTATATTGTGAATTCTATTAAATGGTATTTAAAAACAATGATTTTTAATAGCTGTATTTTCTTTTTAAGACATTTAAGTTGTTTAAAATTTTTTAAAGTATTATAAATAATGTTATGTTATATATCTTTGGGCATAAATACCTGTGTGTACCTCTGAATATTTCATTGGATTTAATTCATAGAGTAATAAATGGAATAATTTAGTCAAAGAATAAGAATGTATTTGAAGTTCTTGATGGACATTGATAAATTGTTTTTCAGAAAGATTGTCCTTATTTTTCTATAAACTCATTAGCTTTAGATATTATTTAGAAAATTTTTGTATATGTGATTTTGAATTCTGTTCTTTTCCTGTAGATGTCAAATGTATGCATTTTCTCACACCTTAAAATTTCCTCATAAACACAATTTAAATGATCATAACATTAAGTTATGTGCTATTCTGTTTTCTTTCTACGACCTTCCTCACTTTTTGTCTGGAGTCAAGATTAAATTCAGCTCCTGCATTCTTATGTGTTGTCTTTTACTGACATAGTTAATTTAAAAAATGCACAAAATTTATCTTCTCTTCTGGGATTTTGAGAAAATGTTTCCTAACAACAATTTCAGAAAAATAAAGCTAGCAGTGTTTCAGGTCTCAAATTCCACCTCCACCCCATTGTAAAGTGAAGGGGTTGGCCTGGATATTCTGTGTTTTATCCAGTTCTAAAAGTCTATGATTCTAAGATTTTAAAGGCATGAACTTAATTTTATAAGTCTGAGAACTTTTAAAGTTTGGATTGATGTTTGTTTATCCCACTGCCTAGAATATATTGAGGAATAAATGAAAATCTGTGTTACATCAAAGTAAAACCCAAAACAAATAAAAACAAAAACAAAATATTAATATAGCTGTCTACATAAAAAGTCAGCAGGCATTTATGGAGAAAATTCCATAAATAAAGTCAAATGGCAAAGCTTAACCTGGAAAAATATTTTTTAGAGTATACTATTACAAAGGTTAATGTAAAATACTACAAAAGTACATAACAAAAAATGAACACCCCACTGAAAAGCCGGCTAAGGTCATGAAGTAAAGAGTTACAAAAGAAAAATACAAGTTAACAATAAACACTACAGTGATGTCCAAATTTTAATAAGCATAATGAAAACAGGACAGAGATATCATTTTCTACCTGTCACACTGGTAAAGATTTAAAAGGTTTGTATTGGCGGGAGAAAGTCACCTCACACACAGGCACGGACGGGCATGTGGGTTGATACAACCCAATTAGTGAACATAGAAAAGTGGAGCATGTCTGCCTCTAAGAACTGACTCCAAGGAAATAGTTGTACAAGAACAAAAAAATTTAAGTACAAGGATATTCATTTAATCATTGTTATAATAGTGAATAAATTTATAACATGGTATGTAATACACATTTTAGATGATGATGTTAGTCTGTAGTCATAGAAATGGAAAGATGTCCATAGTATATAAAATGGAAGAGAAACAAAATTTATCTAGAGCATGATGAATTTGGGGGGTAAAAGTTATATAAAAATAATTTGGAAGGACCTATACTAACTATACTAACGTTGATGTGAATAGATAGTGAAATAGACAATTGATTTTTATTTCCTTTATTTTAACTTTTTGAATTTCCTTTTTTGTAAAACACATTAATTGCTTTTGTAATGGGAAAAGTAATAAAGATATTCCAATTTTTGGAATATATTTGCCCTTATCAGTAGTCTTAGATGTATATTTTTAGCACTTTTAAAGAAATGAAATGTTATGGGACAGATGTGATTTTGATAATATTTGTTCATATCACTTAAGAATTATTAGAATTTTCTATTTAGTGCAATTGTATGTTTATAATTAGATCTCTCTAACCACTAACCTTTGACATTTGTATGTGTATTGTGGGGATAATGAACGAGTTGCAGGGATATTTCTTTCTCCTTGGTACTTCTATATTTGTCTTAAGGAAAAGTAGTAGAAGTTGAGGAAATATTACTGGGACGCGAGGCTGACTCTGTGCTGGACCAGGTGGGCCGGCTTGGTCATATAAAAGTGAAGGAAGACATCCTGACACGACCCCTAAAAACTCTAGTATGCATCGCCTAAGAATAAGAACATAACAAGGACACCATTATCATACTTAGAAAAGTAATTTTGATTCAGGGATAATATCTGATATAAATTTAAATTTCTCCAGTTGTCCTCAAAATGTCTTTTAAGCTGTTTTCCTTTTAATCAAGGATCCAGCCAAGATCCATATCGTGCTTTTGGTTGTTTTACCACTTTCTTCTTAATCTCGATTTTAGAACAATCTCCTTGCCTTCTGTTTGCTTTTCATAACATTGACTTATTTGAAACATTCAGGCCAATTATGGAACATTCTAGATTTGGCTGATTGTTTTCTCATGTTTAAATTCAGATTAATTTTTTTGGCCAGAACACTGCATAGGTGATATTTATACTTCTTATTTCATCTCATCAGGAGGCTTCTCATGTCTGGTTGTCCCACCACTGGGGATGCTTGCTGTTTTTAATGAACACACACACGTCAAGGATATTAAACATTCCTTAGATTTTTATCTCTCTTATAAGTACAAAAAAATTTATTAAGAGGAAATATGCAAAAAAGAATATATCAGGTGTTTTTGTTATCTACTGAAAATTTCAAATTCTTCCGTGTGTGTGTGTGTGTGTGTGTGTGTGTGTGTAGAAAGCATAGATATTAGTTAAGCTACCAGTCTTTATCCCTGCATTTATGCAAGCAGGATGGCATTAGATATAATATTTTATTTATTGTGACTAGTGTTGTATTGATAACATAGGTAAAGATGTAAGACAATCTTTATTTGGCCATTGTAAGGCTGAACTATAACATGCCCAAATACCAGCTATCTTTTTTACTCTTAATTGTTATAATGATATGTTTTTAAAATATAAGTTTTTATTTTCTTTTCAGATTTTGGGCATATTATCTTAGAACAATTGAAGATAAGTGTTTTTGGAAACAATTGAAGAAAAATATTTTGAATAGCATTCTTTGCCTTCATTTAAACCCCAAACCTCCAGCTGAACTAATAGAAAATGAAGAATGTTTTCTTTTGGTGACAGGATTCTAGTAGACTGTCTTTCCCGTTAGTGGCCTCAAGGACAAGAACAAGGCTGGGAGCTTTTGGAGTCTTACTGAGACGAAACATTAATTTATTTGAAACAAAAGTCTTTGTGAAGCTTGTGGAGGGTAATTGGTAATGTGGAGGTGTTGATTCTCTTTTTCAGGGCATCTTTTATGACCAAAACTGTGCCTTGTGGAAATGAACTTCATAAATTCCTCATCTGGGACACTGCTGGTCAGGAACGGGTAAGGATACGCTGTTGTTGGCTTCTAGGAAAATACTGAGATCTGTTTCTGGTTTCTTTCTATTCAGCAAGACTCTAGTGATTGTAAGTGACAGAAACCTAGCTTGAAATGATTTAAACAAAAAAGGAAAGTACTATTCAACTATGAGAAAAATGTGAGGTGGTGCCCATTTAAGGCAGGGCTGAGTTCAAGTCTTCCAAATGTATTATCAAAGGCACCCAACTCTATTCCTTTTATTTGCTTCCTTACCTCTAGGTTGGCTTCATTTTTAGGCAGACTCTCCTTTTTTCTCTTTCCTAAAGGTGGCAAGGATAGCCGCATAAGCAACTCTAGGCTAATATTCTGTCACCTTAACAACCCTGTGATGGAAGGCACTTCTTTCTCACAAGCTGCATCCTATGTCTGAGCACCTGTGGGTTTTCATTGGTCATTTGAGTCATATGCTCACTCTGGAACTTGATTCTGTGCAGAGTTTGGGGTATTTGATGCTCCTACTAGTAGGGCCAAGTAATATACTTGCCTAAGAGGTGGGCTGCTGTCAGCTCCACCTGAACTACATTGACTGGAAGTTAGGTGGGCTGAGTTCCCCAAGGGAAGTCTGGGTTCTCTTACTGGAAAATGGGGGAATGGATGTTGGGTTACCAGAAACAGTAGATGACCTCTCTCATTCTTAATTCTTTTTATTTGAACTTGATGATGTATGGAGTTGTAAAGAAGATTATTTATTTAAAAAACTCATTATCTTTAGATTTTAAAAAGTGAAATAAATACCAACAGACTGTGTTTGTAACAGAGATTTTGTATAATAACTAGAGTGTATATAATCAGAGTTGAAAGGGGTGGTCAAGATAAATGAGTGAAGCACAGGAATAACCAAAATCTTGTATTAACTGAGAGCTTTCAACCTGATCAAAACTTTCAACAGAGCTAATAATTATAGAAATAGGTTGAATCTTTCCTTATGTGATCCAAGCACAAAGGTCATCTTCTCTACTTATCCCGTTTAAAATGTCATCTTCCTCCTTTTCCTCTCTACTCCACTCAATTCATTTTTCTCCATAGCTCTTACCAGCTACTAATATGTTATTTAATTCACATACGATTCTGTTTATTGTCTCTTTCCCTCAAAAGAAGAGAACCCAGGGTTCAGGATAACACATCATTTTCTTTATCTACTCCTAACAAATCAAGTGTGTGTTTATACGGTTTTCATTTTATATAAATCCCCATTTCAAACTGACTTTTCAGAGTTTGTAGATTAAGGTGTTTCAAAGATGTATTTTCTTTCTTCCTTTTTTCTTTTCTTTTTTCTTTTTTTTCCTCTCCTCTCCTCTCCTCTCCTCTCTTTTTTCTTTTCTTTCTTTTTTAAATGAGGACAAATCTTCTGCCCACAAATGCTAACCTCATTCGAATGTCTGCTGTTTTGCTTCCAAACTGAGTGCACAGACGTCCATACATGAACCCACTGCCTGTTCCTCCTCTTCAACTTTATTAGTCAGCTGTGCATGCTGACTCCTGAAATGAGGGTGATGGAAAGAAAAAATGTCTACTTAGGGATCTCTTCTTTACATACTTTTGTGTTCTTTGTAGTTGTTCTGCTAGTTTTTAGATTTTTTTTTTGATTAAACAAGCAATGAGATTTTCTTGCTCCCCTTTTTACTTTTGTCCATGAAATAGTTGCTTTTGCAGCTGCTATTAATGAGCATAATAATTCAATTTGACAAATATTTCTAGTTTAGTATTAGCAGTACTACTACTTCTACTACCTGGCACTATTCTGAGTGCCTTCCAAGTACTAATGCATTTAGCCCTCTCACAGCACTGTGAGGTAGGGACTATTTTTATCCCCATTTACAACTCTAGGTCGCTGAGGCACAAAGAGGTTGAGTAACTTGCTCAAGCTCACATAATCAATAAGGTGAAAAGGTGAAATTTGAATCCAGCAGTCTGGGTTCTGAACTTTTTGGTGGTGTTCTGATAGAAAAACTACACAAAAGCCATACAATTGAAAGTAAAATTATCCAAAATTCCACTATACAGGTATTTCCATTACTGACATTAGATAACCATTCTTCAGTTATCTCATTATGTGTGTGTTGATAATTTCATGTCAATGGGATCACGATTTTTTATAACCTGCTGTTTTTATTTGATAATTCAATGTTCCTATGGAGAGATTTTTGTATGATCTAAGCAGAGTTTTTGACATTTAGTTACCTCTTCTAATATACTATTCAAAAAGTTGATTGCTTTTAATGAAATTGGTACACTAAAATGACTGTTGTGGTTTGTAGTTTGGTCCACTTACCATCTCAAAGGAAAATAGCAATAGAAATTCTTTTATATGATGTTATTTCTAATTATTGTAATTGTTTTTCCTAAAATTTGACTATTAAAGGTTTTAGAAATCTGTAACTATATTGCTATGTCTGTACTTTTAAAAAGCATAGTATTATGTGTATTATATTAGTATTATATATATAATTAGTGTTATATATTATTATAATTATTAGTATTATTTGTGCAAAGCATGACTCCATAGCAGTGCTTCAGGCAAGAGCTATTGAGTTTTGGAGGGTAATTTCAAGTGACTGCTTTTAAAATCTAGATTTTTGGAGAGAATGTGAGGAATATCTACACAGCCTTTGTGGTCATCCGATCACTCTAACCCTCTAAGACCTGATTTAGTTATCCTTGGGCTGTCCTTGTCTCATGTCCCTTGGTGCAGTCTTGCATCTCTCCAGTGATGGCAATTTTTCAATCATTTTGGCAGCTTGTTGCTGGACTTAATTGTGCTTGTAATGACATTGCCTAATGTTTGAGCTAAAAATAAATTCCCTGCTCTCGCTTGTGCCTATTGCTATTTGTTCTGTCTCATTAATTGTTGGAGTCCAGTGCGTTTTATTATCCCTCTTAATCTTTGTAGAAATATGCTACTGTTCTCTTTAGTTTTCATAACTTTAAATAAACAAAATCTCTTTGGATTTACAATTTGACAATATAAAGATATAAATCTCTGTGTTCTCACAGTGCTTTGCACCTGTTAAATACTCAATATTTGTTTATTTGTGGAATGATTGAACCAAATTCTGCCTACCACACATGACATTCCTGTTAATACCCTACTTACTGCTCTTTACTAATTGTATGCTATATTTGTAGCACAAATTCATACTCTTGAAAAATTATTTTTCTGTCTGAGCACTGGAAATGTAAAAAGATACCACTCCTCCTCCCTCTCTTTGTATAAGAGAGTGTTCGTTCATAATTTGCTCTCTTAATTTTGCTTTCATTCCACCAACTAAGGTGGGCATCCTGTGATTCAGTGGCAAGTGGTAATCCATAGAGTGCCTCTGTAGAAAAAAAAAGTTTTAAAAAATGTAATCATTTCCAATTGATTGTTGACTCTAATTTGTTAAAAGCTTAACATTTTCAAGACTTGTGTGTTTTGTTTGTTGCTTCTGAGAGGTGTTGAGATAGGGTAAGGGTGGGCTTTCGTGGGCTTTTTCATCTTGTCCTCTTCCGATGGGTTGTGTTGGTTTCTGCTTTATGCTGAGCTGTTAGGAAGAGCCGCAGTAGGTCAGAAGGATGCATGCAGGAATCATAGCTCAGAGAGGTGTCTAGGGGAAAGAAAAAAAATTGATCTGTCCAGTTCTGTCCTCCTGTCTTCCAGCTGTCAGGATTTCTGACGGGGTGATGAGACTTCCGTCCTAATATGTCAACAAGTCATTCTTTCACACTGTCTTTGTTTCTTTTCACATCTGTCTCTATTTTTCTACTAGACTGGGGATGAGAATATCCTATTGCTATTAAAAATGTCTCATCAAGATAGGAAATGCAACCTTCATTTTCTAGATATGTGCTTCTAAATCATTCTGTTTCTGCTTTAAAACACAATTGCGATCCAGAGGATAACTCCATAAAGATGTCAATATCTTGAAAGAATTTCAGGCTGCATTCTCTTGGTCTGATTCATCAGAGCAACATTTTCCAAGAATCTCACATGGGAAAATATTAACATCATCTTATTCTTTTGTTTTATTTGGTTGAATTCAGTGTTAATAGCTGCCTGCCTTTCCTAGTGGACTGTTGCATTTATAAATTTAGGTTTCACATAAATTACAGTCACAAATTCCACAAAGTTGGATTGATGGTTCTATTATTAGCATAAAAACTCATTACCAGTGGTCCCTAACCGTTTTGGCACCAGGGACTGGTCCTCCTATGAGAATCTAAATTCTGATGATCTGAGGGGGAGCTGAGGCGGTGATGCCAGCTCTGGGAAGCACTGCAAATAACAGATGAAGCTTTGTTCTCTCAACTGCTGTTCACCTCCTGCTGTGTGGCCTGGTTCCTAACTGGTACAAGGCCTGAGGGTTGGGAACCCCTGCTCTTTACTATTTTTACAAACACATCTAAAGTGGAATAGATGGACTTCTAAAGTGAAATTTATTATTTTGTGCTTTTTAAGATGAAATTGGAGAACACAAGTACAAACTAAAAAATATCCCCCCTGCAAGTCCTTCAGCCATAGCCTAATTTCAATCTCTAGATTTGTCTAATCTGGATATTTCATATAAATGAAATCACAATATGTAGATTTTTGTGACTGGCTTCTTTCACTTAGCGTAACAGTTATTGAGGTTCATCCATGTTGTAACATAGATCAGTGCTTCCTTCCTTTTTGTGGCTGGTTAATATTCCATTGTATGATTATACTACACTTTGTTTATCCATTTGCCAGTTGATGGATGTTTGGGTTGTTTCAACATTGATAGGTTATATAGTAACTCTAAGGTTAGAATTTTGAGGACCTGCCAAATCATTTTCTAAAATGGCTGCACCATTTTCTTTTCCTACTTGCAATATTTGGGGTTTCCAATTCTCCACATTCTTACCAATACTTGTCTTTGTTTAATTCAAGGTCATAAAGATTTACTCCTACATGTTCTTCTAAGAGTTTTACAGTTTTAGCTCTTACCTTTAGTTCTGTGATCCATTTGTCATTAATTTTTGTGTTATCTTATGAAAAAGGAATTCAGCTTCATTCTTTGTATCATACAAAATCAGTTGCCTCAACAGTTTGATGGAGACCGTTCTTTGACCAATTGATTATCCTGGCACCTTTGCTGAAAATCAGTTGACCACAAATGTGAGGGTTTAATTCTGAACTCTCAATTCTATTTCTTTGATCTAAAATTCTTTCTTTACGCCAGTACCACATCACCCCTATTACTGTAGCTTTGTAGTAAGTTTTGGAATTGGAAATATGCTTCCTCCAACTTTGTTTTCCTTTCTCAAGATTGTTTTGACTATTTTGGGTCCTTTGCATTTCCACATGAGTTTTAGGATTAGCTTGTAAATTTTTACAGAGAAATCAGCTAGGATTTTGATAGGAATTGTACTGAATCTATAGATGAATTTGAGATTATTTACTCATTAAACTATTAAATTATGAATGGTAAGCAAGTTGCATGATGTCTTTTGTCTCTTTGGAGATTATGCATGGATTGGAAATGCAGCCTTGACTTCAGAGTGGTACATAAAGAAATATTCTGAATAAAGTATTAAATTTTCTAAGTGTTTGTCTAGATTATATATCTTTTAAAAGGAATCTGTCTGCAAAATAGTGTTATTTGAAGTTGATTCAGTTTTTCCTGTGCAGTATTCTCTAACTCAGGACCAGATTTACTACCTTAATGCATACTGCTAAATAGTATGATAATGTTCTGAAACCCATTGATTCAAAAGGCTTACAGTCACTTTCCTAGTGAGTACACAAACTTTTTTTTTCAATTGTGAGGTATTTCAGGTATTCCAGAAAAGCACATAAAATAATGTAATAAACATCTATTTGCACAAACAGGTTTATTATTACTTGCTCCTGTTGAAAGTTTTCTTTGAACCCTGAGTACCTGAAGAAGGAAAAGTTATGCTGTGCCCTCCAGGAGCAGACAGTTTAATGGATGAAGCCGTGAAATCTGGGCATCATGTACTGTTTAACCATCCTGCTTGTTTGCTGACTTTGACTTAATTTTGCAAGCACCTACCAGTCTCCCATAGTTGAAAGGTTAAGTGATTTGACAACCTGTGCTCAGAGGGCCAGGATGCAGGTGAGCAAAGCTGGGGTGTACATGCTAGGCCCAAATGGGTACATGAGAAGGAAAAAAGATCCAAAGATATCAGCTATCCAAGGTCAAGGTCAGGCTTTACACACATCAAAAGAAACTGTTTTTGCTCTCTTTCCTTCTTTCTTCAGGGCCCTGGAGCCTATGGTCAGGAAAGTGGATCACTCTTCATAGGCCATTATTAAAGTCAGAGGAAGTTTGACCTTCGGGGAATCCTTGAAGAATGGGGCCTCTTACATGCTCAGAATGAGTTGCTCTTTGTTTTCTTCTCTGCTTGCTCTGCAGCCACTGGAAATATAAGCCCAGCTGTAAACACCATCAGCAAAGAGCACACACTCAGAATTTGCCTGTTAACCTGCTGTTGGATGGGGACTGCTTCACCCTGTGGCACCTTCCCCACAATCTCACTAGAGAATGATTTTCATAGACCCTCCTTTTGGTGAGAGAGGGTAGAGTAAATAGACGATTTTGCCACCCTTCCCCACCTTCCCAAGAGAACAGTGCTTTTAATTAGTACAAATTGAGATCCTGTAAGAGAAAGAAATATTTCCTCTCTCCACTCCCAAGTCTTCCCCCATAGCAAGGAGACAGATCAGAAGCTTGTAGATAGTGTGCTATTAAAAATGAGATAAACAGCTATTGATAGGGCAATGCCATGCCATCTCCTTTTAGAAGAAGTGGTACAGCTGAAGTGGCACAGTGATGTTTGAAAGCTAGCGACAGAAACTACAGAAAGAGAGCATGGCAGTGTTATTTCAGGAGGGTCGTCTGTGAGCAGCTGTGTAGGCAAAGCTGGAGCCACCAGCGCTGGCACATGTTTCTGGAGTTGTGCTGTTTGGGATGTCGGTGTTGTTTAGGAAATTAGGAGCTGAAGCACAGAGCTGGGTGTCAGAATGACACTGACAGGAGAGAAAGAAGAACATGTTTACATATTAAGATAAATTTATTAAGTCCTTCAGGAAACACTTAAAACATTTCTGAGCTCAGTTAGTGAGGTGAGAAAGCTGGAAGTGAAGGAAAGGGAATGGGAAGTGGGAGACAGGGACAGCAGGGAAGAAAATCTCAACTATGAGTTGGTTTTAAAAAGCAAAGATGAGCTTCTCCTGCCCTAAAGGAGACCCAGCCAGCCCCTTACCCTTTCTGCATTTTCTGGGTCACAGTAGACCCCACTGTTTTTCTGTGTTCCCCAGTGGACATCTCCTCATCCTCTGTGTGCCTTCCTCAGGGACAGGCATGTTCTGAGAGGGAAGGTGACTCCATTATATGATTCTTCACAAGCTGGCCACAACAGTTTACTGGTGTGCATTTTAGTCTGGGATGCCCTAAGTAGCTTTTAATTATGAGGCACTGTCTGTGCCTCTTGGATTGAAGCCAGTTTCTTTTTTCCTGACTATCATAGAATGTGTGGTAACAATTATAGCAGCCAAGCTGGAGATGGGCACTGGGGAAGCCAGGAGCTGGGGTTGCATGTATATAGAACCTAAAAAGCACTTTACTGGATTGTGTTTTCTTTTCTCCCCTCCTCTTCCTATTTTTCAGTTAATTTCCTAAATCTGGTTAAAATATAGCCAAAAGGGCCTATGAAGCTTGTGAATCTCACTCTTGACAGGAAATTAGGCACATGGACTTCATGTAATTACCAAACAAACGTGCTGCTGAGGTGCTGAAGGACATGTCTACACAGGACCAGCTGGAATGTCCTCAGAACATAGATTTGCAGTTTGGAGACTCATATCCAGGGCAACCCCTTTGAAGGTGGCCTGACTCCACCCTTCACTCTAAGGAAAACGTTTGCTTTTTGAGGCCAGGGGTCTTGTCTGTCTTCTTTCCCTTCTCTGTTGTTGCCTATGGCTGCTGTAACAGGGGACCACACATTTAGTAGATTTACTCTCTCCGTGCTGAAGATGAGAAGTCCAAAATGAGTCTTGCCAGGCTCATAGCGGAGCACACTGTGTTCCTTTCTGAAGACTCCAGGAAGAATCCATTTTCTTGCCTTTTCAGAGACCGCCTGCCTCCCTTGGGTAGTTGCCCCTTCTATCTTCAAAGCCAACAGCACAGCATCTTCAGATCTTTCTGACTCTCTTGCCTCTCTCTTCCACTTGTAAGGACCCTTGAGTTGACACTGGGTCCACCCAGACAATCCAGGATAATCTTAAGGTCAGTTGGCTAGCAACCTTAACTCTGTCTGCAACCTTAATTCCCCTTTGCCATGTACCATACATAACATATTCACGGGTTCCAGGGATTTGGATGTGGGCATCTCTGAGAGCTTTTTTCTCCTCATTGTTTAGAATAGTACCTGTCATATACCAAGTGTTCAATAGATACTTGCTGAATTAATAAGTTTAGCATAAACATATATCTTTATTATATCAGCTTAAGCAGTGTTTCATTTCAGAGAAGTAACTGAGGCATGGACACAGCATGGAATTTGGAGTCAGAAGAGCTGTGTTCAAGGTCTAGTTCTACCATTCAAGAGCTGTGTGTCTGGGCAATTTACATAACCATTCTGAGCCTGTTTTCTCATCTGTAAATAGGAACAACCCTATTGTCTACCTTCTTTCACAGAGGTAATGATTCATTACATGTGTTCAGTCATTAAATATTGGTTGAGTCCCTCCTATGGCCCTCATCTGGCATCAGGGAAGAGTTCTTGGAGGAGGAGGCAGTTGAGAGAAGGTGTGAATGAAGTAAGGGAGTAAGCCTGTGGCTGTCTAGTGGAGGAGGGTTGGGGCTGGGAGAAAGCATGTGGGGAAGGTCTTGAGACCCCAGTGGCTGAGTGGAGCAGTGAGGAGGACAGGGGCTGGAGATGGGCAGGAGAGGGACCCAGTGCATGAGTGACTAGGGCCTTACATACCATATACAGAGTTTGGATTTTATTTTTAGTTAGAAGAATTTCAAACAGAAAAGTGACACATTTTGACTTGTATTTGAAGGAAAAAAAATCCCAGTGGTTTATAGTTAACACAATGTAATGTTAAATGTTTCTTTCAGAAGACTCCAGTGGTGGGGGTAGGATAGGAAGTAAGGAGAGGGTAGAAGCATTCCAGGGGCTGCTGTTAGGGGTGATCTTGAGACTAGCTGATAAGAACATGAAAATGCATTATACTGTGATCTCTTCTTCTGTATATGTTTGAAAATTTCTGCCATAAACAGTTAAAACTAGATTTTATGCTATATGTAGGTGAATATCATTAAGTCGGCAGTTAAAAACAGGATCTCTCTGGCTGCCACTGTGGAGGCCACTGCAACATCAAAATGCTCTGATGGAAACTTCTGGACAAATGGTCAAGGAAAGGTGGTCTGGGCTTGGGAATGGAGGGAGTAGACTGAGGCTGTGCTCTTTGGGCTGGGTCTGCAGGCTGCATTATGGTGCTGTTGGCATTGCTCTTGAGAACAGCACAGAGGCCTGGATGCCTGGCACACTGAGAATGAATGAAACCACTTGTTTGTAAGTGTGTTTTGTGGGCTTTGGACCGTTCCTAGCAAGGTGCTGTCACAGATGTGGCAGGCCCCCTTGTGGCTGCCTAGCAAGGGCAGGATTTCTTGTGGGCACCATGGTGCCAGGGTGGAACACATAGCTCTGGGGTGTTGGGTCAGGCCCTGCCATGGAACAGTGCTCAGGTTGAAGTCTGTCCTACGCCAGGCATGACCTGGGTGATGTGTGCCTGCTGTCCCATTCTGCAGGGAGATTTATTTTTAAGATAGACATTTACAGAAAACGAGGGTGAGAGAGACTAAACCAACCTAGGCAGAGCAGAGCAGAGAGAGGGAGAGACATGACTGACCTTCATGCATTTCGTCCAGATGCAAAAGCAGTGGCTGTGTATGATGAGAAGCACCAATGATATAGAGACAGGGTGGGTCATAGTTCTGGAATTTTAGGAAATTCCATTTGCTTGCCAACAGAGGAATTAAGAGTTGAGGTTCCCTGCAGTTGGGTATTTCATGGGTGGGAAAAATTTATTTCTACAGCATTTTAAAACCTTGACTCTGTCTTATACATTATTCCAGGGATCAGAATATACCAGCTCATTACCTTGTCTTTTTAAAAAAATCACTAATCCATGCCTTTCCCCAACACTTTTTTATGGAAAAATGTTTGGAATTATGTCAGATCATTTTCTCTTACAGAAGGTTTGCACAGCATCTTGTTCCTAAGGAGTCAAAAGCATGAAGGTCACCTCTAAAATCCACTTCCTCCTGGCTCTTTTGATTCACCCCTTTGATTCCTGAATGCTGGAGAGGCTCTTTGACATTAATTGACACATTAAAAGAAAGAGAGAAAGAGAAAAGAGATCCCCTCTTGTTGCAAAAGTAACATATCCAAAAGTAAAAATTAAAAAAATAGTAATTCAGAAATATACTAACAGGTGGTGGTCTGCCTGTAATGGCATAATTCAGAAATAACCATTGTTAATAGTTCGGTAATAGGTCTCCCAGCCCTTTTCTGTTCAATTTCACATACTATAATGTTTTAGGACATCTGAGTAGGCAGATGAAACAGGCGCTCTGCTTTTCTGTGGAGAGAGAGGGTCTGTGTAAAAGCCAGGAATGTTCTTCTCAATGGCACAGAGAGAACATTCATTAATGGTTTTTCCATTCAGCCTTTGCCAGCTGAGAATGTTGAGAATGTCAGGAATTTTTCTCTAATTCTTCCCTCTTTATTTCAATCCTAATGGACTGCTGGATTTGTTTTGACTTCTGCCCTTGACTGTCCATGGCCCCAAAGTCCTGTGAGAGGGTGAGAATTTCTGATTGCACACTGGCACCTGAGACAGACCAGTACTTGCTCCCAGGCTGCACTGAAGTGACTCACCAGGGACAGAGTGTTCTCTGAAAATCATAGTACAGAATCAATCCCTGCAAGTTCCTGGACGCGATGCCAGAGCCTTCTGGCCTGGATAGTTCTCATCTGGGAAAGCCGAGTCCAGTGGGAGCCTGTCTTTGTTTGGAAACTTTGTGTATTTTCCACCACTGTTCATTCTTGATGTGCTGAATTTTACTGCTATGGAATTTATGATGCCACAAACCTACATTTAAGGAATTTTGCCTAAAGCAGACTGGGTGGTCTAAAGGATTAGGAGATTTTTTGGAATAATACTTTCCACTGTGTGGTATGTACATACACACACACAGGATGGTGTGGGATGGGGAGAAGGAGGGTCTGTGCTGCAGGTAAGGCACTCAAAAGAATCAAGAGCTGGGCAAGGGAAGGAGGTTCCATGCAGAACCTGTCTTGCTGCAGGCATGAGTGTCTTCACAGAGCAGAAAGGACTTTGCTATTGCCACCACCCTTAATTCCACTGCTGCCTCCATGTTACAAAATGTGAAATGAGTATAGAGCCAGACACAGGTCTCTGGACTCCACCTTAAGTCTAGGTCTCCTCATATTATGTGTGTATGGTGGATTCTGAGCATGCTGGGTCCCTAGGTGTTAATATATACTACTTGAAAAAGTGGTAAAGAAATAAATTATGAATCCTGAGTTTACATCAAAATAAATAAGTTTCTTTACTATAGACATTTTCAGAGACTTTAAGGTACTAATAATACTTTGTAAACCTCCAGGGAAGCATTTTTATACATAGTGTTTATCAAATTTATTTGGCCAAGAAAACTTTTTTTCCAAAAAGCATCTCAAGGGCCCAGAGTTCTATAGATAGAAGACCCTTGAGAAATATAAAACTAGGCCATCTTGCCTGTGCCATTTCATATTTTTTGGAAACTTGAGTTTAACTGCTGCTCAATAGTCCACAATATCAGGGGTCCCCAACCTTTGGGCCACAGACTAGTACCAGTCCTTGGCCTGTTAAGAACCGATTTGCACAGCAAGAGGTGAGTGGCAGGCAGGCAAGCCATCTGTATTTGCAGCCACACCCCAGTGCTAGCACCATCACCTCAGCTCCACCTCAGATCATTAGGCACTAGATTCTCATAGGAGAACCGGTCCCTGATTCCCAAAAGTTTGGAGATTGCTGTACCATATGGCTGAGCCAAATTTATGTTTCCAATCCCTGGTTAGACATTGAGGTTGGTTCCAATATTTCAATATTACTGATCATTCTAGAACAAATTCTGGTTACTTTGTGATCTTCTCAGATTATTCCCTTCAGAAGTGGAATTGTGAAATCAAAGCATGTGAACTTTTTCAAGACTCTCAGAATACTTTGTCCAGTTGCTTTCCAGAAAGCTTATGTCCGCTTATCCTTCTACCAGTTGTTGCAAATGGGGACAGGGTTATTAGCATCGGTCAAAGCTGAGGAGTCTAAGAAGCTTGAAGGCCAATATGTTTTTCTTTACCCTGTAGATAGCCAACAATTAAAAAACAGAAATTCACATATACTAAGGACATAAATAGCCATTTTTTTGAGGGGACAAATTAGCTTTTCACAATTCTCTGTGCTTCTGAGAGTTACCTGAATACTTTAATTTGATATTACAAATATTCTGTTAAATAGTTAGGGAAGGAAGGGTTTTGAATTGGCATCTGTTGTGCTAATTTTCAAAAACTTTTAAGGTGAGGCTAAAAAAATTATATCAACCTCTTATGATTGTGAACTTGTTTCTAGAATAATCTTTTATGTGAGTGTTTTATCAGTCTTCTGACCCCATGAAATTGAATTATGTCATGTTGAGTATTGAGACTGATTGTGGTGCTTTTGTTTTATATTTGTATGAGGAAAAGTATATACATTGTAGGCTAGAAGTGATTTATCCTTTTGTTCTCCACAAATATTGTCCTTTGGTCAATGCATTATTGGGTTTCGGAACTGAGATGTGAACTTTTAACTCATTGAACTCCGAAGTCCCTGGCAATAAAGTCATTTAAGTGGCTTTACCAACAGATTTATTTTAAAATGATTCCATTTAGAGGAAGGAAAGAACAAGTAATGCATTATAAACAAAGTTCTATTCAATAATTCATGAGACCATTTTAGATTCAGTTCATGGTGTTATAGATGAAAATGAACTGTCTTAGAAGATGTCCACAATTTGCTCCTCCTTGTGCTTGTGTACCTTGATTTTTGAGATATATAAATTTTGTACTGACTCTCCTTCTTGGTGTGTTTGAATGGACCATTCTTGTATGGAGGCTATTTTGAAATAATTTATATAATTGGGCTAAAAGGATACCTATATGCATTTCCTACCCTTAGCAAAGCAGGAATGTTTAAAAAATACATTGTTTGGTTTTTTTTTTTTTTCTGTCTGGGCAGGAATTTTAATTTTGTTTTCTACATGTGGAGTACATTGCCAACGGATGGATTAAAATAGACTCATTGATGCCTAATGTTATAAAAAACACACAGTACTGGGCAGTCAGTGACTATAGAAAGGCATGTGTGGTAAATAGCTTGCTGTTCTCCAGGGAGACCTGGCAAGTGGCCCAAGCCCTTTAGCTAGGAATCCTGGGTTCATCCTGAGCCCCATCTAGCCTGAAAACCACAGAGGCAACAGGGCAATTTCTCTTCAAGTTGGAGACTTTCAAGAGGACTCTCACTCTTGCGAGAGCCGCACTAGCATTCTTCAATGCAATACCATGATGTGCTTCAGGTTTCCAAATGGGATCACGTCAGTTGGGCAAGTGCTTATTCTATGATCAGTATTGTGTGGGAAATAAAAACGAATGAGCGATGGTTTTGTTGTTTGCCAGAAAAGCTTCAGGCTCCATCCCTTATTCCTTCCTTCCCTCCCTGTTCCTTCCCCTAATATTACCCCAATAAAAATGACTGCTTCTTTTTAAAACTTAAAAACCATTGTAACAATTTTTGCTACTCAGACTCTTAAAAGGAAAATGTGCAAATCACTAGAAATCATACCATTAACATTTTAAGAAACGTTATGTTATGCCTACACACAGACACACACCCACATATCATTTTATCCTAAATTATATTATGTCACATATGCTGCTTTGAGACTATTTCTTTATTTAATAGTATATCAAAGCTTATTTTCATATAAGAAATTCTCATTATCATTTTAAGTATTGTGGAATATTTCATTACATACGTATAGCGTTAATGAATTCTCTATGATTAATTTTTAGGTTGATTCTAAATATTTGCTCCCACATACAACATAGGGATGAGTATCTTTGTGTGTGTGATGATCACTCTGGTATATGTTCCTATAAGTGGAATTACTGGGTCAAACAGTATGCACATTTCAACTTTTGATATATATTACTGACTGTGTCTTTGAAGGAAGGTCTCTCTTTTTAAAATAAAAATTGTACATATTTAAAATGTATGATATGGTGATTGATGTACATATACATTACTACAGTCAATGCAATTAACATATCTCCTCACATAATCACCTTTTTAAAAAAATGATGAGAGCACTTGAAATCTTTCTTGGCAAATTTCCAGATTTAATACAGTATTATTAACCATATTCATCATACTGTACATTAGATCTCTAGAGTTTATTCATCTCACATAACTACAACTTAGTCCCTTTTGACCAGCATCTCCCAACCCCCCAAGCTCTTGGTAAACCACCACTGTACTCTCCATTTCTACGTGTTTGACATTTTTAGATTATATATAAAGTGAGATCATGCAGTTTTTTTCTTTCTGGCTTATTCCACTTAGCATAATGTCATCCATGTTATTGCAAATGGCAGGATCTCCTTTTATAAGGCTGGGTAATATTCCATGGTGTATATATCTACCACGTTCTCTTTATCCATTTATCTGTCTACAAATGCTTAGGTTGTTTCTGTGTCACGTCCATTGTTGATAATGCTGCAATGAACATACGAGTACAGATACTGCTTTGAGGTACTAATTTCATTTCCTTTGGGTATCTACCCCAAAGGGGAATTGCTGGCTCATGTGATAGTTTCTTTTTAGGTTTTTGAGGAATCTCCATACTATTTTTCATATTGGCTACACCAATTAAAATTCCCACCAACAGTGTACAAGGGTTCCCTTTTCTCTCTATCCTCACCAACACTTGTCACTTTTTAAAAAAATAACAGCCATACTAACAGGTATCTCATACTAACAGGTGATATCTCATTGCGGTTTAGATTTGCATTTCCCTGATGATTAATTAGTGATGCTGAGCACCTTTTTAAAGAAAATCCACACAGACTGGATATGATAAATCTTTCAAATATTTAATAAATTAGTAAGTGCCTCACCATTGCTTTTGTTTTCATTTCTTTGAACATGTTTTAAAGAATTCATTGGCAATTTCTACCTCTTCCTGTTTATCTATCTATCTATCTATCATCTAGTCATTCTTTGTCCATTTTTTTCTGATGAACTTAATTATCTTTTTCTTAATGACTTTCAAATATATACTCTTCAATATATTCTACAATATATTCTTCAAATATATTCAAAGGTATTCAAAGATATATTCTTCAAAATATACATAAAATCTGTATGTATCCTCAGAGTACTTATCCTGCTTAGGGATAAATGGTTCTAATGACCAACAAGACTTGTATTGCTCACATTTTAGAATGAAGCTCATCTCTGTCACCATTTGTCATGCATTCAAGGGACAAAGCCATCCAGACCCGAGGGTGGTTGCTGAGATGTCCTTGCTGCGGTGTTCCCCATTAATGGCTCAGCTAGGGTCTTGTGATCTGTGCCAGACTCCTTTTTCCTGCCCTTGGCAAGCATCTTTTTCTTACTGCTGTATAATTCTAATGAGATTGCCCTGGTCAGCCATATTAGATAAGTGATGATCAGTAGAGAAATTTCATACAATATTAATATTTAAAATAAAATTTATTTTTGGCCTTTGCCCAAGAGTGAATTTCATGGTTTATAAACCATAAGCATATGTGAGGTTGAGGAGGAAAATTTGTTATTTAATATAAACCCTGGGAAAATTCTAAAGAAAATTCAGTGATCTTATATAAGGATGATGTAGGATAAAGTTTTATATTTAATTTAAGATTTCATGAGATGTGTTCACTTTGGCTTAAAACTGTTCATTGCTCCTCAACAGTTTCACTCCCTGGCTCCCATGTACTATCGTGGATCTGCTGCAGCTGTCATAGTGTATGACATTACCAAACAGGTAAGAATGTCCCTGTTAGAATTTAGATGATTTATGGTGATTCTCTGTCTTAGAAAGACCAAAGCAGAGACTTCACTGCATGAATCTTGACAGTAGCCTAGAATGAGATTTCATAATGTGGTGAATGGGGATTATGAACACTATATATTGAGTTTATTTCACTTATATGTAATGAAACATTTTAGTTTATCAACTAAATTAAATAAACAACAGTGAACAGTTATTTTTAAAATTGACTCTGTTTGTAGAGGCAAGGTCATGCCTGTTATGATTGTTCTCTAGAATATTAACTTTTTAGGAAAAGGAAAACTATTTTTAAAATTTTCATGTTTTATAATTATAGGATCTTATTTTCTATTAGTGTTTCAATCATACTATTTAAAATGCCAAGGAAAGTGTTTATGTAGAGTATGTCGTTCTACATTTAAAATAAATATATTTTTAGTGATCACATTGAGGATATAGGATATCCATCAACAAACAGCTGCAATGGTATGCTGACATTTTTTTCTCACTCCTGGAGTGCTGACTCTGTGCACAGGGATCAGTAGTTTAATGATTAGTCACAGTTACATCCTGGAGTTTCTGACCACTTTTACCAAATGTGTCTGCCTTGGCTTGTTTCCTGGAGGACAGTTGTGAGTAAAAGGCAGAAAGGAAAACAGGACTCTAAAGTATGTGTGTGTGTATTTTTTTTCCTTTCCTGAAGTAAGTATGAACATTATCTTAGTTCTATGCCTAGGTCCTTTTTCATCTTAAGTCATGGCTATACTTTTAAATTAATGCTATTTATAGAAGAAAATAGGGTTTTATTCACTTTATTAAGTTTGTTTTAGAAAAGTGAAACTTTTACAGGCTATTGAAGTATAATTTAGCTAATTATGACAAGACAGGGTTAGTATGTTTATCTACATGAATGTCCTGAAAATATTTTTTTCCATTAAATTGTGTTGGGTTTGTATTTCTATTTGATTGAAATATATAGGATTATGTATGAAATACATAGGGTTATGTACATAGGGTTATGTTAGGAACCACATAACTCTGTTATGTTGATGGGTCTTTCCAGAGATTGATTTCCACTTTGGGTTTAGGACTCATTCCACACCTTGAAGAAATGGGTGAAAGAGCTGAAAGAACATGGTCCAGAAAACATTGTAATGGCTATTGCTGGGAACAAATGTGATCTCTCAGATATTAGGTAAGATGCATTAAATTTTTTTATGTGGTTAATATATTTCATCCCTGAATGTCTACGTGCAGAAAGCTATCATACTTTGTTGTTCTCAATGTAATAATTTAAATGAGAGTCATTCACTGTGGTGGTCAAGGTGGTATTTTTTAACCAGAGTAAAATTAAGGAGAAATAGTAGAGAAATGCAAATATGATGGACTACACAGTAATGAATATTAAAATCAGACTTCCGATACATAGCACAGTTACATCCCTGACTCTAGATGTCTTTAGGCTACATGGTTTTATTATTTTTGTTACCTTTTCTGTGACTGTTATCATTATTACTACTATCATAATTTAGCGACACTTCCATATGGTAAGGAGAGTTAGATTCTTAACATTTTCATAGCATCCCTGTTTGTTTTTGTTCTAGACTTTAACTTAAGGATGTAGTCAAGTCTATATAATCTCACTATTTTGTTCTAAGATTTGAATATGATGCATCATATATGAAAACCTTGGCTTGTTCCAGAGATACGGGATTATTGAATTCCTTTACCTAGAGAAATGTTTGTAGAAACCCAGTCCACATGGACTGGAGATTTGATGATAGCTCTATCTAGTCTGATAAGCTAGCTATTTTTACTAAATAAAACTGTTATGGAAAAAAGGAAATAGTGAATTCGTGCTGTCTCCATTCTCCTGGCTAATTTAATACTCAGCAATTCTAGTAGTTGATTTTCATAAAGACAACATCAAGCTTCAGGTGTCTGCTAATCCAAATATGATTAAAGCAAAGTTAAATAACAATGAAAATAGATCTTGAAAAAGCTCTTAACATGGACTTTGACAAATTAATTACTTGCTTCTTTGGGATTTCAAAAGCTTCATATCACATTGCATCAGGTTGGTTTATAATAACAGCTATTAACACCACTTAATTATTTGTTCTCTGGAGGATGGACAAATTTTCCAACTCTCCAGACTTAGTTCAGTTCCCTACCTCCTTTATTGTGATCCTAAAACAGCTTGCTTGTCTAGTATTCCCAGCAGAATTGCTTTAACATTTATCATTGTAAGGGAGTGAGGGGGGTGGATAACGGAGGCTTTTGCTGACAGTGTGTCATCTGATACCATTGAACTGTGGTAAAAGGCTTGACTTAAAGTGAACTAAGCCTTGTGTATCGTGGGAGAGCTAATGAACTAGAATTTAAGCAGAAATTGATTTAAACTTGAATGGAATTATTTGAATTCTTGGTTACATGGAACTGAAACACAATAGAAATTAATTTCAGGAAAGTGAGGAATTTATGAAAAGGTCCTGGTATCCACATGGTTAAAAAGAGGACTGTGTTAGCTCCTGTATAGTATGTGTTTCATCTTTAGTCTCAGGAAAGGTATTAGCCTGGCATTCTTTCTGATTCTAGTCTAAATTGCCGTGGATGGATTTCCCACATCATGACAAGGCATTGTGGCCAACGGAGAGGGGATTTTGGGTAGTTCAGGAGGATTTTCTCACCACAACCATGAGAATGGGAGGGTGGCTGGTTTAGAAGGGGGCAGTTGCTAGAAAAATACAGCCTGGGCACATGAAACATGTCTGTGACATGTTGGCTTCACTATTGGCACCTGAAGACACATCATTTTTCAGGGAGGAATTCACCTTTTATGCACTGGTATAGCATTCTCCTCAGCAGGCATTCTGCTTTGTGCTAATCAAGTACTATATATACAATTTCCAGAATGTCCTGATAGCATAGTCCATCCATCTCACTTCCAACTATAAGTTCACTCACAGCTCCACCATCCCCAATGGGAGACAATCCAAGATTACATCCAGCTACTGCATCTAGTGGTGACATCATGGGGCCACTTTCCTATGAGCCTGGCTTTTTTGGGTAATACCCTTTTTCTTCTAGTTGGCCTTGAAATCTAATTGTGGCTTCTCAAGATCTTGCAGTTGTGGTTTAAAGTGTGAAATGTATATCTTTTGTTATACTCAACATTATTTTAAATGCTACCGATTATTGATCACGTTAGGAAGAAATGACTCCCTTTGCAATTCTCCTTCAAACCTCTACTTAAGTCAATGAAAAATATTAGTTTGATGCTCATAAAATTTTAATTTTTATTGAGATAATTTATAAACCATAAAATCTACTTATTTTAATACACTTTAGTACATTTACAGAGTTGTGCAGTCATCATCACATCTAATTTTAGAATATTTCCATCTCCCTACAAAGAAATATCATGCCCAGTTACAGTTACCTCCAATTTTATATCATTTTCTCTTGTGCTTGATTTAATCTCGTGTTGTTTTGTACAGTAACATGCTGTACAGGCTGGTAGCCTCAGAGCAATAGGCTATACCATGTAGGCTAGGTGTGCAGTAGGCTGTACCATCTAGGTTTGTGTGAGTGCCCTCTATAATGTTTACACAGCAATAAAATTGTCTAACAATGCATGTCTCAGAACATATCCTCATTACTAAGCAGCACATAACTGTAGTTGTCTATAGAAGGTCCTCTACCTTAGGTTTGCTTCCCCTCTCTCTCTCTCTCTAAGGGAGAACAGCAAGTATAAAAATAAGGGTTAGAAACTTATTAGCCTCAAGTTCACATGGAACATTCTCCAGGATAGACCATATACTAAGCCAGTCAGTAAACCTTGATAAATTCAAAATATTTAAATTATAGTGGAATTAAATTAGAAGCCGTCAAAAACACATGAGGATAGAGAAAAACTGGATCACTCACACATTGGTGGTGTGAATATAAAATGTTACAGCCACTCTGGAAAATAGTGTGGCAATTTCTTTTGAAACTAAATATACAATTACCATATGGCTCAGCAGTCGCACTTTTGACATCTGTCCCACAGAAATGAAAACTTATATTTACACAAAACTCCACACATGAATATTTATAGAAGCCTTTATTTGCAATAGCCCAAGACTGGAATCAGCCCAGATATCCTTCCAAAGACAAATAGCCAAACAAATTGGTGCAGTCATACTGTGGAATACTACTCAGCAACAAAAATGAACAAACTACTGATACGTGCAACTTGGGTGAACCTCCAGGGGAATTATGCTGAGTGAATAAGGCCAGTCTCACAGGTTTCATAATGTCTGATTCCATTTATATAATGTTTTGAAATGAAAATATTTTGGCAATAGAGGACAGATTAATGGTTGCCAGAAGTTATGGGAAGCAAGCATGGTTATAAAAGGGCAAGGTGAGGGATCCTTGTCATGTTGGAACTGTTCATTATCTTCTCTGTGGTGCGAACCTTCAGGTGATGAAATGGTGTAGAACTTTACATGTGCACACACACACACACACACACACACACACACACATGCACACATACATGTAGACCAGTAGAACTGAGGAAATCTGAATAAGAAAGAGCGAATCAATGTTTGTGATATTATATTATAGTTTTGCAAAACATTGCCATTTGGGGAACCTGGGCAAAGTGTACAATGAGTCACTTGATATTGTCTTATAACTAACAGCAAATGAATCTATAATTACCTCTATAAAATGTTCAATTAACAAAAATTTGATTGAGACAAAATAATAACTAAATATTAAAACAGTGTTATATATTTTACGCATATTATATGTATTACATATAACTAAATAAAGTTTGGTAAGCACACTGGGGCAAATGATGAATTTATCTCCAGAACAAACAATGTACAAAAGAAGAATCAGATAAACTATATTAAAAAATCCCACTTAGGAAAGCAGAAAAGGGAAGCCTGATGTACTTACTGGTCTGTATCCAGAGTATAAACTTTCTTCCGCTAGGCAGGAACAGTCCGATAAATTATTGGGCCTGCGACCCTAATGGACATCTGCTTGTTGACAGCTTTCCATGGCATTGGAATCAGGTTCTCGGTCAACCAGTCTGGCTGCTCCAGTTTTCTGCCTGCTGGTATGATTTTTCTGGGGAGCTAGCCAAATCCATATACCAGACCTTATGTAGAGCTTGACCTTCTTTTGCTTTAATCCTAAAACATTTTGCTGTCCCGTAACTGTCAGAAGGCTATTTTATTTTTCATTGGAGAAGGAAAGTAAATAGGTGTGTGTGTGTGTGTGTGTGTGTGTGTGTGTGTGTGTGTGTGTGTAGGTGGAACTGATCTCAACTTCGGTTGTGTAAGCTTATAAATTCTTAAGAGGAGCTAAGTTTGCCTGGTGTATTTTGAGAGGGTACTGGAATTTAAATGGAATTAACTTCCTGAACTTGACTCAGCCCACTTGAGGCATTTGTGTGCAGAAGTGCTTCATAGAGGAGATGCTCAATCATTGGGTCAGTATGTTTCATATCAACGCATGTTCCAGAAGATGGTACAGAGGTCTGAGTATACTACTCAGAGTGAAAGGCATTCAGAAATATCTGGTCCAGTGAATTCAGGACTTCTAATTTAGTTAGTTTTTTTTAAAGACTCCTGATCTTTGTGAGAAATTTTCCTGAATATCTTGGACAACTCTAGGCAAAAATCTCCTTGTGCCCAAACTATTGTGACATTGGAGTAATGTGTAGTTTCTGTTAATCTAAGGTGATAAAGCAAACTGGAATTGGTATACTGTATATAAGAAGGCTGTCCAAAGCTTGCACACAGTAGGTGCCCAGTGGATGTCACTTCCCTCCTTTCCTGCCTCTCATTTTCCTCCCCTGTGAGGATCTGCCATGGAGAGAAGCTCTGGTAACAACTCCTAGGGAGAGTGTGCTGTTCCTGATGAGGCCTGGCAAATGGGGCTGTCCCCTTCTCCCTGCCATCTGCCGATGCTGAGGTAAGGATTGCAAAATTGGGGACATTTTAGGGACATATGGGGTTGAAAGAAAATAAGAGTACCTCAACTGAAATGATTGTGCAGGAGTGTGGTAACAGCTGACTTAAAGAGCAAGGACAGCTCAGAGCAGAGAGAGTACATGGAACGATTTGCCTAACTCAGATGGCAGGACAAGCTGACGTGAGTCAGTGGCAGATCACTGAGTTTCTGAACCAATAACATGTTGCATGGGGCTGATTCCAGTGGCTATAAGGAGGGAAGATTTGGTCTGGGGTCTAGCTAGAAAAGAAACCTTTTCAGAAAATCTCAGGAGCCCAGACAGAGACTACACAGCCTTATTTTGGGCCTGGTGGAAGAATTGGGGCAAAGAAGTCTTGAAAAGAAAAAAATGAAATATGTCACCTTGCTTCAGTAATTTAAAAAGTTCCATGAACATAAAAATCATGTAGGATACTTGTTAAAAATTTAAGTTCCAGGATCAAGCTCCAGAGATTCTGATTTAATAGGCAGCAGCAGGCTGGGCACATATACATTTTAAAAAGTGCTTCTTTTGTGGTCCATGGCTATACTTGGAAAAGTATTGCCTTAGGTGATAGGAACTTATGGAACCTAGCTGGGTCTCTGTGTAATCTCTGCAGGTTACTTACTGAGAGGCCACACTTGCCTGGGCTTCTCTCTTACCTTTTACGTCTCATGAGAATGTAAATAGGAGCTTATTATCACTCAGGATCCAGAAACAGCAATTTGATCTCTCTTAATTAGGAACTCTTCCTGATTTCCTCAGTCATTTGGCTGTTGGCCTTACTCAAATGGATTCTAACTGGACCTGCTAAGGGGTCTCCTGTTGTATTTTCCTTGGGATTCCACCCCTTGTTGGCATCTTTAGGGCTGTGAATCAGTCAGGGTGAGGGAGGAACATGTTGAAGTGCTGACGAGAGAAAAGCTCTCAGGCCTAATTTATTTTATCTTGCAAATGGTAGCAGTGGGAAGTTACCCAGCAGAGTGATAGTACAAATTATGGGTTTGAGAATGAGGAACCTTCTACTCAGAAGTGGTGGGTAATGACCTAGGAGTGGCTCTTTTATCACTGGCCCTCTCTGCCCAGGGTTCCTCCCCTCCCCCATAAATACAGCCAAGGAGATCATCAGGAATGATGTTCTCTAGCCTCTTCTAAGAATGGACTTAAGGGCTTTAAGACCTTAACTTATATCAACACTTCTGCTCTCCCTAAAGAAACAGTAAGAGAGATGGGTGGGACTGCTGCTGGTGAGTCAAGACTTTTTTCCTGGAGTAGAGCTTGTACTCCAGGAAAGGAGCATTTGTGGGTAGGAGTGAAACTCAGGTGGAATGGAAGGAAGGAAATTTGTCCTATCAGTTTTCAGCCATTCAATTAGCAAATAACGTTTGGTAGTTCTTGTGTGTGCAGAAAGTCCTATGGGAAGTACAAGAAAAGCAAAGAAAATATTTTCCTTTTAGCTATTCTGTTTGGGGAGCCAAAAGTAGTACTCATGGGAAGAAAATATCTAGTGAGCAATATAAGACTATATTTAATAGAAATCCAAAACTCATGGTGCAAAAAGGACAAAGGAATTCAGGAAAGGGGAAGTCTGTAGTCATCTAGGGTGATTTGGAAAGGCTCATGGATGAAATGTGTGACAAGCAGGGCGTTCAGGATGAATCCAGTAGGAGGAAATTCCAGGAAGGGAAGATAATGAACAAAAGACGTGAAAGTGGGAAGGAGTTTGACATGCGTTATGGAGGAGGGCACTCAAGAATACTTGCCTGATGGCTTGGCCTGGAGAATGGGGAAAAGATAGCTGGATAGTGAGGAGATAGTTTATTGGCTTAAAAGTATGCCGAGTAGTTTGGTCTTAATATGGTGGGCCAGGATGGCAAATCCCTGGTGGTCCTGCTTCCTGCTGCCCTACTTTCATACCCATGGCACTGTCTTCTGAGTCTTTTGTGACTTCAGGCTTCTTAACACAATGCTCCATGTCCTCACTACCAATTAAAGAAATGACACCTATTTGCCAACCTCAAAGTAGACTGTGGGAGTGTTTCTGGATTCTTGAGCAAGTAAGGATTTATGCAATTTCCTGTGCAATCTGGAGTTAGAACCTGGAGTGGGAGCTGGATTTTGCAGCCTCTTCTACAGCTTCCTGAAATACACATCAATGGAGTGAGAAATCATCAGGCATTTATTGTTTGAATAAAGTTGAGGTCTTTAGCAGATTAAAAATATAGTTAAAAAATATATTTTTTACTAAGAATGCATCCATTGCTTTTATTTCTTACATGTGACTACAACACTCATTTCAATCTTAATAGTGGGCCAAAAATGAATATAGGAGTTTCTTTCAAAATATAAATCAAATAAGAGAACTTGAGATACTGGATAATAGAAATTCAACTTATTTTAAATACTAAAAACACAAAAGCCAATGAGCATCAAAAGCCACCAGAAGGTCTGGAAATATCATGGCCATGTTAAAATGCACACAGCATTTTCTTCCCATGAGCTAAGGAGGCAGAGTAGAGGCTGTGCTGTCAAAATCGTGTCTGTGCTCCGAGATGCACCTTGCTATGTTTCTGCCTTCTTCTGATGCCTTGCGATGGCTGAGCCTGCATCTGCTCACTGTTGTCAGGTGGGAGGCCAGGAACTGAAGACTGAGCTTTCCAGGGAGCTAAGTGAGAGCATCTGGAATCTCTCTCTTTCAATTATAAAGTATTCTTAATGAACACACTGTACAACATTTATGTATATTTTAAAGAATAACATGGATTTTAAAGAATAAAATTACCAGCTATGAAACTGAGTGAGCCTCCTTCCCCAGTCATATCCCCTTTCTCCACCCAGAGTAACTACTATTTGCCTTTTGTGATAGTCATTTTGTTTTCTTTATTCTTTACTGCTCATGTTTGCACTTCTAAATAATAGATTTAGGTTTGCCTGTTTATGAACTTTATATAAATGGAATAACCCTATATGTATTATATGACAACTTGTCTCTTGCATGCAACATGCCTAGGGGATTCATCCCAATGAATGTTAGCTGTAGTTTGTACATTTTCATGGATGTATACTGTTCTGTTTTATGAGTGTAACAGTCTATCCATCTTATTGTTGATGCATATTTGATTTATTTCTGGTTTGGTGTTACTGTTGCTTCTTGACGAACATTGCTTCTTGAACATTTTTATACATCTCCCAGTGCCACATGTAAGCATTTCTCTAGGTTTGGGTATCTAAGAGTTTAACTGCTGAATCATAGGGTTTTCACATGCTCAGTTTTACTAGGTAGTGCCAGTGTTTTCCAAAGCTGAAACCAGTGCTGCATGAGGCTTCCTGTTTCTCCAAGTCTTAGTACTGTAAGATGTCAGAGTGTGGAGTGATATCAGATAGTAATTTCAGTTTATATTTTCCCAGTTACCAATGAAGTTGGTGCCTTTTAATATATTTTTTGGCCATTGAATCAAGTTTCTCTTACGTGAAGAGCCTGTTCAAGTCTACCACTTTTTCTATTGGGTCATTTACCTTAATCTTATTTATTCATAGGATTTTAAAATATATATGTTTGATGCTATTCCTTTGTCATATGTATGTGTTGAAATATCTTCTTTAAATTTATGTCTCATTTTTTCATTTTATGTTGTCTTTTCATTGCCAGAAATCCTTACTTTCTCTGTAATAGAATTTATCAGTATTTTTTCTTTATCCAGTTTTTTTTTTTGAGGGGGAGAAGAGGGAGGAAGCATGAGTCTTATAAAAGAAATCTTTCCATACCCCCAAGATAATGAATATATTTCACTATTTTGATGATCCTTTAAAAACTTTACAGTTTTGTTTTTGTATTTGTCTTTGATTCCCTTGGAATTGATTTTTATATATGCTTCTAATTTTTCCAAATAGATATCCAGTTGTCTCAGCATTGTTGGCTCTCAAGTCCATTCTTTCTCCACTGATATGCAGCACTACCTCTGCCATGTATCCTGTATACCATCTGCACAGGCCTGTTTCTAGGGCTTTGTTCTGTCCCAGTGGCCTTCTTATCCATTTTTATTACCAAAACTACACTAAATTATTATTACAACTTCATCATAAGTCTTGATAAATAGCCTGAACTTATGATATGGTCTGGAACCTCTTTAACCAATATTTGTTGGCCCCAGAGAAGATTTTATGACAGCATGAGGTGTGGGTGTGAATGTGTATGTTACCGTGTGGTCTGGTTGGGATTAGGGGAGTGTCAGACCCATATCTGCATGTGGTGAAGGTTGTGTGTTGGGGGTGTTGATTTTTATGGCTGATTTAAAAAATATTTAAGTAAAGTTATTTTAGGATAGTTTTATGTTTACAGAAAAGTTGCAGTTAGTACAGAGTGTTCTCATATACCTCACACTCAACTTCCCCTATCATTAACATTCTATTACTATGCTAACTTTGTCACATTAAGAAACCAATATTGATACTTTATTATTAACTAAAGCTCACATTTTACACAGATTTCATTAGTTTTTTCCTAATATCCTTTTTTAATTTGTTTCGTTCTAGGATGCTATCCAGAATATTATATTATATTTAGTTGTCGTGTCTCTTTAGGCTCCTCTGGGCTGTGATAGTTTCTCAGACTTCCTCTGTTTTTGACATTTTAAGGAATACTAGTCAGGTACTTTGGAGCGTATCTCTTAATTACGGTTTGTCTCGTGTGTTTCCCATAATTAGACTGGGTGTGTTTTTGGGAGGAAGACCACAGAGATGAAGTGCTATTTTTATTACTTCATCATATCATATTTAAACATATCAAGGATTCATGTTATTAACTTGACTTACCACTGATGATATTGACCTTGATCACCGGGTTTAGGTAGTAGTTGTCAGGTTTTTTCACTATAAAGTTTCCCCCTCTTTTTCCCTACCGCAGGGGTCCCCAAACCTTTGGTATTGGTCCGTGGCCTGTTAGGAACTGGGCCACACAGCAGGAGATGAGTGGCTGGCAAGTGAGTAAAGGTTCATCTGTATCCGCAGCTGCTCCCCAGCACTAGCATCACCACCTCAGCTCCCGCTCAGATCATTAGGTATTACATTCTCATAGGAGCACCAGTTGGTCCTTGGTGCCAGAAAGGTTGGGGACCGCTGCCTTACTGTACTCCTTGGAGAAAAGACTCCATGCACAGCTCCACCTCCTCGAGAGGAGGGTATCTACATAAATGTTTTGGAATTTTGCAGGTGAAATTTATCTCTTTCCTCCCCTTCATTAATTTATTCAATCATTATTTTTATCAGTATAGACTCATAGATATTTATACTTTGGGTTATAATGAAGTACTATGTTATTTAATTTGTTGCTCAAAATGTTCCAGCTTTGGCCACTGGCAGTTTTTTCTGTTGGCTCCTGTGTCCCTTCAACATATGTCTTATTATTTTGGTTTTTGAGTATTTCCTTACTTTTTTGGGACAACAAGATGTTTCAAGCCCATCTTATATATTTTTGGCTACTGTCCTAGAATCAGCCATGTCTCCAAGTAGCCCTAGTTCCTTTCATTGGAGAATGATATTTAGACACCAAAATCTGGGCCGGGTGTGCTTGTTGCTACTGGGGTGTCATTGGGTTTATGCCCTTTCAGTGAACAGAAGTAAATAATATATGTATGTCTACTATCTTGAGTGTACACATATATCTATAATTATATCTATATCTAACCATTTGTATCTAGATTAGGATAAACATAAGTTCATATTGATGACTCTAATCCAGAACTACATGGCTTATTCTAACCTTCTTTAACTGTGGGAGAGAGAAAGTTTTAAAAATTCATCAACTGATGTATGACTAAGCTAAATGATAAGTTTATTCCTGGGGATTTTCTTATAAGATACAATAATCTTTTCTCTTTCACTTTACATGCCGTCCAAAGTTTCATAAGATCAAAATGTTAACTTCTGTTAAGAATTATGGCTATCTCAGTGATTATTTTCAAATGGCACAATATTTTATAGACTGTTCACTTAGGTAGTGGACTGAAAGCAAGTTAATATTATCATCATCATCATCATGATCATTGCAAACCTGAACTAAATGCTCACTATGTGCCAGATACTATTATAAGTAGTATATATTAACCTTCACAATCCTATGAAAGAGTTACAGTCATTCTCCTATCTCATTGATGAGGCACAGAGATTAAGGAGCTTGTCCCAGGTCCTGTAGCTAAGAGAGTGTGGGGCCCAACTTTAAATCCAGGTAGTCTGTGCCAGAGCTGATGTTCTTGACCATTATGCATCTCGTATTGCATCTCATAAGAAGGATCCTTACTACAAAGAAAAAATGGAAGCTGATTCAATTCTGCCCGGAGTAGCTAATGATTCTTTCCAGTGATTCTCTCTGGCATCTTTAGGACTAGCCTAAATTTCTGTTGGGAGAAGGGGTATTAAGAGGCAAAGGAATGGCCAGGTCCCCCTAGAGAACCCACGTTTTCTGTTCAGTCCTCATTTGATTCAAATTCTGTCATTTTTAATGAGACACAATTAATTTAAGTCTGTGGCGAGAACATGACACTGCTTGTTAGAACTTGACACCAGGAATTTGGCTGCAGGTGAATAGCAATTACGAACACAAATTAATAAGGAGGCAAGGCCCCATGGGAACAGATATTCTTCCCAGGGTACACATATCAAATGCTTTAACTGTAAGTGCTTAGATCACTGTAAAGTGGTGTTTTCCAATCAGATATTAAATACAAAGGTGGTAATTATTCTTTTTTTAAAAAGTTCATTTTAGTCTTAGTTCTACCTCACAGGCAAACCAATCTGAGTATCTAAAAGAAGTAGCATTTTAAACAGATTTTGCTGCTTTAATTATTGCTAAAATGGTTGCATCATCTGTGTGGTACCCAAATATCTTGGGTATTGAGGGAAAATATGAGCTAATGGGAGCACAAGCCCCGATTATTCAATTTAGTGGCTGCCTGAGGGAGTGGGGTAGACTGGGACTGCTTCATGGCACTCCACAGCCTCTGCAGACAGCCTGCAGCCTTCCTCTGCTGGAATTTGATGGAATGTTGTGAATGATTTCCATTGCTTTTGGCTAGAATACCTTAAACATGTGGAATAGTTTTGACAAAAAAGAATTCCACCAGACATTTAACAGCCATCTTTTGCTTACTGTTGTCTTGCTGCTTACCCATGGCCCACTTACTTGGTCGTTTAGGCCTGACCTGGGAAAGGGGGCTGTGGCTGGATCAGAGAGTAAAAATGCAGGGCAAACATTTTTAAATGAAATGTTAACTGTTGTATTCTAGGAGTTTGGGAGAATGTAAAGTGCTTGCTTATTGCCGTTATGATGTTTTGGAAATTTAATATGCATGCTAGAACCTACCTGACCCACCAGAAGATTTCTTTTGTGAAGAGCTCATGAGGCTACTATTCTTTAATTTTATCACTTGTAAAGTGGTGCCTGAGAAATGTACAGTCACGCGTTGCTTAACGAAGAGGTATGTTTTGAGAAATGTGTTGGTAGGCAATGTCATCCTTGTGTGCAAATCACAGAGTGCACTTGCACAAACCTAGTTGTGCCTAGTACACACTTAGGCTGTGTGGTATAGCCAGTGCTCTTAGGCTCAGGCCTGTACAGCTTGATGCTACTGCACCGAATACTGTAGGTAATTATAACACAATGGTGTTTGTGCATCTAATACATTAAAAAGTACAGTAAAAATGTAATATAAAAGATAAAAAATAATACACCTCTAGGGCACTTATCACGAATGGAGATTGCAGGTCTAGAAGTTGCTTTGAGTGAGTCAGTGAGTGAGTGGTGAGTGACTGAAGGCCTGTAGACTTTATAAACACTGTACAGTTAGGTTACACTTAATTTATAAAAAAAAATTTTCTTTCTTCAGTAATAAATTAATTTTAGTTTACTGTAACATTTTTACTTTATAAACTTAAAATTAAGAAAAGACTTTTGACTCTTTTGTAATGACACTTAGCTTAAAACACAAACACATTGTATAGCTGTGTACTTTCTGTTTGTATATCCTTATTCTTTAAACATATATTTCTATTTTTAAAATTATTTATTTATTTTTACTTTTTAAACTTTTTTGATAAAAACATAGACAAACACACACAACGGCTTAGGCCTACATAGGGTCAGGATATCAATATCACTGTCTTCTACTTCCATGTCTTGTCCCACCAGAAGGTCTTTAGGGTCAGTAACTTGCATGGAGCTATTATCTCCTATGATAACAATACCTTCTTCTGGAATACTCACATGAAGGACCAGCCTGAGAAGATGCCACTCTTTTCAGAAGTGTATCTAAGGTGATTTGCTTGGCTTGTTTCTTCTTTTCATCATAGATTTGCTTATAAGTAGATGATGCACCATGAACATTCCTCTGTATTAATGAAAACGTTTCAGTGTTGAGGTCCATGTTTTCAAACCTTTAAGGAACTTATTGAGGTTTGTGATAGCTTCTGCTAAACCCTTCACTATGAATTTTATTGGGGGTTTTATTCTTTTCTCCTGTTCTTTCTATTTTTTTGCCTCTTCTTCACCTAGGCATTCCTATGTGAGTTCTAATAATTATTAATTGCTCTTGAGGACAAGAGCTGTTACCTCTAGGAACTCCTCAGTGTCATCCTCATCCACACCAGGTTCAAGTTGTTTGCCACCTCAACCACAGCCTTGTTGTTTTTTTGTACCCTTTGTGCTCTGATGTTCCAATAGCTATGACATCACTAGGTGATAGGAAATTTTCAGCTCCATAATAATATGGAACCACCATTGTACGTGTGGTCTGTCATTGACTGAACTGTTGTTATATAGAGATTGATATATAATTATATTATGTCTTAGGTATAGTCATTTTAATACATATCTCAAGACTCTGGACTTCATAGTGACAGATTATGAATAGACTGCAAAAATAGAGAACTCAACAGTTTACAGACCACCCCCTAAAAGTGTTTTTTTCAAGCTTTAGAGTGCATAAGAAGCTGTTGGAAAGTTGCTAAAATTCATATTTCTGGGGCTTGCCCAATAGATATTCTGGTTCAGTAGGTCTGGGGCACAGGGACCTCCATTTCTAACAGGTTCCAAATAATCACTGAGATAGATATCTGTAGAACACACCTGAGAATGATGTCCTAAAAATTTTATGCGATGTTTTCTGAAGATGTCTAGAGAAGGCTTAGTTATGATTGTTACGTGACAGAGAGGACTGCAGGAATCTTGGATCCTTATCCTCATTTTGTCTCCTTGTTTTTAGCATAAAAGTTTTTTTTTTTTAACTTACGCATTTAATTTTCCGGAAAAATGAGGACTTGTGCATCTGCTCTAAGATGCCTGAAAACTTTCTAGATGTGGTTGTTCTACAGTTAACCATGACCTCTTTGAAATCACATGGTTATCCTCTCAGCATTATGCGAGCATTCCTCTCTCTCCATGCTTCAACAGTGCAGATATTAACATGCTCCTCATTTTCCTGTGAATTTCTTTAATTGCAGGCAGGATAGGAAAACAGTGATTTTCTATTGAATAATTATTGTTTGCCTCTATACAAATAATAAATAATTTAAAAAATCAAGTAGATGTTAAAACCTTCTTTTTAATAGCAGTACAAATATAAATATCTAGTAATCAACGGTTGTTGGTGTATGTGTCATTTAAAATTTAATACATCATTTAAGGGTAACTAGCTAGTTATAAGGGAAATGGATTCAAAATGGAACAAGGATTTACATGTAAAATAACAAATCTATAAAAGTTAGAGAAAACAGGTGAATTTAAAAAATAATCTTGGATTTACAATGAGCTGTTTAATCATGATATAAGACTTAGGCTGAAGAGGAAAATGATCAGTTAATCTCACTGGGCCATAGGTTGAGTCAGATAAACTTATGAGTGGCCTTCAAACTCTGAAGTAGGTTGAGCCTCCTATTTCCTTGTTTCTTCCATTTGCACCATTTCTTCAATCTTTTTTAGCATTCTGTAGGAAAATTGTGCCTTACCATTATCCTTGCTGATATAGCTTTGTAAAGATTTATTAAAGAGACAGTTATATAGTGCTTAGTGTGTGCCAGGTATTGTTTTGAGTACTTTTTAATGCCAACTTACTTAACATTTAAATTGTTGTTAAGCAGTCACCCCATCTGGTAGAATGAGGAATATAAAACCTTAGAGAAGTGGACATTAAGGGGCTATTGAAGGAGAAAATAATTTTACTTTGCTTTAACTGCCTTTTTCACATTAGCTATGTACTAGGCCATCCGTGAAACATTCTGAACTAAAACCCATGGCCAGAACTAAAATCCATAGCCAGAACTACCCTTTAGCACAGGTCGGTAAATCATTCATCTCCACTGAGTTTCAGAAGTAAACCCATGGAAGTGAACTTCCCTGTGAACCCCTAGGGGGCTAGAGCATCATTCTACCTTAGCCTGCTGGTTTGATCTTTCACCCTCACAGGTAGGGCTTTAGGAACTCCTCTTGTTATATCTGTCCTTCTCTCCTTGCCATCAGTGGAGAAGGACCATGGAGAATTAAATAGCCTTGGTGTTAGAATAAGTCAGCTGCCATTTCCACCTATGAACAACAAAACAAGGACTGTTACTGGACAGCACAGCCTGCTGAAGTCTGGGTCCCATAGAGAGGTTGGTTTCTGATCTTCCTCCCCTGCTAAGAGCCTCACTACTATGGGCAGTTCAGGCTGTGAATCCAAGACTCAGGACAGGCTTATGTGTGGACCACGCTGAAATGTAAGCTGATTAACATCAAAGCCTATGTCTAGCAGGAGAGTCTTTTCATGTTGCTTATACCCCTAAACCGCCCTCCTGGCCCATTTGGAAGGATGCGTGAGCCTCTGCCTCTGTGACTTTTTCAGCTGACATTCTCAACACTCCCTACATTTCCCCTTCAGTCCAAATGGCACCTCCTTTACCTAAGTCCTCCACTCTGCCAAAGGCATGATCCCGATATTAAGAAATCACAGCCTATTTTGGGAGCCACTCAGCTTCATAAAGATGATAGTATTAGCTACAATATGCTCAGGTGTTACGGGTAGTAGGGAAGAGCATCTGCTCTGGAGGGAGGGGATGCTGGACTGAGCTCTCCAGCAGGCCATGGGTGGATTATCGCCAAGGGAACAGGAAGAGATTGACAGAGGGAAGAGCAGGCACATGACCCAGAAACAGACATGAACACCGCAAGTTCCCAGAATGGCCACCCACTTGTAATGGCTGTAGCTTCAGGTGTGAATGAGGGAGGAATGGGACATGAAGTTTTGTCCTGATAAGGTGTTGAGTTTTATCTTGAGGCAATCAGAAGACATCAAGAATTTTATTCGCATGAATATTTGAGAGATTTATAGTAGATGCGTTGATAGTAGATTGTCGGAGGCTGGAGGACCAGATAGGGGCATGTTTAGTTTTTGTTTTGGGGAGGCAACATTAGTCATGTTCAGAAATTGAGTTGTCTTTGCCAGCAATTTATTTAGCAATTTATTTAACAAGCCAACAGCATACAGGATATCTCTTAATCAGGCAAATAAGAAAATAACATGCTCCAAACAAATGCCAGATTAATCATAGTATTGTTCTAGGCAAGGAGAGATGAAGTAATAAAGTTCAAATTCAATATGAAGTGTACCTTTTTTATGAGGATGCACTTGGGAGAGTCTGTGATCAACTGACTAAGTTCCAGATTTCCAGTGCCAAAAAAAAACTGCTCTGTTGCTAGAGCATGTTGCTGGGGAATAAAGCCACCTGTGTTGGTCAGCGGGCTGCTCTCTTTCTGGGGGCTCTTATGCCATCACCACTGTCTACAAGGAGTGCCTTGCCAAGACAGGAGTGAATGCTCCACATTAAATAGTGCTCACAGACTCTCAGTACTCACAGTCTAGATGTCCCTTGCCACAATTGCTTCTCTACGTGTTCTTATTGATAAGCAGAGGCTCCTCAGCAGCTGGTTGCTAACTGCTTATCAGCAGCAACAGATATAGAATCTTGACAAGACTTACTTCATTCTTATATCAAAGAAACTTTTTTTATCATAAACAATGGATTAAAACAACTTCACTTCAGTCATAAACGAGTACATTTGAAATAATATTAAACCAATATACAACAAGGTGACTGCAGAAACCTGTGTAATGGAGAGGAACTGAATTCAGGCGCAGGCAGGCCCGGCTTCCATCAGGGCAGGCTGCATCACTGGGCACAGACGGGTGAGAAAGGGAAAGCAGTGTGGTGCCTCCATTGGTTTCTGGCTTGAGAAGTAGCAGGTTTATGAGAAGAGTGGCTGATCTGTGGTGAAGGCAATTATTGGGCTGTGACAAGTTACATTCGTGAAGTCCATATGCTATTCAGTAGTGATGATGAGCAATCAGCTAGCTCAACAGGGAGCTGTGTCTGGATATAGATGTGAAAGGGCCCACTGAGCCCGTAACACAGGTCACGCACAGGTGAGTACATAAAATGATGTACTGTGCAGTGTTCACCATTGGGGGTGGTCACCCCTCTCTAGTCCTGTCTTGTACTACTTTTGCTCCACTTGACTCAGCTCTTGAGTCTGACCCTGACTCTTGTCTCTTCTTATTGTCCCTTGAAGTCAGTGTCTCCCTGCTAAGGACTGTAGCCTCTCCTGTGGTCTCCAGCTTACCCACTTCTCATGCCCTTTGTGTCTCCTGTTGGCTCCAGAGGGAATCCATTCCTGGCCTGAGTTCTACCATCCATCTTGACCACTTGGCCTCTCTGCAGTTGGCTAGTCCCAGCTGCATCAAGGGGGCTGGAACTTAAGATAGTCAAGTAAGAACCCCTAAGTAGTGCCAACATTTAAGGGTCCGGCAGAATATGCTCAGCTCCTGAAAAAGGGGAAAGGAACAGCAGTGGGAGGAGCATAGGGCTTCGTTGGTGAGGGGGATTGGGTGAGGGGAATTAGGGGCAAAAAACCCAAATCTGTGCTTTCTGGCTAGTTTGCAGTAACATTTCTGGGTGATTTCTGTAAGTCCTGACTTTCTGTGCATAGTTTAGTCTAGAAAGTCTAAATTTAATCTCTCCCATCAAAATTGACTGTGTTTATCCCTTGGCAGGTTTCAGTTTACCTATTTCAATGTCTAGTATAGTGTCCAGCATATGGCAGACACTTGATAAATAGTTGTTGAAAATAGTGAACAAAAGTCGCTGGATGTCATAGTCTCATGTAATCATAATTGCAGAGGCCAGTGATGACAGCCTTCCAGCCCTGAGGTTCTGTGCAGCAGGCCTCTCCTGAAATGCAGCTGGAGTTCCCAGGTTGCTATTGTATATGTTTGCAGGAAGCTCCGAGGAAGTACGTCCTCACCTTTCTAAGATGCTTCTTTCAGACTGTAACTGCTGTTTGTTCTAACAACAGTTTTCTGATACCAACTGGGTATTCTGCAATTCAATTAAATTCTGATACTAGCTACCCTGGATTAGTGTAGACCCCATAAATTAAGGACTCAGCTCCATAAGACTGCCCCCCCACACTTCAGATGCCAGCCACAAGTCTTGATTATCTCCAAGTTACTCTCACTTCATCTCCAGCCCTAATCCTTCCCCAAAGGTTGGGGGATGGGCTGAAAGTTCTAATCCTATAGTCTGTGGTTGGTTCCTCAGGTGACCAGCCCCCATCCCGAAACTATCTAGAGGCTCCTCTCTATCAGAATCTTGGGTGTGGTCTAATGGGGCTCATGATGAATAACAGAAGACACACCTATCACTCAGGAAACTCCATGGGTTTTAGGAGCTCTGTGCCAAGAACTAGGGACCAAGACTGAATGCATATTTCTTATTAAACCATGGTAATGGAAAAGTATTTTGGCAGACACATGTGGTTGGTCTTTCTAATCTCACCCAGTTCATATTAGGGACTTTCACTGGCCTTCCAGACTCTTAAGTGTAGGAACCTATTCTTCAGAAAGATAGGATACACCCTTCCCCTGCCTCCACTCCCAACTCCAGAGTATTACAGTTTGAAGATATTTTGAATTCATATATTCTTTGTCTATAAAGATTGAAAGAATGGCCTCTGGAGTGTGAGTGCCAGCTTGGTGGCTGTGTTGTCAAGGCCTGATGGGAGCAAACTGGGCAGAGCCAGAGGCCTTGGGTTTGATCTTGCCTTCACCCCATTCACTCTCTCATCTTGGGAAAATCATTTATCAAACAGTACTTGTTTCTAAACTTTGGAGAAGTCTAAGGACATACTTTTCTTATCCCTCCATTTCAAGGCCCAGCATTGTAGACATGAGATAATTAGCCTCTCCCAGTTTACTGTTGTCCTCAGCATGGATATTTTGGATTGTGTTGTGACTTTGTTCTTACCTTAATCTTGCTAAAACCTGTTCTCCTCTTTGTCCCACAATGGGACTGATGAGAGAGGAACTAAAGAAGTGTTTAAGTGTGTGTGTAACCTTCTCTCACCTGAAGAGTCTCTGAAGCTTCTTTGATTGCCAGATGCACCCCCACCCCCAAGTAAAAATGAGTAGGCCACAGCCTGTTTTATTTGTCCTACATTTAGGCAGAGTTGAGTCCCACCCTTCTATTTGTGGTTTGACAAAAACTGCTAAGAAGAAATTCAAAAATGGGGTAACATGCCAGACGGAACAAGAAAACCCCTTTTCTGGAATATTTCAAATATAAAATTTATTGCCACCAAAAAAACTTAAGATTATTTAAATACCTGCAAGAGGCCTGTGGCTTGTCTGTTAGAAACAATGAGGAGGGTAGTTTCAGGAGCATAATTTTTCCCAGTATCTCTTTGGTAAGAAAGACTCTGGAAGTACAGATTCCAGCTGACACGGCTCAGGAGACCTCTGGCGTGGAATCCTGGGACCACTGGCTCTAATATGGTAGGCTCTAGTTAGGCCCTTTTCCAACTAATACCTGAAAGTCCTCTCATATGATGTGGGATACATAAAGAATTTAAATGCCAAGGTAGAATTTTCCTCATAGCTTTAAAAACTAGTTGTAGCCATTTATGAGGAATTTGGAGTGGGTGGAAAAAAGGGAAGGAGATGAGGAAAGGAAGGGAGTCTCTTCACTCCTCGCTCCCAGTTTTTATTTTCTGTTTTCCTTCCTTTCTTTTCCTGTAGCCCTCCTAGTTTATCATTGTGTTCTCTGCCACTTACAGCATTAGAGGAGCTTTCAAATTCTTATCCTCTCTGCCCTCCTCTAGTCCATTTTATGCACTGATTTCCTAGAATGTAGAGCTTACCCTGTCACTGTTTTTCATTGGCCACTGGGTGCTTTCCTGACCATCTGCCACGATTTCTGCTGGACCCTCTCTTTGCACTATATCATCTACCATTACACTCAAGACGGAGTTGGGTACAGAATCAGCTTTCACTACCCTCTGAGGATGAGGGTACTTCCCTACCATGGGCTTTGTCAGGCTGTTATATCTGTGTTCTCTCTACCTGGCATGGCTACACTTTAGGTTACCTCCTCCAAGGCATCTTCTTGACTCCCATTGATCAAAATGCATCGTTTTCTACTCTTCTACTCCTGAAGCACTTTACTGATACTTTTATTATCCACATATTGCGGATGTTACAATGTTGTGAATTAGAATGACTATAGACGCTTTTGTCTTTGCTTTCAAATTTAGATTCAAGACGGTGGGGACTAGGGGACTGCCATACAATAGCTGTTAAATGAATATTTCTTGACTAAATGAATAAACTTTCAGAGAATAGGAACTGTGACTTTCTAATCTTTAGATCTACTGTAATATCTTTACATTAAAAGTAAATCAATAAATGCCTTTTAAAATGTTCATTTAAATACAACTCATGTCCTAAGACTTTTGCAGGAACAGCCTTTTAGAGATCACAGTCTAAATATGTCATACCATATTGTAGCTATTATAGCTCTATCCATGTTCATTTCCAAACTTTCAAATCATGTCACATAGTTCATCTGATTTGTCTAAGGTGATATATGGAAAGTCTTATAGAAACATGTGCACAAACACGCATGTGCACACACACGTAATTTTTAAAAAATAATTTTCTTCATTATTATGGAGAAAATATTTTAAATCAGCCCTAACTCTGAAAGCTGAAAGGTATACTGCCATACTCATAATGATTTATCCTATCGTTCTGGGATTCTTTCCTTGTGTGGGACCAGGACAGTAGTTTATTAATGCACGTTTTGTCTCTGTGATGCGAGAGACCAGGTTTTAAACTTTAAAATTCTCATCCATACTAGGTTTTCAATAATTGCTGAGCAACGGAGTTGGTATCCTAAAGGAAAATAAAGGAGCTGTTTCCACATGAGCTTTTGTTTGGTCTGTTGGGGTTATTTATATTTTATAAATGAGTATTCATTTCTGTCTGGGTTTCACCTCTTTTCCAGGGAGGTTCCCTTGAAGGATGCAAAGGAATATGCTGAATCCATAGGTGCCATCGTGGTTGAAACAAGTGCAAAAAATGCTATTAATATCGAAGAGCTCTTTCAAGGAATCAGTAAGTACCTGAAAGTGTGGTTTTAACTTTGTTTACATTGTTATGCCTCTGACAGTCAAAGGATGAAATCATAAAGCTGTAAAGTAGAGCTTTTCCTCTGTGTGAATTTGATGTGATGCATCTGAAACCTACGAGCATGTGGTTGTCAATACTGGCCTATATTGTGTCTCTCAATTCTAGATTTTCATAATTCTAGATTTTTATAATTTCATAAGTGGCAGTTCTGTGTTTTCTGATTCAAAATGAAGTAATTTGCAAAATAAAATTATTTTAATTAGAAAATTATGTATTCTATACATAATTCATGGTTATTCCCCATGAATAACCTTTATCTAAAAGCATTTTATGTGCAGGGGTGGAAAAATTAATTTTCCTTCTACCCTTCTAAAATCTTGTGACTAGACTAATAATCAAATTGACATGAGACAGATTAACATGAAAAAATGACCAGATTTATTATGTATGCACATATGGGGCTCCATAAGAATATGGGACCCAGAGACAGATCTGGCAATTAAGGCTTATATGCCATCTTAAGCTAAGGAGAAGGGGAAGTTGTAGTTTGGAACTACAAAGGGCAGGAGAGCAATTCACATGAAAATGGAAAAGTAAATGTTTGGTAGATAAATGTTAGCTGGGCCATCTTTAACAATGGGACACAGAGTGGACTTTAATCAAGCAGGCCTTGTTAGGTTCCCTTCTGTCTATCACATACTAATTCATATTAAAGTATAGTTATCTATGATCATAGCTTCTTTCCTGGAACAGATCCTCTATTTAAATTCTTTTAGGCACTTTGGGGGAAGGTCAAAGGTTCTTCCTGAGTCTTTCTTTTCTTAAAAATAATCAATATCCCAAAAGGAATGTTTTGGGGTGGCAAATTCTGCTTTCCCTCGTATGTTAGTATGTTGAGAGAAAGAGAAATAAAATAGAAGTTATAGAAAACTGAAACCACCCATTAAACCAAATGAGTCTAGGCAAGTGAAATAAGAGAACCTTCCCATGTGACCTGAAATTGGGAATTGGGTGGAGAGTCAGTTTGTAAAGATTTTCCTCTTTTCTGATTGACTAGTTAATGGGAGGTGATGGCTCCCTTTTTCCTCTCCAGTTCTGGGCAATAGTACGCTTCTCTTTCTTTATGCTGCTTCCCCATGAATAACCTTTATCCAAGAGCTGTTCCCCAACTGATGGCTAGATCTTGCCCTCATCACCTTTCTGGTAATTATGTTCAGGGACTCTTCAGAAAGTGACCTGCTGAGATCTGTCTTGGGAAACTGTGTCCTGAGACACCTTTGGAGTGTAACTGGGGACTTTGCAAGAGGTCTGTGTTTAGTGAGGTGCTGGGACTCAAAGTCCTGGGGTAGTCACCTTAGGAAAAGTTGAACTCCTGAACAGTTGTCAGTTCTTGTCAAACGTCTTGGCTCAAGATAGTTCCAGGAGGGAATTCAAAAAGGGAAACTGATAGTGTGATCTCTCTGAAGTCATTCTTGGCGATGCTCTCAAAGTCAGAGGGGCCATCACTTCCCAGAACAGATTTGATTTCCTTTTATCTGGTATTGGTTCATTACTTCAGACTCTGAGAACCCGCAGCAGGGAATATTCTGTTTGTTTCTTTTGGCTTGACAGAGAATTCACTGGAGATGGGGAACTCTGACGGTTACTTGCACGATACAGAAATGCACAGAAGAATGCAGCTAAGCTCTGCACAGCCTAGGCCCCCTTGTTCACTGGAAATAGGATAGTGCCACCTTTCCTTTCTGCCTCCTTCAGAAGGATTCATTTTCCTGTCATTTCACACTCTCAACAGAATAGTATTCTCCAAGCTCATTGACTGAAGGGGTTGAACTCTAGAGTGCTAGGCTGTGATTTTATGTTGGAAACCCTTTATTCCCAGATGCTGGTTCTCTTCCAATAATGGTCTTGGGTGCAGCACTCTGCTGTGAAAAAACCGCTCAGCTGTGCTCCGTAGCTGTATAACTCTGGGTGATATCTGAACTTGAACTCATTCCGTTGACCTCATATTTCCTCAGATCAAACTCATTCTTTTCTGTTGGCAGTTGGCTTTCCTGATAGGTTAGGCTAATTGTACAGCTATTAAATATTTTGTTTTCACTAATAATTTTCATAAGTAAAGTGAGATAGCTCCTGAGGACTGTGACAGTCTCACCTTTCCTTTCTGCAGCTCCTTGTATTTTCTAGAGCCCTCTCCTCAACATAAGCCCCTGAAAGGTTGACAGTGCAGACTGCAAGGCTCAGTGAAGGAAACATAGTGCTCTGTATACCTGAAATTCAACTTGAGGTTTCTGCATGAGCGAGGAGACTTTCTGAGGTTTGTGTAATTCGTTATTAAAATAAAAAAGGAAATAAGGACCTCAAAGAAGAAAACAACCTAAGCAGGAAGAATTCATATCTCAACTTGAAAGATATTTCTTTGTATGGTCCAGCTAGTATAAATTCATGAAAAACATGAGGTCTTTGTGGCTCAAAGGGATGGGGACTTCGAATAAGAAATTCCTGACATTCTAGTGGTCTGTTCAAGAGAAAACAAGTGTTTTTCTTAAAGTACTGGGTAATTATGGCTTCAAATAATTAATTTCTTTAGAAGCTATAGAATACTTGTATCACTTTGTCTTCCATGTCAAATAAACAATTGTTTGTTTCTGTTTTATTATACTTCAGTTGTAAGTTCCTTAGCAAAGAAGCCTATAAATATCCAGCTTGGGGCAGGATCTCTCTCCACTATATACTATATACTATATATACTCTCTCTACATATATACTTATATAAGCGCTGGTGCCTTCCCAGCCTCTTTATGCCTTCAGGTGAATTTCTTCAGAGTCATGTGTTGTAGCCTAACTACAGAATAAAAGCCCTCTTAGAAAGGTGTGCTTAAGTAAAATTAATTCGTATTGACTTGGATGAAGAGACAAATGTTTCTCTTTTACATTCTCAGAGTGTTCATAAACCAAAAATGAGTCAACTGTTTTTTCTGAACATGAGTTAATATGCTTTCTAACTGGAAATTGTTTACCAAAATGTTATCTATTTTCAAAAAATGATTTTACCCTGGAAATGATTTAGGCTCTGGCCTGTTTGGGAGGGTTTGTTCACAGGCCCCACATAGCGCAGTGTCTTCTAGACATCCTTTTGTAAATCACATTTATGGTCCTACTTTACCCTACTGCCTGGAGCTAATTCTCTTCCATGTATTTCTACCCAACATTGTTCATTTTTTCTTTCTTGGATTTTTATACCTTTGAACATTAAAAGTTTCCTCTTTCAACTGTAATATAAGAAGAATTCTTGGCCAAGAAAATTGTTACACAGAGTTTTTAAATTGGCGCAAGAAAACACAATGAATATTCTGCTGCTGTTTACTTATTACAGTGTTAGAAATTAAAACCCTAAATCCTGTTATTCTTCTTTATGAAACTACTCTCTCAGCCTGTCTCTGTAATTATAACTTGAAAGGCAGGGTACAGAGCCCGAATGTCAGCCTTTGCTCCTCGACAGGTTTTGCCTTTATTCTCTCCTTCATCCATTTGCTCTCTATGTGTGATGATGTTTCTTCTTTCCTCCCTGCAAACCTTAATTCCTTCAAGGTCCAGTCCAAATCTCTCTCTTTGCGAAGTCTTTATCTGCCCCAGCTTTCACTGGTGGTGCCTGCCTTTAATTTGAGGTCTCTTGCATCTGAATATGACATTTGAACAAATTCTCCATTTAAATGATTCTCCAAGTGTTTCAGGTATATGTCTATTCTTCTGGTGAGACTGTAAGTTCTCTGGAAGTAGATCTTATTTCATCATAGTCCCCACAAAGCTGAGACTAGTAAATAGGATAGTGCCAAATTCAGCATTTTGAATTTGGACCTTCAATTTCATTTCATGGGGTTTCAGGAGATACTATTTCAGAGAGTTCACTAGATCAAGTGAAATGTACTCACTTTTCTATAGGGACATAAGTTTGCAAAGCACCAGCCACTTGGACAGGCCTAGTATCTCTTCTTTCATTTATTCAACCAATGTATCCTGTGCTCTTTCGTGGGCCAGGTGTTTGCTAGACACCAGTGGCATCATGGTGAACAAAACAAACTGATAGTTGAGTGTAGAGAGACAGGCTGTGGGCATAGGGTCAAATATATGTATAATTACACATTGTATAAATGCTGTGAATCAGAGGAACAGGGACTCTGGGGACAGTGATGGGTGGGAGTTTTAGATTGAGTGGGAAGATCTCCCCAAGGAAATGATTTTAAGCTGGAAAAATGAGAAGAGGAGAGTTGGGCAAAGAGCTCAGGAAGGGCTTGTCAGGCTAAGTGAACACCGTGAGCTGAGTTCCTGAGGCAGGAAATGGTGTGGTACATCTAAGGAAGAGAAAGGAAGCTGGAAGGCTGCAGGGTGGGGGCTCAGGACAGTGGTGGGAGGTGAGCTTAGAGACTGAGCCACATCCTTGCTTGACCTTGTAATGGAAGAAGCGGGTGACACTCCGAATGCACCTAGAAGCTCTTCAGGTGGCTTAAGCATGAATGTGGCTTATCCAGTTTATACTGACCAAAAGATTACCATCTGAGATTGTATTGGGAGGAAAAATGCTTGGAAAAGGCTTACTCAAGGACGCTGTTTTAGTAATCTAAGAGAGCGGCGGTGGCTTAGACTAGGGTAGAGAGAATTTGTTGTGAATTTCAGAAATGTTGAAAGAACCAATACCTCTGGGTGTAGGGGGTGGTAAATGAGGAAGGAGAGAGAGAGTGATACCAAGACACACTCCCAGGATTCCCCTTCCTGCAGTGAGGAAGACTGGGGCTAGATTAGTTATGAGCCTGGCAGGCTGCATGCCTGAGTGTGAGAAACACAAATTTTGGTTTGTGGATTTTAATTATTCAACTCAAATACTTTTATTTTTAAACTCTCCTTGAGGGCTAAAAGAGATGGGGCTGCAGGCTCACCAGAAAAATGTCTGGATTGGGGTGGGACCTCAGCCAGATAGCTGTGCTTTTTGCTCCAGTGAATTTGAATGTCGACTGTTGAGAAGAGCACACCAGTCTTTCTCCTGAAAATCATACCTGGAGACATTGTAGACATTGAATTAGGTTTGTTGTTTGTTTCTTGTTAGTTTGAGAACAGGGTGAGAAATATTTATTTTTAAAATGAATATAATTAGAGGTACAAGCATATTGATTTGGAAAAATTAGAGTAAGACGTTAATATGAAGGATAGGAAGTTAAGACTCGTGAGCAGTAATCATGTCTTATTCTGTAATCATTTGTTGCACAGAGTGTTAGCCATTTTCAGTCCACTGTATTTTTGTAATTTCTTAGGCAGTTACATTTGGTTTGGAGCAGGGTAAAGAAACTTAAAAAGAAAAAAAATGTTTGCAGATATTATAATAGTATAGCAAGCTGTCAAACGAAGGCAAGTTTAGCTGTTAAAAGATAAGGAAAGGACAAAGACAAAGCCTGTCTACTTTCTTATCACCAAAAAGGTTAATTTAGCAAATGCAATAAATAAAAGGAGATGCTTGGGAAATAATGTTGTTTCAAATATGTGCAAATTGGATAGCAAAGTCCTGAACATGCATATCTTTTATCCCAGAGATTATAAAGAAGAAATTGATCAGGTGTGCAAAATGTAACAATATTTAAGATATAGGAAGCTCTTTTTCTGTGCCATTGTTGCTGTTGCTTAAATATATTTTAACTCATTAATGCATCATTTATCCTATGAAACAGGCACTGCTATCATTCCTAGTTTACATGTGAGGAAATTGGGTCATGGAAAGGTAGCTTGTTATAGGGCACATAGCTAATTAAATGAGAAGGGCCAGTTTCAGAATGTAGGCAGTCGGATTCCTGAGTCCTTGCTCTCAACTCCCAGTCCATATCACTTCTCATTGCAAATGGCAGCTTAAACGGTAACATTATTCATTATAGTGAAACATGACTTAACTATCTAAAAGTTAGGAAATAGTTTTTAAAAAATTCTGATACACAAATATAAACCAGTGATTAAAAATGATATTGTAAATCTGTATTTACTGGCATAAAAAGATAAATTGTCAAGTGTGAAGCAAAAGTTAGAGTGGTTTGTATTATATGCTGATTTCATAAATTACGAACCATATAATATATAATAGTAAACAATATATTCTTCTGGGTAAAGATCCGAAAGATTCATGACATTAAAATGTTGACAGTGGTGGTTTAAGGGTGGTGACATCCCAGCGAACTTTAAAAAAAAGACTTTATTCTGGAAAATTTTAAATATGTATACCAGTAAACCAAGTAATACAGTAAACCATCATGAACTTCTGACCAACCTGGTTTCATCTCCAGCTCACACTCCCCCACACTCCTTGCCTATATTATTTTGAAGAAAACCCCAGATATTTCATCTGTAAATATTTTCAGTATGTAACTTTTTTATATAACAATTACACTGTCATATTAATAATCATAATGCTATTATATTAATATCAAATATTCAGTGTTAACATTTTTTCAAATAGCTCATAATTGTCATAAATAGTTTTTTTGGTTGCATTTTATATTGTAATCCAATTGTTGGAATCAGTATGCAAATAAGTTACAGTGATTAGTCGATATGTCTTTCAAGCCTCTCTTAAGCAGAAGGTTCCCTCTCCATCTTTCTTTCTTTATTGTCCTCAAGCAATTTCTTTATTCAAGAAATTAGATCAGTTGTCCCACAACATATAGATTTTGCTGAGTTCCTTTTTATCACTGAGTGGTATTCCATTGCATGCGTAAACCACAATTTGTTAATCCATTTACGTAACATTTGGGGTCGTTTTTAGTTTTTGGCAATTACAAGTAAGATTACTGTGAGCATTCATATATAAGTTTTGTGTGGGTGGAATGCCTGGCCTACCTAATAGGTAAAATTTTAACAGGCTGCCAAACTATTTTCCGAAGTGGTTTTAGCATTTTACATTCCTACCACCAGTGTAGGAGCGCTCCAGTTGCTCCACATCCTTACCAACACTTGGTATGGTCAGTTGGTAAAATTTTAACCGTTCTAATAGGAATGTGGCGGTATCTCCTTGTGGTTTTAATGTACTTCTTCTTAATAACTAAAAATGTTCACTGTCTTTTTGTTTGCTTATTTGCAATCCTTGTGTCTTCTTTGGTGAAGTGTTTGTTGAAATTTAGGCTATTTTGTATCATGTTGTCTGTCATCTTATTGTTGAGTTCTAAAGATTATTTATATATTTGGATACATACTCTTTATCAGGTATTTGCTTTTCAAATGTTTTTCCCCAGGCTGTGGCTTGTCTTTTCATTTGCTTAATAGTGTCTTTGGAAGAGTAGAAATTTTTAATTTTGATGAAGTCTAGTTTGTTAGGATTTTTTTGTAGCTTATGTTTTTTGTGTTTTATGATTTTTAAATATTAAAATAAAAAATTAAAGGCATATATCTATATAATGGAATATTACTCAGCGACAAAAAACAAATGAGCTATCAGGCCACAAAAAGACAGGAAGAACCTTAAATAAATATTACTAAGTGAAAGAAGCCAATTTGAAAAGATTTTTCAAAGTATGATTCCTTCTGTATGACGTTCCGGAAAGGGCAAAGCTATGGAGAGAGTAAGAAGGTCAGTGGTTGCCAAGGACTTGGATGGGTAGGGAGGGATTAATAGGTAGAGCATAGAAGAGTTTTAGGGCAGTGAAACTATTCTGTGTAATACTGTAATGGCGGATACATGTTATTGTACATTTATCAAAATCCATAGACTACAACACTGAGTTAACTCTAAAGTAAACTATGAACTTTAATTAATGATAATCATCAATAATGGCTCATCAGTTGTAATAAATGTTTTATACTAATGCAAGATGTTAAGAAAAGGAAAATTGGGGATGAAGGGAGGGAGTATATGGGAATTGTCTGTACTTTATGCTCAGTCTTTTTCTGTAAACCTAAAACTGCTCCAAAAAAACAATAGTGTATTAATTTGAAAATAAATAAAAGGAGGCGGGCAAGATGCTTTTGAATGGTAAGAAAGCTGAATGATTTTAGAAATCACTCAAGTGCTCCATGTTGAAGACATTTGGCATTTTGCACTAACAGCCAATGGTGACCTTCCCCCTTAATTTTCTCTTTGTTGGCACATCACCTTCCTTCAGCCCACTAGACTTTTAATTTTTTTAAATCCTCTCTTCACCTTTCTATATCTAATCAGTTGTCACATCTACCAGGTGTTTTTCTATAATTCTCTTTCCATCTTTAGTTTCTACTTCCCTCAACACCCAAAATAAGGCCTTCATTATCTCTGACTAAATTCACTTCTTGTCTCTTAAACCATTTTGGTCCTATATAGAATGTTATCTCATTTCTCACGTCCAGACTCTGTATTCTAATATCCAAGGTCATCTAGTGATTCCAATATTGTCCTCTTACAAGGAGTTACAGGAAGTGATCTCAAGTCATGGGTGTCTCTCCTCCTCCCATTCTGTATTCTTAGTGCAATGTTCCATGATTGTAAGCCACTACAATGTTCTGTAGAGACCCACCCTCTAACTGAAGAGCGTTGAAGGTCATTATCAAGAGTAAAAACTGTCAAATCCTAACAAACTTGGAATAATTCAGAAAATCAGGATTAAAAAATGGAAGTTAAACAGCAACTGCCAGCACCACTAACACTCAACAAAAGATAGGGAGCCAAGTAAATACTGGAACTGGAGTGAAAGGTGAGTGTATAAACAGTGAGGACTTGAAGCTCATGCAGGAAATGGTGGGTCTACCACACAAGGAAAATGAACAGCTGCAGCGAAGCATGCTGGATTATTTTTGTTGTGTGTAAAAGCATTACAGCCTCCGGAGCCATGATAAAATTTATAGGGTTGGACTTTTTTTCCCCCCACATACTGCATTCCTGAGGAATCATTTTAAAAACCTGCTTTTTCTCTCAGCTGTCAACTTTCGGGAAAACTGAATTTCAAAAAGAGTCTTAACTTTTCCCAAACAGAATCTTACACAATCCAAACCTTATTAAGATAAATACCCTGGCTTAAGATTTATACTCAAGAATGACTTGTTATGGAGATTGCATACTCAGAGGATGTTTTGTAAGAGTGGAAACATGCCAACGATGCTTGGAGCCTTTTCTTTTTTTGTGTGTACATATTTGTCCTATTCTATGCTTCATGTAATTAATACTGATTCAACAGTGCTCCAAGGTGATCACCTTGATACAAAACACTGTGGCCATTTTCCGGAACTATTCTTTTGTCTAAGTACATTTAACTTTACGGTAAGTTGCAAATAACTCAGACCACAAGATCCTGATTGTTTGTGTTTTCACAGTCCTGTTTGTTTCCTTCTCTCTCTCTCTCTCTTTTTTTCCCCCAGTTTTTATTGTTTATTGGAGTAACATTGGTTAATACAATTATATAATTTTCAGATGTACATTATAATTTGACATCTGTATATTCTATTGTGTGTTTACCACCCAAAGTCCAGTTTCCTTCAGCTACCATATATTTGATCCCCTTTACCACTTTACCCTCCCCCTGCCCCGTTTCCTTCTGTTTTTAAGGTGCTTGCCTCATTGTTATAATACTGCTTTCCTCTCTCTCTGCTTTAAAGTGGAAGTACTTTCTTTCTTCTCACTGTTTGAAGTTGGAATGGGTGAGACACCTCCCCAGTCAAGTGTTCTGTAGAGGGGCAGGGGCTTCAGTCCTGGTAACTGAACCCTGAGTATCGACCATGGTGAGCCAGGAGGCAGGGGCTTCTCCTCTTGCAAACTTCACCTGAGCAGTGCCCAGAACTGTGACTTTTTTCATTGTCACTAGTTCTTTCCATAGTAGTAATAGCCATATATCTACATTGTATAGTAGTCATCAAGTTACTTTGTCGTCTTTTTATAGGTGAGGAAAGGAAATTTTGGAAATATTCAATAACTTGACCAAGTTCATGTAACTAGATTTCAAAATTCTTTTTGTCAGATGAGCAAAATGAAGTCTGAGGAAACTGTAGTAATTCTGTTTCTTGAGAATATTTTGTTCTAATAAGTGAGATTTTGAATATACTGAAGATAAACAGAACCTGGTGCCTCTAAGAAGCCAGATTCAACAACTGATTCAACAACATCGATTACAGTTTAAACTGAATAAGAGGGGAGTCTCCTTGAGGCAAGACTCAGGTCTTAATCTTGCATCCCAAACATTGTCTTATTGTCTTGCTTACTGTCTGCTTAGAGAAGTGAGGGGCGGGAAAGAGGAAGGGAGAAGGGGAGAGCAAGGAAGGGTGCTGATGGGCTGCCCTAATATTCCCTGTTTTGTTTTTGTATGATCCTTGTTTTCAGATTGTCACTCACTTTTGTGACTTTAATAAATGTCTTATCTATAAAGTTTTTCTATATTTGGAATACTTTTTATAGGAAAAACTTAAGACACGAGACATGTAGACTAAGTCATGTATAGGAGGGCTAAAAGCCTAATGCTGTTTGACTAACTTTAGAATTAACAACATAAGAATAACATGAAGTCGATGTTAGTATAGATAGTGATTTTGATATTGCCAAAAATACTGATTGGTAAACAGTGCTTATCTTAGTTAACTAGGGCAATAGCTTCCACAAAGCAGAATTATAATTTTGTCCAAAAATATTTCAGCTGCAAAAGCAAAAGTCCCTATTGCAGTACCTAACACACTTGAGAGGCACCTAAAATATTATTAATTTAAGTAATTCAAATATTGATAAAACTTGAAACTATCATCCCTCCAAAACACATCATTTTCTTTCAAGGAGTAACACTTGACTGGTGAGATCTGACCTAGATAAGTCAGAGTATGGGTAGTCACTGGGAACTTTCCCTATCCTTATCACTTAAGTTGACAAAGTAGGAGCATTTTGTTTACTTCCTTTTAATTCTGAATAATAAAAGAACACAGCCTGTCCAGAAGAGGAAAACACATTGGTATGCTCTCATTTGCTTTGAGATTAGAAGTGAACATTTTCGAGAATGGCCAGCAAAAGCTTTGTATAGTTTTGTTGGCTATATGAAATGGCAGAAGCAATAGCTGCAGAAATTATTACAACGTTCCCATCTGGTCCGTAATCAGATGAAAAGTCATTAATTTTGAATTTTGGATAATTGCCAATGACCTTAATTTTTATGCTTGAGCTTTGGTGAATGGCCACACCACCCAGTCTACACAATAGATTAATATCTTTGAAATGAACTGTTTCTGCCCCTTGTGGAAATGCGCCTCTCTCAGGGCATTTTGACTCTTTATGGTCCTTAGGTAACATCCACTTGCACTGAAGAATTTTGTCTTTGGAACTATTTCCCTTCCATTTCTAATTGCCGGTTACTTACTAAACTGATATGCTAATTATCTGATTTTAAAATCCCTATTTTGGAGCTAGGTTTTATGTTTTTTTCTTGGGGGTAAAAAAGTAGCATAGAGAACTAATGGGTGGAGCAAAAAGTACACAGGCTTTCGAATCCATCAGAAAAATCAAGATGTAGGTTACAAAGAACCACCTGTGCCACTAATATCCATGTGACTTTCAGCACCTAACCTAAGTTCTCCGAGGCCTCATACAATAGTGATGAAAACAGTAACCCATGAACTTCATGGGGTTAAACGTGGATAGTGCATATGAAAAAAATTGGAAAATTGTGAGATTATAAACAAATATTTTTAATGTCCAGATTCCATTGCCTTTTTTAAAAGGCAACATAACTTTAATGAAATAAAACCCACATATCTGATATTGATAACAATCATGTATTATAAACCTCAAAGTTAATAAATGACTAGATCTTAATTGTTCCCATGACAAAAAAAGAAATGATAATTATGTGACATCATAGAGGTGTTAGCTAATGCTATGGTAGTAATCATATTGAAATATATAAATGTATCAAATCGACAGGTTGTATACACTTTAAACTTATACAGTGTTATATGTCAATTGTATACCAATAACAATTAATTTTTAAAAACTCAAATACCATACATTTCACCCATTTAGAGTATACAATTCAATGGTTTTTCATATAGTCATAGATATGTACAACCATCATCCATTATCAGCATAGTCAGCTTTAGAATCTCTATCACCTAAAAATGAAACCCCCACATCCTTTAGCTACCACCTTTCTGTCTCCCTCCATTACATTTTAAATTCTTATTTTGTGTTTATTTACAGAGACTCTAGGATAATTTTTTTAAATTAAGTAAAAATAAGATTACTTGTGGATGACATTAAAATAGTTTCCTGTGAAGAGTATCTCTCAGGACTTTTGTTAATGTTCTAAGTGCATTGACAAGATGAGGGATGGGGAGCTAAATATTAATAAGTGATATTATAAGGAAGATTACAATTCCCAATCCAGTTCCATTTTAAGAAGCAGAAAAGACAGGTACCCACTGTTATTCCTGAAGGCGGGGCACTGCGGAGCAGCTCATTCCAGTAGGACAGAGCTGCGGAAAGGCTGGGGAGGATCGGTGGGCTGATGTTTGTGCCGAGAAGGTGGATGAGAACTTTCCCTTCTACTCAGAAGCAAGAGGTTCTAAATCCAAGGAAATCTGTATTATCAGGAAGCTGATTTTCTTTTCCTTAACTTACCAAACAAAGGTTTGACTTTATTCCGCAGAGTGACAAAGGAAGGAAGTAGAAAGGCAGGCGGGAGGGAGAGTGATTCCTGAAGCCACTCTACTTTCTATACAACCATTCCTGGAGCTGTTGAGGTTCAGTCTTAATCTGTGTGTGGTTTCCACTGGTAAAAAGAAACTCAGCTTTGGCCTCCATTTTGTTCCAGGTCGCCAGATCCCACCCTTGGACCCCCATGAAAATGGAAACAATGGAGCAATGAAGCTTGGGAAGCAAACCACGCAAGCCGGCCGGCGGTGCTGCTGACCAGGGGTCATGGCCCACTGTACTTGAAGAAGCCAGAGTCACCTCCCCATACACTGCTGAAAGACCCCCCAATCTTAGTGGCCTGGCACCTCACTTAGAGAGAAGTGAGCACACTGGTGTGGCATCACGGAAGACCCACAGGGAACAGGGCAGGAAAAGTCCATGGAAAAGGATTTGAGAAAACTCTGGAAAAATTCACCACATCGCCTTTTGTGCATGAAATGCATATGGAAGGGAATGGATATTAGGTAATAAGTATAGTTGGGTTTTTGTTAAAAACCTTAGAATATTCTCAATTTGTACAAAAATCTTACTGGCTTATTCTGTGTGTGAGATTATTAAGTTGTGTTCCACTCTGATTTCCTGTGTTCCTTAGCCAAATTCCAGTAACTTCTTCAGTGCCATTGCCTCTGTTGACTAACCAGCCTTCACTGAAAGGTTAATTTAATTTTATTTAGTTTGCCTTTCACTGGAGCATAATTGAATCATCACTCAAGCTGTAGACTTGAGCTGTTATAAAAGTAGAGAAAGATGTATTAGAAACTGTTGTCAACATCTCTGACTCTTACTTGATGAACATTTTTCCAAGTTTTGATCATTATAAACAAACAAGTCCAATTTGGCTAAAAATATTGCATTTAATTTTGGGAATGGGAGGCCTATTTTGGAAGAATCATTTAAAGTCACTGTATAAGCGGTGACAGATGGAGGACGTAAATATTATTCCAGAGACCACTTGGCATGCATCACCTCCACAGCAATAAATCCCTAGTCTCTTAGAGAGGTTTAATGCAGAGTATTATTTTACTAAGAATTTGTGATAGCGTCACATCTAAGAGAGAAATTAACTAGAGGACATTTGAGTCTATATCATAGGGCAAATTTGTAATAGCAATTAATAACAGGTTATAGGAAAGCCAGTCAAGGGAAGTCCCAGCACCTGAAGATTCTAGACCTCCAACAGCAAAATCAGAGAAAGCATTTGAGGAGATGCCAAGCCTGGGGAGGCAGGTCTTAGGGCTAATGAGGACTCCAACTCTGGGATGTCAACTGGGATTAGGCTGTGATAAAGCTTTCCTTTTCAGGTACCCTCTCTGCTCAATTAATTAAAGATGTCTGACTGCAAAGGCAGTAAAGGGAGAAAAGGCATGAAGAGGAAGAAAAACTATTTCTATTCCAAATTCAAATCCTATTACCATTTTAACTTTCATAAAAACCTGGAAATGAAGAAGCAGTGTGTGTGGGGGGGGTCCTATTAGGTCTTATACTGGAAGGTGATTCTTAAGATTTGGAATGATGCCTTTTGTCAGGGTTAAGGAACTGTGACAGAATGGCCTCAGAAATGGTTAATGTAGCATGGTCCAGCCGGTACCTTCTTTGCCACAAATGTTTAAGGACTGAGAAACATTTATTGAAAATCTATAGTGTAAGTGCCAGGAGAGAGATCATGAGCTGATTAAAGACCTCAAACTTTGAGTAACTCATGTGAGCTGGTGCTTCATGTCTTGTCATGACTGTGTCCTCTTTGCTTTTCTCATATAGTGACAGTCCCAACAAAAAGAAAGAGTCCTTGAGAGACCAGGGCCAAGTTTACACTTCGCTACATGGACAGTAATCAAGAAAATAGGTGGAAATCACAGATTAAGGTTTTTTTTTTTTTAACTAGAGGATACAGTGTCAATTTGATTTTCTTACTGCTTTGCTCAGCTTACAAGAGTAGTTTGACAACCTTAAAATTTGAAGGCTGGAAACACTTATATTTGGTTCAAGAGTGCCTCTGAGCTCTCCCAGACAAGTACCTCAAAAAATGTTAGCAAGTGGCATTTGGATGTCTTGGTAGAGCTTTTATAGGGGTTTTTAGGGTTATCTCTGCATTGTCAACATTACTTGCTAACATGGTTCTGCTTGCAGGCCAAGCAATTCTCATGTCTCTTTACAAAGTTCAAAAATTTGGGATGAAAATGAAATGACATTTTCCAGGTGACATGCAGGCTTATTTTGGAAGCTTTCCTCATCAAGCTGTCCCTGAGAACCTGGGTTTCTCTCTAGACAGCCTCTCAGGTTTCCTAGATAAGGTGGTATGCGTCCCAGTGGAGTTACACAGCTTTGGGCTAGATCTCTAGTGGTTCTGTCTTGTATAAAATGACTGGTCTTATAAACATGTAGAGAACTACCCACGAATGAGCCCCTGGTTTTATTTTAGAAGCACCTAAGGGTGTGAAACCACTCTTTTACCTTTCTATATTGCTTTAACTATTCTAGCCAGTCAGATGACAATGTATATAATCATTACTACTTGGAGCCACTGGTAAAGAGAGTGGATAGAACTTGGGCACATAAGCCTTCACATAAACATGGGGTCTTCTCTGAAGACACTTGCTTCAGCCTTATCCAGGCTTTCTTATCTTTCTTTATTCTGCCTTGAAATTACTTTCTGTTTGTTCTAATAATTGAACTATAACCAAGTAATATTATGTAATGGCCTGGATATTACTTTTGCTCCAAAATGTCAAGTTGTTTCATGCAATGTAGCATCCCTCACATAATTTTACCAAATTTGCTCCTTTCCCTCTGTTTTTTTTTTTTTTTTGCCCTTTCATGTGCAGTATATGTATATGTGTAAATATGATTTCATATTTGCTATGCCAACATATAATCCATTTCACTGGGTGAGTGTGGCTCATGACTGTGTGTTAATGGGTTATAATATGGACATGGGTTCTTACTGGGATTATTTCCTAGTGGAAAACCCTAAGATGGCAGTGGAGTCAGACATTTTACATAGGTACATAATTGACTTGCCATTTTATAATTAAAAATGGTACACTAGTGTGCTGAATGTGATGTTACCTTGTAGCCTATAGAAGATTGAAGACTTAAAACTAACCGTTAGCTAACAAAGGGCTGTGCCCCAATGAAATTTGAATTAATTTTCTGAATGAGGTTTGGATGACTGAAATATTTCCTCTTAAGATCAAGGAATATGCATGTGATGGCTGCATTGAGCTTCTTTTAGGGGACTCCACTTCTCATTGCTCTGCAATGCTTGTAGCAAGTTGAATAATGAGCTGGCTTATGAAAGAAAGGGCTCGGAGCTGTATTCAGACCTGTTAGGTATCAAGTTTACTCTTTTAATCATTATTTTTGGAACCAGACTCAATGATCCAATGTCAGGGCTCTGTTGTGTGAACTGCTCCTTTCTCTTGTGTTTTTATAAAGGGCTTCTGTCTGGGCTGGACCCAGTTTTTTCATATAGAAGATGCCACTGCAGACAGGACCTTTCTACATTGTATTCTGTAGTAAAGCATTGCCACAACATTGCCCAATTGTATCTGTCATTTTTGGTTTAACACACACTGATTCCTACTAATAAATATTTTAAGTTTTACCAAATTTGTCTCTTTTTTTAATAATAATGTTCAGTAGAATAATTTTTTAAAAATTAGTCACCCTGGAATAAAGAATGGTGATTCCCCAGAGAAACTTTGGTACCTATACGTAAGAAGACACAGATAAAGATGTTCGCTGGCACTGTGCAATAGCAAAACATTGTCTTTCCCTAAGGAAACGAATAAATAAAATGTGGAATGGCCACATGATGAAAACAATAGAGTAATTAAAATAAATGCAAGTTCTATCATGCATCAGCCTATATCTCAAAATAGAAAGTGGAATGCAGGGCTACCATACTGCACAGCCCCCAGGGAGCCACTCTCACAGTGGTCTATGAATGGAGTCCTCAGGAGCTGTGCGGTCCACAGCCTGTGCTACAGAGCTGTGGCCCTGGCTGAGTGAATAAAACAAGTTGAATAAGTGCAAAAGCATACAAACTTATACAAAACAATAATGAAGTTGTTTATCTGTGTGAAAATAAAGGAAGAATTAAAAGAAAAAACAGCTTCATGATGGTGCTTACCTCTGGGGAAGGAGGGAAGTAAACAGGATCAGGGAGAACAGAGGCCATTTAACTATGAGTAATTTTTATTTATTTCATAATATAAAAATCTGAAGCCAATATGAAATGATAGCATTTGTAAATTTCAGGGTTTCATTGGTTTATATTTTGCTGTATTCATTTTTTTCAAAGAAGACATGGAAACAGACAAGGATTATTAGGCTGACTTCTTAAATATGCTAGAAGGATTTCATAAGTGTAAACTGCCAACTTAATGTATTCAATAAATTTTATGAGTTTTACTTATTCCCATCCCTTCATCATCTCAGCTCCCCACCTGCTCACCAACACTCACATCCTTTCTCATAATGCACTTGTGGATCTTACTGCTTTCTATGAGAGCTTTGTTCGATGCATAGATGAACGACAGAAAAGGGATATGATGAGGGAAGAAAGCAGTGCCTTATGTTCTCAGCAATTGAGTCACACCTAGAGGACATGCTGGGAAGCTGTTTTCCATATATTATCAAAAATTATAAAACCCACAAAACCTCGCCATCACCAAGAGACCCAGTGTTTTTATCATGTAATAAAACAGGCCTTTCTTTTGCATTTACTAAGTAAGGAGTGGTTACCTATGTATGGCAACTTGGGGAACACTTCCTATTTAGGTAAGAATCTAAGCGCAAGGCCTGCTGGTTGGGAGAGGAGGGAGACCTCATCCTAATCCCATGAGCATCTGTCTCCAGGAATGTCTTCTCTAAAGTTCTGAGACACACTGCAGCAATGTGTAGTTAGTTCAACAGGCTGCTTGTACAGAGAAGAAGCTATCTTCTCCAAACAGATAATGCCAAGCATAGGCAGGTATTCTGAAAATGGGCGCTCTCATACGTTCTGGTCAGAGTATAAATTGGTACAAGCTTTCTCAAAAGTGATTTGACAATTGAATATTTAAAACATTTGAAAAGATCATATCCTATGACCCACCAATCCTGTTTTTCTATTTCTAGGAATTAAGTATATGTGCATGTGTGTACATATATTATACATATATATGTATATGTATGTATTATATATAATGTACACATCTATTGCTGATAACACATTTATCCAAAATTTAGTGGCTTGAAACAATAAACACCTATTATCTTATGGTTTCTATGGGCAGGAATATGGGAAAGGCTTAGCTGGATGGTTCTGACTTGGGGTCTCTAATAGGCTGAATGGAGATGTCAGCTGGGGCTGCACCATCTGCCTTGACTGACTACCTCACATGGCTTTCAGCAAGAGGCCTCATTTCCCTGCCAGGTGGAACTCTCCGTAGGTTGCCCAAGTGACCTCGTGACGTGGTAGCTGGCCAGCACAGGTTTAATTAATTAGTGATATGCACATACTAATGTCTTTGTCCTTTATAGTAATGAAAAGTTAGAATAATCCAAGCATCCTGTGATAGGAAATTAGTTAAATAAATTACAGTAGAAAATAGTATAAAATAGAAAACTGTAATCATTAAAAATTACAGTATTAAAATTAAGTGTTACTGGCCACAAAAGTCAGAGGTACAAAAATGTACCTCTTTCTATTTTCTGTAACAAATTAATTTCCACCTTGAGCCCCGATTCTGTCTAACGTGGAAAGCTGAATTTTGTCATACTTAGTTTTACCTAGTCAACTCAGTGGCTTCTATCATTTTAGGCTTAAGTTTATTATCAGGATTATCTTCCTTTTCTCCTAAGGGTGGGTGAAGGAGTGAAAAGGAGGCATTTAAGCTTCTGGAGGGCTTATTTAGTGTTTCTGGATCTGGTCTGGTCACTAAACCGCCACCGCTCCCTCCCCCACCCCACCACTGTCTTGCATAACTGGTTCCCTCAAGTCTGCTTCCCACTTAAGGCTCCTGAGAAGACTTTTGGATGGGAGTATGAGCATCTCTGAGGTCCTCAGAGGTTTGAGGGGCAGCAGCCTGGTGTTGGGTGTGGAGCTGTCTCCAGCATCCCTGTTCTATTGTTGTCCCATGATGACAGTCTGGGGTGGGTCCCAGGGCTCAGCCCCCTTCCCAGAGAGTGGTGGGAAGTTGGTGCTGGGCCCACCTTACTCATTGTGTCTGCATGCCAGCTGTCTCACATTATTCAGCACTCCCTTCACAGGGGATGTAGCAGCGGGGAAAAGCAGGCCATAACTTTATGCTAACTTTGTCAGGGCCTACCCTTATGAGTTTCCAAATCTCCTGCTTATATGCAGAAAGGGATGCTATTAACACCAAGCTTGGCCAATAGGAGTAAATCAATAGTCTAAGCAAACTGGGACACATGGTCATTCTGGTTTAGCCTTTTACCCATCTAGCAAGGTGGAAGGTAGTATTAGGGAGGTAGTGAAGAAAACACAGGGATTCTTGGGTAAGTACCTTATCACAGCTCTCTTGGTAAAGTCATCCATCCATCCATCCATCCACCCATCCAACGAGTATTTGTTGAGGGCCACTATCAATCAGTGCTGAACTAGTAGTCCTCTCTACTCTATTAGATGTGTATAATTTCCAAGCTTACAGAGGAAATTAAGAGGAAAGACGAGAACCAAGGATGGCAGGGAGGAGAAGGAGATGTTCCTTCAAGGGCAGAAAGGGGGAGGTATCATGACTACAGGAGCAGGAATAGGGGCTTGGGAATCAGCCCACCCCTTACTTATCATAAAGACTTGACCAGGTTACTTGGTTTCTCTGAGCCTCAATTTCCTTTGTAAAACAGGGATAGTACCCACATCACAGGGTTGAAGTCAAGATTAAGTGAAATCATGTGTAAGGCACTAGCATGGAGAACCTAGTGGCTATTATTCTGCCATAGGCTTCAACCTTTGCCCTGAATTTGGGAAGAGTTTTTTTCCTGCACTCTTAGTTGCTACTTTCTTAGCCTTGTTCCTTTCCTAGGGAAGTAATGCAATATAGAGATTCAGACGAAGAAATCTAGCATCAGACTACCTGAATCTGGCTCCTAACTCTCTAACTCGCTGGTAGTGGGATGTTTGGCAGATTCATCTCTCTAATCCTTAGTTTCCTCCTATATTAATGCAGAAAATAATTCATATGCACGCTTATCCACAATTCTGTAATCTGAAAAACTTTATAAATGGAGAAATTTTTTTTCTAAGTTTGAGATGAACTCATTTAGCTGAACTGATCTGATGTTATTTATAGTCATTATTTTCCAACCGAGGGTGACTCTGCTGGATGTTCTGTAATAGATACACTATATTGCTTTAATAAAAGCCAAACAAAATTCTGAATTCTGAAAACATCTGCCCCCCAGTTGTCACGTAGGTATTGTGGGCCCGTAGTATCTACCTCCAGGTCATGAGGATTAAATGGGAAGTGGGAACAGGCATGTGACGGAAGAGGTCTTCCTGCCAGGGGACTCCAGGCAACCACAGGGGGCGCCATTTACATGGAAGTTGACACTCGCTGTTCTTCATGAGTGGGCTGTAGGGGTGTCACTCTACAGAAGCACTTACAATCCTGTCACCCAGTACATGCTCAAAAACAATAATAGCTAACATGAATAAAGCAGGTTGCTCTGTGCCAGGTACTGTCCTAGGTGTTTTACATCATAACACCTCTTTATTTTCACAACCCCCTTAATGAAGTAGATATAATTATTATTATCTCCATTCTACAGATGAGAAAACAGAGGCACAGAAAGTTAGGTAAATTGCCCAAGACCATGGACTAGTAAGAAAGACAGAAGTAAATGTTAGATACTATTATTTTATTTCTTTTTTTATTAAATTTTTTTTAAATTTTATTAAGGTATAATAGACATATTGGTTTCAAGTTTACAACATAATGATTTAATATTTGTATTTATTGCAAAGTGATCATCACAATAATTTTAGTTAACATGCATCACCACATATAGCTACATTTTTTTTTCTTATGAGAACTTTTAAAATTTACTTAGTGATTTTCAAATATACAATACAGTATTAACTATAGTCACCATGCTGTATATCAGATCCCTGAGACTTATTTTATAAATTTTATAACTAGAAGTTTGTACCTTTTGATCTCCTTTACTCATTCCGTCCCCTCCAATCTGTTCTGGCTGTTTTCAACCAATATATTTTGGAACTGTACCATATTTTAGAAGATATCAATATCTACGGATATACTTTATTATTTTAAATGGCTACATAATCATAATGATAATTAACATTTATTGAACATTTGCAATTTTCCAGCACTGTTCTAAGTGCTTCCATTGTCTCTTTACTCTTATTATAAGTACTATAAATATGAAGGAATAATAAAAAGAAAATCTTTATTCACTGAATACTTCCTGTGAACTAAATACTTTGAAATTGTATTTCATTTTATCCACAAAACTATCTGAGAAAGATGTGCTATTGTTCTCATTTGTATAGCAGGAGCTTGGAGAACTTAACTGACTTTCTCAATTTTATGCTGTTAGTAAGCAAGGTAAACTCATTAATATCGAGGCCCATGCTAACTAAGTAGCATTCTTACATCTTAGTAGGAGTGTTGGCTGGAAGCTAAGGGTTAACTCGCTCCAGCTGGAAGAGCTGAATCACTCCATTAACTAGATTTGCTGGTTTCACTGAACATATTATCTGATCCCAAACTGCTGGAGTGACTCTCCTGGACCTGCGGCTCAGGCGGCTTGATTTACTTTTTTCATATTCCTGATCTCAATGTTGACACCATTATTCAGCCCTGACAGAAGTTCTTAACTGGCTTTTTGAAATGACTTCTGCATCAGAGTCTGGCAATTTTGACATCATAGTGCCTGGGGCCCTGAATTCTGAGAACTGAGTGCCAAAACATATGCCCCAAAGTGGGCCTGGATGACCCCAGGGTGGCCAGCTTTCTCTATTTTCCTTCACTTCCAATATTCTCTCCTTTCCTAGTCTTTTGAAAAAGGATCCCAACTCACTTCTTAAGCATGTCCCAACCTTTTTGTTCTGCTATCATCTTAAAATTCCTCCTGCACTGCTTCTCCCCTGTGGTGGCCAACTTACATATGTGCATAAATCTTCTCTAGTTTTGACCTACACCATCCATCTCCTTTTCCCTATCAAGCTACTCTCTCTGTTCTTCACACTAATGAAATTCTTAAAAGAGAATCATGGTCTACTTTAATCTTCTATTAACTCATCTCAGTTTAGTCACTATCCCTCATTCTGTGCTTTCGAAGATCACCTTACCTAATCGCCCCACAACTGACCTCTCTTGTTCCACTTTCCCTACTTTCCTGTGAGCATTTGAGGCTGTTGCCTTCTCCTTCCTGATGCCCCTTTGGGCCTGAACTCCATGGTTCCCCTTGCTTTTCTCACTGCATCTTCAGACTTCTCATGTGCTTCAATGCAGATACTCCATACAAATTCATTCTCCTGATTCTGCTCAATTTCTAACCTCTTCCTTATGATCTCATCTAATTTTATGATTTCAGTTATTACCTCTGGCTTTCAAATTGTGGTCTGGCCTGACTTCCTTCAAGAGATCAAACCTTAGTTCCAAGCTGCCTGCTGGATGTGCACCATTGGCATCCTGCTTCAGGTGCTGATGCCCCTTCTGGGCATGCAGACTCTACTCCCCATTACTGATGCACTTCATGTAATACATTCTCTCAGTGGCCCAGACTTCACATTTGAAAGTCAATTTGACCCCTCCCAAGCATTTATCAAATAATGTCATGTTTGTTTCTGGAATTTCTTGAACTTCCTAACCTTCTTTCCACTGTCCTAGTTTAGGCTTTCAATATGTTCCCTCTCAACTATTATGATAATTTCTTCTTTTTTTAAATAATAATAATAATAATAATAATAATAATAATTTTTAATTTAGTTTCAGGTACACAGTATATTGCTTATACATCTATATAGTTCATAAAACGATACCCCCAATTGCACCCTCCCTCTCCTAACCCTCCACCTAGCCAAAATATTAATGCTAACTGCACTCCTTATGCTGTGCTCCCCATTCCCATCCCCCATCAGCTACTAATTTGTACTTCTTTAGCCCTTCACCCCATTCTCCCAGCCCCTCAAATGACCCTCCCCTCTATCCAACACCAAATCGTCCACTATATTTGTGAATCTATTTTTGATTAGTTTGTTCTTTTTATTCCTTAGATTCCACATGTAAGTGAAATCATACAGTGTTTATCTTTCTCTGATTTAAACACCTTCTAGGTCCATTAAAGCAATATTTTTTTCCATCCACTTCCTTTTCATATGTAGGGGTCTTGTTTTCTTATTATTCTTTCAGCCACTCTATCATTTGGTTGGAGCACTTAATTCTTTTCCATTTAAGGTACTTATTGTTAGAAATGTAGTTGTTACCATTCTTTATTCCTGTTTTTGATGCATGTTTTTTCTTCTTAAATAAATCCCTCCAACATTTCATATAATACTGGCTTGGTGGTGATAAATTCTTTTAGCTTATTTTTGTCTGGGAAGCTCTTTATCTGTCTTTCGACTCTAAACAATAGCTTTGCTGGATAAATTGTTCTTGGTTTTATATCCTGGGTCTTCATCACATCAAATATTTTTTGCCCAGCTCTTCTGTTCTGCATAGTTTCTTTTGAGAAATCAGCTGCCAGTCTTATGGGTATTCCCCTATAAGTAATTACTTGTTTTTCTCTTGATGCTTTTAATATTCTTTCTTTGTATTTAAACTTTGGCATTTTAATTATGATGTGTCTTGGTGTGGGCCTCTTTGAATTCCTGATTTTTGGAATTCTCTGTGCTTCCTGGGTTTTTTTGTCCATTTTCTTCACTAGGTTAGGGAAGTTTTTTATGATTATGTGAAGTAGGTGTCCAGTGGCACAGTCCTGAGAGAGGTTCAGCTGCAGGCCAGACTTAGCCCAAGCCTCTGCCCCTCTGGGGCCACCTCTTAAGATTTGGCAAGCAATCCACAGATGTTGTGCTTACAGTTGCCACAAAAGGCCACATCAGAAACTGAAGCCAGCTGCCTCCAGTGTGAGTCTAGGTGCTGCTCAGCAAGGCGCATCTGACTTGCTGAGGATACACCTGGATGTGGCTTGGGTGGGGCCCCGGTTGGGGGAGGCTGGTCTTCAGGGAATCATCTGGGCGGAACGACCTCTGTTATCCAATTGGAAGATGTCATGGCTATAGTGGTGCTGTGTCCACGCACTGGGAGGTGGGAGGCTTAATAGGGAACAATGGATACTGCCCGCACTTCTGTATAAAGCGAGTCTCACTGGGCCTTTACTCCGACAATGTTTCCCTGTAAGTCCCTGGTGCCCGCTGAGCTCAGCCGAATGGGCACTGGTGCTCAGAGTGAGCAGGTCCCTCACCATGAAAATCTGCTTGCAGACACGGTCTGTTTAAGAGGCGTCTGCTGCTGCCGCTGCTGCAGCCTCCATCTCACTCAGCTGCTGGAGACTGGGCAGCTCTGGGTCCTCACCCTGTCCTACCTTCTGCCATTGCAGGGTGCTTTCTTGGCTTTATCCCTAGTTGTATGGCTTTTTCATCTAGATCACAGGCGATTTTTCCTTGCTGCTGCTCCTTGTTTCCATCACAACTTTGAATTGGTCACCAGAAGATGAACAGAGTCTCTATAATCTATGCCATTTTTTCCTTCCCTCCTATTATGATAGTTTCTTAACAGATCTCTCTGAATTCTGTCTTTGGCCCTCAAATCTATTGTTAAATTTGCTAACAGTGAATCTGCTAAAGTACAGATCACATCATGTTATTTCCTCAAAACTTATTGCAAATTAAATAAAATTCCAACTCTGTAACTTATGGTGAAATAACCTTCTCATCTGGGCCCAGCCTCCTCTCATCATTGGCTAGCGCTGTTTCTCCTGAGCACCTTCACCCCCTGGTTGCTCTCTCCCTGCTAGGAAGGCCATCTGAATTTGCTGCTATCTGCCTGGCAGTGCACCGACAAGCTTCAGGAGGCTAAGAAGCACTCCTGGAGCTTTCTCAGAGTCCCCATTCCCTGCAGGAGAATAACAGCCTCTCTTTCAATCACTGTAGAGTTTGAGTAGCAGGTTAGCCTGTATGTTAAAGAACTATCTTTGATAAACACTACAGTGTTTTTCAAAATTTGGATTTTCCAAATCCAAAAAAAGTATTATTTATTTATTCGATAAACGCTATCAGAGATGGTACATTTTTCTCAAAGATAGTGCCTTTTTTTGCAATAAACACAATGAGACCAGTATTAAAGTGTCGTTTTTATTCTATACTCAGTATTGCAATGAAAGACCAGGAATTTAATTAGGTATTACAGTGGATGATCAGGAAGAAAGAGAAACTCAGATGACACTTCAGTCCTTTGGTACAAGTTTTTCTTGAGTCTCTGGTGTGGTGTACACCAAGCTAAAGACTGGAGATGGCAATGCAATGTCTCTCACCCTCAATAAGTTTGTACTTTGGCCTGGAGAAAAGATTTATGACAGGTGACATTATTTTACTAAATGTGCGGTGCTGACAGGAGGGGCCGGGTGGCTAGGATTGTGTGGGTATGTGACATTTCACTCTTTTTTGTTTTAAACATTTATTTTCAATATTCTGATTTTGTACTTGGTACAAATGGTTTGGAAAATTCTTATGGGAATAGTTTCTTTTACTTCTCTCTTGTTTCTTTATTCAGGGACCAAGATAGGGATGTCAGTCTGCCAGATACTAATAAAGATAATCTCAGCAAAAATATTTCTTTAAATTAAGTGTTGTGATGGAAACCTTCTTCAGCTGTTTCCCCATTGTACTTGCTGTGGAATTACAGAGTTATGGCCTGAACATCAAAGCTACAATTAATGCAATGAGAGGTGTTCGATGAGACCTGATACTTTGTTCTACTTTGCTGTGAGTGCCATTGTTCTGGAGGCAGGTGCACTCTGTAGTCTGCTTACTCACTTATCTGTCTTCCTTTAGAAGTTGCGCATTGGAAGATAACAGGAAACAGGAAGTGTTCTAGGAGGGGTCATGTGCATTTTAAACATTTTTGTAGCATCCTATTGGTATTAAAACAACAGACTTACAACTAACTTAGATCTTGCAAAAGCAGCTCCAAACAGAATTTTCTGGTAAATATTTGCATAGGAGAACTTGAAACTTTATACTAGAAGTCTTTCCAACCACAAAAATGTTGGGAGTTAAATATTAGAACAAATGAACTGAGTGAAATCAATAATTCATTCTCCCTTGAAAAAAACATAGATACCATTGTGTCTAGAACTGATGAGGAATAAATAGAATAATGAACTCAGAGAGCCAAGTACAAAGGCCCAAGGTTCATACCTTAGAAAAAATACTGATTATTCATGACAAATTCTCTGCATGAAGAGCCATTTGGAAGTAAAAAAGAAAAGCATACATTTAGCATTAAAAAGATATTCTTTCCCATTATAAATGTCTATTATTTTTTGTTTTCAATCCCTTTCCCCCTTTGTGTCCAACCTCCCATTTCCTCCCCTCGGTTGTCAGTTCTCTGTTTCTGTGAGTTTGTTTCTGTTTCACTTTGTTTGTTTTGTCTTTCAGACTCCACATATAAGTGAAATCATATGATATTTGTCTTTCTCTGTCTGACTTATTTCACTTAGCATAATACTCTCTAGGTCCGTGTTGTCTCATGTGACAAGATTTCATTCTTTTTTATGTGTGAGTAATATTCCATTGTATATATGTATCACATCTTTTTTATCCATTCATCTATTGATAAACACCTAGGTTGCTTCCATATCTTGGTTATTGTAGATAATGCTGCAATACACATAAGAGTGCATATATCTGTCTAATTATTCTTTTCATTTTATTTGTATAAATACCCAGAAATGGAATTGCTGGGTTGTATAGTGGTTCTATTTTTTAATTTTTTGAAAAATCTCTATACTGTTTTCCATAGCATTCTATAGAAATGTCTGTTGTTAAAAATTTGGAAAATCCAAAAAAATAGAAGGAATAGTAAATAATTTAACAATCCACCTTGACATTCAAATATTAGAAAAGCACCTAGACTGTTTTAGAAGTTTTTTCAATGTATGTTAGTATGACACTGAGAAACTAGGTAAAAAATAACCTTTAGTAGATTTTTAAATGAATCTATGACTTTATTTATTTAATGCAAGTCCACAACAACATCTTTCAGATTTGGGGGATGTTTTAAAGAAAAGAAGGATAAGGTGAGTGAACCAAGTAAAGCCCAGGGCTGTGCGATGACTTATATAACCAGTTGCTTTCTAATCACTTTAGCAAAAAATGCTGAAATGGCAATCACATCAATAAAAAAAATAAGTTGGAAATATGAAGTATAGGTGACTTTACACTTAATCACTACTGAAATGAAGGCTTTTATTGAAGATAAGCATTTTTATACTCCAGTAGCTAGCATAGTCATGATGCTATATTAATCTGATTACAAAAAAAAACTTAATAAAGAGTGATACTCTGTGACAAATGCTTCTCTATTTGAGTAATATTCTCTATCAATTAACAAATACATGAATGTGCAATAACTTTCAGCTTGTATCTTCCTCTTTTATGTAGTCTTACAAATATAGAACATTTCAAAGATTAATGCAGTGAACCCGTGTATGTATGCCCATCATCCAAAATAAACAAATGTTAACATTTTATTTCTAAATATATGTGATATACACACATAATTAATGAAGCAAAAGAAAATTAGATATAATAGGTAAAGATAAAGTCCTTTTTGATCTATACTGGGATTAAAACTGCAGCATATGAAATTTGAGAGGACATAATTTGACCCACAACAGCTGCTTGCATGCTACAATGCCAGAGGTGAGTATTTATGATAGAGAACATGTGGTCTGCAAAGTCTAAAATAGTCATTCTTTAGCCCTTTACAGAAAAAGTTTGCTGACCCTTGCTATAGGTGAACATGTTTTGACATGGAAAATATTAAAAATATATTCTTAAGTGAAAAGATTATATAATACAGTTGACCCTTAACACAGGGGTTAGGAACACCAACCCCCTGCACAATAAAAAAATCCAAGTATACTTTTTTACTCTCCCCAAACTTTACTAATAGCCTTCTATTGACCAGAAGCATTACTGATAACATAAACAGTCGAGTAACACATATTTTGTATGCTGTATGTATTATATTCTTTATTTTTGCAATAAAGTAAGCTAGAGAAAAGAAAATGTCATTAAAAATCATGAGAGAAAAATACATTTACATATTTGTTGAAAAAAATCACATTTAAGTGGACAGTGCATTTCAAACTCGTGTTGTTCAAGGGTCAACTGCAGTATCTTCTGGATGTCTACGTGTGAATAGAAGAGAAAGATTATACTTCACAATATCAATAGTGATAATACCTGAAGATTGGTGCTATGAGTAATTTTAACTTTCTTTTTACTTATCTGTGTTTTCTATTTTTTATTATGACTATGTATTATTTTTATAATTATAAAAACCAAAAAATTATACCAGTATGACATATAAAAAAAGTAGACCATTATCTTGTCATTGTATGTAGTAGAAATGAATTACCACTTCTAGGGTGCTTCCCTGTACTGCAGAAGCTGGAAAACTAAAAACCACATTTCCTTGACTCCCTTGCAGCTGAGGTTTGGTATACAAATTAGAATCTACCAATAAATGAATGTGCATGAGAAAAAGACCATTATCTTGCAGCTTTGTCTCTTTCTGCAGGGGTCTGGTGGTGGGGACTGAGAACACTGGAGTAGGACTCCAACCTTCATCTCTACCTCTGAGCTGAGAAAAAGTGATCGATTCATCCCTGGATTGAATCTATAGCAGAAAGTTCTGGAAGTCAATAAGTCTAGCAATGACTTTATGATTCCCTACTTTCCTGATATCACATAGGTTGAAACTCCTCTGGGAGGACATTTCTAAAGTGTTATTTGTTTTTCTAGGAATTATTCCTGGATACCTAGCCCAAAGGCAGCCTTTCCGGCTATTTTATAATTACCTAAATCTTCCTATGCCTAAAATAGTTGATTGTATTATTAACAGAGCCACGGCTGACATAAGGGTGCATGAGCAATTTTGGGACAAGTTTGTGATGAAAGAAAAACATTTTATGACAAGTTGAATGAAAATTGTTCAGAGACATCAATGTTTCAAGTTGTTTAGAATCCATCTGAATTACAGAATGAAGAGTAGAAAAAATTGGAATAACTCTGCTGAACCTAAAACACAACTCAGATCTCCAAGTATAAATGTAACAGGGTCACAATTGCTCATTTCCTCATTTTTACTAAGATGTGCAGATATTATATGACTTAAAAATTTCTTTCAATGGATCTACTCTTCCCCATGAGCCTAATCTCAAAGGGATTTGGGGAGAGATGGTGAGAAGCAAGGACATGGAATTAAATGTTTGTAGTATTTCAGCCTAAAGAACACTGACATCAGCTCAGTCTTTCCGATGCCTCCCCTTTCTCTATAACATATGAGTACACAGCTCTTTGTGGACTGGTCATTGTGGACGGGTCATTTGCCTCTGCTAGCCTGAGGACTACTGAGGAGCCCTGATTCCATCTAGGGGTTGGGGTACTGTACCTACTGGTCAAGCCTATGTCCCTAGTCCTTGCTTCTGGTTGCAAATTCTCCTGTGCTGTGGCTTCTTTGTTCTTCACTGGGGCCCTTTCCTGGTTGTCTGGACCTCTCAGAACTCACGGGCCCACTCTGGGACACACAGGACTTCTGGACTCCTGACACATGCATAGCAGGCCCAAAAATCTGGTTGCATCCTCTGCCAGTGACCCATGCTGCTATGTCGATGTGGAGTCCATGTGGATGTGGGCCTTTCCTGGCCTTCCAGTTGGAGCATGAAGCAAATACTCCTCTGCTTTCAGCTTTCTTCTGAACACATCTAATCTGTATTCATGCTAAGGTTTCGACCTGGAGAGGGGAAGCCAGGACACATGTATCTGTTCTCTTGATTTCTCATCTACTGGGATGGAAGGGGTGATGGTCCCACTTATTCCTCTCAAGGAGTTCCTGTGTGTCACAATCTACTCCCACCCAAATAGTTCAAACAAGGCATGTGACAGTTGGGCGGTACTTTACAGAGGAGAGTAATGTGGTTAGGAGGAGACACTTCATAGATGGTTATGGTGGGTGAGTCATAAAGAGAAAGCTGGAGCTGGAGAATCCTAGAGAGAGATTGTAGGAAGGTTGGTTTTAAGTTACCATCCTGGACAGGGCTTCTGGCAAACAGTAGAGCACAGTGCAGGACTCAGAGTACAGGCTTGAAACCTGCCCTGCATACTTGTTTGGTGATCTTGAGTGAGTTACACAACTTCTCTAAGGTTAAATTTTCTCATTTGTAAAGTGGAGATCATAATGGTACTTACCTCAGTGGTTTGTTATCTTATAGGAAATAATGCTTGTGAATGTATATCAGGCTCTGGGCATAGGCTCATGCTCAGTGTGGCCACCATAACTGAGGCTGTCATGAAACTCTTAAATATTACTATTGTGAGTACAGAGAGGGAACACAATCTGTAAGTACTATCTGCAAATACGTTGTTATTCATCTATGATGTTAGGTTGGACAGATTGGAAAAAGTTGGAGAGTATGGCCTCTTCTTTGCTATGAGGTATCTATGAAGTAGGAATGAATATAGACAAAGAACCGGAAATGGAAAGTGGTAAAAATAGAGCCCTGGAAGAGCTGGAAATGAGGCCAGATGAACAAGCAAAGACACATGAAGGGAATCCTAATGGTAAGGGGGAGAAAAGAGCGTTGCCTTAAGAGATCTATGTGTTTAGGGAATAGTCAGTAGTGTCAGACTAAGCTGAGAAAGTTGTAGTTAAAAAAAACCTACATTTGCTTGGCTTCCTGTCAAATGTGATTATTTAGTGAATAGATCATTTATAAGACTACATTAGTGAGCTCTAAGCATGTTACCAATCTTCTTTGGAGTATGTGATCAAATATTTCTGTGTTTTTTCTTTTGCCTTTTTATTTTATTTGCTTTTTGTTCAGAGAGTCCACTATTACAAGTTTTGCCTAACCATGTGACTCTCCTGGTCTCAGCACATACCCAGGAGAAGGCCTTTGCTCATGATGTGAGCAAAATACAACCTGCAGAGGAATCTAAAGTTTCACAGCCTGTGGACACACACCTTCATGAGCACGGAAGTGATAACTCCAGTTTCTCAGCAAAAACCATGCAGCACAAGGAGGGTGACAACTCCAATTCCTCAACAAAAACCATCCCACACAAGCAGGGTGACACCCTCAGGTCCCCAGGAAAAGCCATCCTTCCCAAAGAGGATAACACTGCTAATTCCTCTGGAAAAACCATCCCTCCGAAGCAAAGCAACATCCCCGGTTCCCCGAGACAAACCATCCTGCCTAAAGAGGGTAACACCCTTAATTCCACAGCAAAAACCATTTCATCCAAGCAGATTGGCTCCCCCAATTTCTCAGCAAAAATCATACCATTTAAGCAGGACGACACCCCCAAGTCATCAGCAAAAATCATCCCACCCAAGCAGAGTGACACCCCCAATTCTTCCAAAAAAACCATCCTTCCCAAGCTGGGTGACACCTCCAAGTCTGTAGCAAAAATCATCCCGCCAAAGCTGGGTGACATCCCCCAGTCCTCAGCAAAAACCATCTCACCCAAACAGGGTGACACCCCCAAATCCTCAGAAGAAACCATTCAGCCTAAGGAGGGTGATACCTCCCAGTCCTCAGCAAAAACAATTCCACCCAAGCTGGGTGACACCCCCAATTCCCCAGTGAAAACCATCCCACCCAAACAGGGTGACACCTCCAAGTCCCCAGAAAAAAGCATCCAGCCCAAGGAGAGTGACACCTCCAAGTCCTCAGAAAAAAGCATCCAGCCCAAGGAGGGTGACGCCTCCAAGTCCTTAGAAGAAACCGTTCAGCCTGTAGAAGGTGACATCCCAGCAGAAAAAGCAACGGAGCTCTTGGAGGTCAACATGGTGAAAGCAATCCTAAGCAAAGAGGACTTTGAGTCTGCACTCAAGGAGGCTGGGGAGAAGCTTGTGGCCGTAGATTTCTCAGCCACATGGTGTGGGCCTTGCAGGACCATCAAGCCCCTTTTCTATTCTCTGTCTGTGAAGCATGAGGATATACTGTTCCTGGAAGTGGACATTGATGAGTGTGAGGAGCTGGTGAAAGACCTTGACATCATTTCCATCCCAACCTTTCAGTTTTACAAAAAAGAAGAAAAGGTGGGTGAATTTTGTGGTGCCCTTAAGGAAAGACTTGAAACAATCATTGCAGAATTAAAGTAATCATGTATTCTGAAAGCGTTGTTATGATTTAGCTGTTTATAGCTTGTGATTTTCTATTTATAAAAAAAGAGAGATATGAAAAGCATGTATGTTCAAATAGTACTTACTTATAAATTATATTACCCATTTCAAAAAGTAGTCAAAGCACTGAAGCATGCTGTGACCATGTTTTTTATTGACAAAAAAAGTATAATATTAGAATTTCCTTTGGCAGAGATTAGAAGTCAAGCTGTCCCTTATTTTTCAATCTTGATTTTTTTCCCTACTCACCCTTGAAAATTCACCTCAGGGTCAGGGGCAACACAGGAAATTTTCACAGTTCTTCTGTAGAAGCACATGATTTAAAGTGAATAGAAACTTCTTTCATGCTCACATATCTTTGGGCTTTCTGATAAGATACTTTTGGAAATAAAGAATTTGAAAGATTCACATATCATATCTAACTTCCTTTTTGTGTGGGGAGTGCTATGGAGACCTCAGAAAATTCCATGGACTTCATAACCCTGTATGGGATTTGTTGGTGGCATTGCTGAGACCAAGGTCATGCTTCCAGATTCCAAGTCCAGGTCTCTTTCTACTACTCCATACTCATAAAATTGGGGACAGAGCTCAAAGCATCTAGTTCCTCAGGCCAAAAGCTTTATTATTCAAGTTTAACTCAGTGTAATCCTTGGTGGCATTGTGACATCAACCTCCTGGTGGCAAAGTACTTGCTTTGTCGCCTTGGTAACTATGTTTCTGATACCTGTACACCGATGTCTCGGAGCCCAAAGGCTGGGCCACAGGTGGTGGCTTAACTACAGGAGTGAGACTGCTCCAATGATTTACATCATGTGTTTAACCTGACTCTCCTTTTTATAGACCTCATAGTCCTCATTTGAGCCATTAAAAACAGCCACCTAGCAACAAGAAACATAATACCATACATACTTAGCCTTTTTTCAAAATTATTTGGAATGACCTACAAAAAGTTTAATGATACAGCTAATAAACTAGTAAGAATAAATCAGAAACTTAAAAATAAATAATAAGTCATCTCTGAAGACTCTGATTGAGGGGCAAATTTTGCTCTGGGCTATGGAAATGTGGAGGAAGGAAAGGGAAGGGCAATACCTGAAAGGAGCAAGCATCAGAATTTGAAAAAGAGTCAAAGCTTTTCTGTAACTAAATTCTTGAATGAAAATTTTTTATCTGGGACCTTAAGTTTGAGACTTTGAACAATGGATAATGTTCTTGATAATATTTTTTATAATAAATTCAGAGGCAATTTCATATGGCTATCTCTGGTAATAATCTTCCATGGAAGCCAAAGCTGTAATCATAAAGGACTTTCTAATGAGTGGATTCCAGATTTAAGGCATGCAAGTATGAAGCTTATGTTGTATTTTCATATATCTGGACTTTTACTAATGATTTATATAGCTGTTCTTTTCCTTTGTAGAGAGACCTTCCTCTGACATTTTCACTGAGATTTGTTTCTATTTCCCATATTGAACAAATCTGGTTTTAATATGAATCTATCTGCTTAGACATTTAGGCCCAGACTTCAATAAATTAACCCAAACCCCCTGCTACCAGAGCCCCATTTGAACAACTTAGTGAGCCCCATAACACTTCTGGAAGGACCAGGGATCTTGAAATCTAACATGAGTAAATTACACCAATGTTTTTTTTTTCTGGGACATATTGAGGACATTTTTATCTTGGGGTTTTCTTTATATTTAAGTTACTAAGTGAGGAAAATTCTTTACAGTATTTTTAATAAACCTTTCAAGTGATTTTACATTATTCCTAATGTAAGTCAGGGAGGAAAGCAAAGCACAATTCTGCAAAGGCAATTTTATAGGGCCAAGAAAATGCAGAGCAAACTGTGTGGCTCTCTGATGATCCTGTTTGATCCAGGGATAAAATCTAAACTACCAGAGAACCGATTCATTTTCTTCAAACTATCCACCATAAGCACCATTCCTTTCGACCTTTTGGATAATAGTCAAACAGTAGCCAGGTCAAAGTTATATTCTCTGACAGACAGTTTGAATATGGACATTCTATTTTGTTAATGAAGAAAGAATCATGCACTTATATGAGCCATACAATTGTTATCATCTCTAATATTTAATATGAAGGAGAAATAAGCATTTCTAATGAGAAGGAAGATTCAAGATAATCATATAGGCTGTGAATGATGATAATTTAACTAGAGCCTTAATAAGAATCAATGGAAAACTTGTCTGAATTGATAAAAGAATTCAACAAAGTGGCAGTATTCAGAGTAATATCCAAAAGGCAATATTTTTTTTTTGGTTCACTAACAGATAATTGAGAATCATTATGGAAAAAGGTCTCAGTCACAATAGTGACAAAAAATAAAATATCTAAAAACAGTCCTTAGAAGAACAGTAGGGATTATTAAGACTAAATCTAAAAGTTTTAAGAAGTGTACAAGAAGTTCTGAATAAAGTGAGACACAGATCATTTTTCCCATTGGAGAAAAATATTGAAAGATGTTGATTCTTCCCACTTAATTTAGTAGGTGTAATGTAATCACAATCCATATCTCAATGACATCATTGAGAGAACTTGACAAAATACTTAAAAATTCCCTGAGAATCATAGCCAGGAATAGATAGGAAAAAGTCTTAAATTGAGAATAAGGAGAAATTTGCCCTATCAGATGGTAAAATAAATAATTAGTATAGTAATTGTATAATAAGTATATTGATGCCAAGAATGGGATTTATTAAAGAAAAAGAGAGCAATGAAATATCAAGAATCAGACTTTGTAAGTAGTAATATATGAAAAAGGAAACATTTCATTTTGATGGAATGTGAGTAAGTTATTTTTCAAAACTTGTATGGCAAAATTTGAATATTTGGGGGGGAATCAATTTATATCCTTTTCCCATGCTGGACTCCAAAATAAATAAAAGGTGGATTAAAGAATAAGAAATGAAATATGGAATCATAAAAAAATTAAAGATTTAGTTAAACATTTATCTGATTCATGGATGGAAAGAGGTTTTCTAAATAGAACTGTGATTAAAGAAATATATTTGAACATGTCAAAATATTAAAGCTTTCTCATGCCAAAATATAAATAATCTTAACAGGAAACAAACAAAAAAAAACTGAAAAGTACTTGCAAAATGGATGACTTGAGATTCAATATATTTACTACCGAAAGTATTCTTACAAATCAGTAGGAAAAATAAAAAAATAGGCAAAAGCCACAGTCAGTTCATATTAGAGTAAGAACAGTTTGATAATAAACATAAAAAAATTTCCACTGATAGGGAAATATGAACAAAAGTCAACCACATATTGACAGTACAGCCAGAGAGAATATAGAGAAATAGTGCTGCTGATGAGAATTAGGGCTGCTAAAAAACCTTTCTGGAACACAGCAGTGTAACAAAGGTGCGGGCAACTCGGTAAACTTTAGCTTTTGTGTAAGTCTGCTAGGGCTTCCATGAGACAATACCAGAGACTAGAAGGTTTAAACAGCAGAAATGTACTACTCGCAGTTCTGGAGGCTGAAAGTTCAAGATCAAAGTGTTGGCAGGGTTGGTTTCTCCTGAGGCCTCTCTCCTTGGTTTGTATAGGGTGCCTTCTCACTGTTTTGTCTTCAAAAAAGTTGCTCGTCTGTGCGTTCACATCCCTGGTATCTGTTCATCCAAATTCCCCTTCTCACAAGGAAACCAGTCAGATTGGATTAGGGCCCACTCTAACAGTCTCATTTTGGCTTAAAGACCATTTTTTCAAATCCAGTCACATTTTGAGGTACCAAGGGTTGGGGCTTCAATACATGAATTTTGGGAGGGACACAATTTAGCCCATAACAGCTTAAGATGGGGCTCAGAGGCTGGTTCTGAAAAATCCTTTAGAGGTGCATCACAAAGAAAATAATTTCTAAGGGAAGCTTAGGAGGCCCAGTAGCATATCAGAAAAACTGGGGGTGGTACTCTAAGAAATACTGCCTCAGGGCTCTATGGTGTCAGCTCCAAAAGTGAAAATGGACCCTTCTCCAAAGGCCAAAGAGAAGAGTGTGCTAGAGGGGGCTGCTGTCTTTGTTTAGCATAGGCCTTCAAGCATAGACCAAGAAATGTCAAGGCCTCAAATGGGAGTGAGGCCTTGAAAGAAATCTCAAGAGTGTGAAGGTCCAAGACCTTGTACCTCAGTGCAGGTGGCATTCCACTGACTTCTTGCTCCTCCTTAATCAGGCTGGATAATTGGGAACACAGTGTCTGCAGACTTCTCTTCTGCTCTCTCCTTGCAGGATTGGGTAAGCAAACTAAAAAGTGGTTCAGGAATTCTATTAAATCATGGTTTCTCAGACTGGTGGTCATAAAAACCACATGGGGTGCTTGTTAAATATTTAGATTGCTAGGTCTTTGCACTCAAAAAGTCAGATTCAGTAGTTATAGGCTGAGGCATATAGGAAAATCATCCAACAATTAAGCCCTCTCTTCCCTCCCCCATCCTGTATACTCTGTGGTTCCTAAATATGATTTCTTGCTCTCAGAACAATTACTCTTCAGGACAGTACCATCTTTATCTAATTTCCACCTACTTTTCTAGAAACCCATAAGAGTTTTCTTATTCTATAATTTGTCACCTTCTTTTTAGCTTTTCCTTCCTATGTCTCAGCTACTCAGTTTGAAATACCACTGCCAGAAAGGCAGGGCCACTTGGCCTGTGGGGAATTTCATTATCTAAGTTTTATACAATAGGCTAGGGCTTGGGTGGGTCCATCTCCTTTGACTTCTCCCACTAGTATGAATTCTTGCTAGTATGCCCATATTTTTCTGATAATCCAGAAAATAACTGTTGAATAAATGCATGCATTTCCATAATATAATCACTTCTTAGTGACTGTATTGTCTAACTTCATGAGGACTTTCCCACTATGTGAACCTCTTCCTGACTGTCCAAATAATTTGCAAGGCTGCGGCTTTTCCAATGGAGTTAGGACTTTACATTATTATGTGGAGAGCATCCTTACTTCATCTTTTTTCTCTTAAATTGGCCCTGCATTCCTGACTGGAATAAAACAATAGGTTTATTGCTGAGTCATATTTACAGGGTGTTAATAAAGAAATTGAGGTATATTAAAAATTTAAAAGTTTATTTGTGCAAAAATTTATTCCAATTTGGGCAGCTCCAAATAGGAAGTGGTCAAGAGCATTCTGCTGACAGAAGTTAGGGGAAAGATGTTTATAGAAAAGGTGACTGACTAGAGCTCAAAGTTTAGTTGGTTATTTGTGATTGGTTATCCTTGGGTTTCATTTTCTTAATCTTAAGGCAATTCAGGCATAATTAAGTCGCCAAGGCATTAGGGCCATTTCAGTCTAATGGCCTTCTTGTCTAATTAATTTTTTAAAAAAGCTACAACCCACTGCATTAGGCAGACAAGCATATCATGACAGGGGGTCACATTTGATACCCCCATATTAGACCAAGAGCTACACTAAGAAAATGGTCAGAATCATCTTTATTCCCACCTAGCAATTTTCATGAAAACCCCAACCTGATAAGAAGAAGCTGTGCGCTTATCAAATTCCTTTTAAATTCCTCTCATTTCATTTTAATCCAATCTGATTTCCTTAACTCTGTAACTGTATGGCCTTAGAACTAAGTAATACTCTGTTTTATTCAAATGACAAATTATCTTATGATAATATGTAAGTTCCACTAAAGATGACATATGCAATATGAAATTTCAAAAAAGAAAACAAACATTTATGAAGTAGATGCTCAGAAAGATGTAAAGAATATGAATAAGGTCGGACAGTTTTGGGATCTGATCTTTTAAGTAATGTTTTTAAAGTTTATTTTTCTTTATGAGCCACTTGATTAATAGTAGGGATCTATAGAGAATATTCCTTGAGTGCTTAACACTTTTGTCTTTTTGTGGCAGAAATGTTCATTTCGAATAAATTATATTCGGCAAATATTTTAAAGGTATGACATCTTGTTGCCTAGAGAATTCCAGTGTGATTTTGGCAGATTTTTAAGTTTCTCATTTCTTGTAAGAAAATTGTGAAATGGTAACGTTCTATGGAGATAGAAGTTAACTAAAAAACAAACTAGACCAAAAGGCAGCAATGACAAATATTGGGATCAAGATAGTATAGAGCTAGAGAAAGCCAAAGGCCATAGCTTTAAGGTTTAGGAAAATCAGAATTTTAAAATTCCAGAAAGGAAAAGACAATTTATTTGAATGTGAAAAAGCTGATAATAGAAAAAGATAAACATGAATAGGTTAACATTGAAAATAGAGGCAGTAATAGAAATGAAGAAAGGTGAATTGTAAAAACTGGAGGAAAATGTGATCATTCTATTACATATTGATTAGAAGTGTATTATTTTTATGCACTCAAGTTGAATGTCATCTTCTTTTAGCTTAAGATGGCTATTTCAAGTAACAGTGAGATCTGGCATGGAGAAGAACAGAGAAAAACAGGTTTGTTCTAGGTCAGAACCTATCTGTGGGCCTTATTGCTGTTTTCATTAAATGCCCCTGAAGGGTATTTGGCCTCTGGAGAGCCATCTTACTGATAGGGCTTGAGGAAGAAGTAAAGGACTGCTTCTTTCTCCTGTGCCCTAGGAAGGTCACAAAACCTTGGTGTTTGAAAGGCAAAGCTAAATGCAAATCTAATGTCTCATAGATCAATAGTCACTGATATTAGGAAGAACCAGGAGGAAGTCACCAGTTAGCTAATAATTCTAAGTTTGAAAATGGCAGATGAGGTAGTCAACTTCTAGAGAAGGCTTTAAAGATTTCCTTTATTTTATACCAGTTAACAATGGTTACAGTGTAGTGCATTGTCATTCTATTAGAAACAGCCAAATAACTGGAGCAGTATCTTAATAAAACAATTCAACATTAAAGGATTTTGATGATTTCCTCCCCATGTTTGTTTCCTAACAAATTTGATATCTTCCTGTGAGCTTGAAATTATTCATGATAAAGATGCTTGCTTTTAAATTCTCTGTTTTAGTATTTAGGGCTTTTAAAAAGTGTTTATAAATCCAAATTATATACCAGTTCATTTTGGATTGCTATTTTCATATATATATGTAAGATAAAAAAATGCTAAAATAAAAGCCCCAGCTATGATACCGATTCTTTCTTTATGCACTTAAAAAGAGAGCCAAGATTTATGATGTGTTTCGTATAGTACATAAGTTTATTACTGATATAGGTGAAAGTGAAGGTGAAAGATTGGTGCATATGTCAGGAGTGAGCTCTATTCACAGCTGCTAGATAAACTGTTATATTTATCTGAATGCAGTAAATATTCAGAGGCCATAGGCTGTCCTCTAGGAAAACCGTTTAGAGGTGCATATAAAACTGAAAATCCCACTGTTTTTAATTAAAATTAATAAATTAATTTCTAATTCTTAAGATTCTTCTATATTTTATAGACTTGCTTAAATACCAGATCTTGATAATCCTAGTTGATCCTCTTGGATGGAGATTAGATGCCTTTTCAACAATTCAAGTGAAACTTACCCAAATGTCTCCTTTCCAGGAGGAAAAGGAGTTCAACTGACCAGCAGTAGAATGAGGAATTCCTGAAGGTCAGGGGCTTAGAGTAGAGGTCTTTCTCATCTCAGAGAAGCCAACAAAGCTGAAAATGATGCACTGAGGATGAGACCTAAGAAATCAGGAGGGGACTGCAAAAATAGGGGTGATCGATCAATGGGCATAAAAGTCAGAATCTGGTTACTGGCCATGGAGACAAGATGGTTCAGGTGAGATGATGCAGGAACAGTGTGGGAAGAGAAGGATGTTGTCACCTGCGACAACCACTTGTAAAGGTGGCAGAGATAAAGTACAGAGTTGGAGCATCCTGACTTCAAAGACCACGGTCAGAATAAATAAGATCTTAGCATTTGAGTGCTACCCTAGCAATACCCTTGCTATTTCTTTTCTAAGTAGGTCATTGGGCTACATCAGAAATCTGAAATAGCATTGTTTATGGAATTTTTAGAAACTAAATAGCTATAACTAGAAAATGCTTACCAATCTCACTATAAATGAGATAATTGGATGGGTGGCTAAGAAGTCCATCATTAAATAAATAAATAAATAAATAAATAAATAAATAAATAAATATTTAATCTCATAATGGGGTTTGCCAGCCCTTGATAAAGACAAAACAATGTCTACTAATGTGTGAGGGAAAAAGTTGAGGATTTGGTCTGAATCTGACTTTGGAATCCTTTGCACCTCAACTTTTGATAATTTTCAACCCTATTATCAAAAAATAGAGAGTGATACCTAGATTTGTATAGTAATCACTGGCAAATTTACACATAATTTAGGTAGAATATAACTTTTTACAGTGCCTCAGTCATTTTTATAAGAGAATTAGAAACGGAACCATTTTCACTTTGTGTAAAACAATCTGTTGATTGAATGTTTTCTATATTTTTAGTTAGTGGTGGTTATATAGGCACTTCCTTATGTTATTACATTTCTCGGGTTATTTGTCAAAGATATTTACCTAGGTTCTTAAGCCGATCTGAAGATTTTTAGTACCAACTGTAGTGGTTTGAATGATGGCCCCAGAGATACCAGGTCCTAACCCCAGGAACCTCTAAATGTTACCTTATTTGGAAAAGGGCCTTTGCAAATGTACTTACGTTCAGGATGTTATAGTGAGGAGATAATACTGGATTATCTGGATGAACACTAAATGCCATCACAAGTGTCCATATCCAAGAGAGGTAGAAGACTCAACACACACGCAGAAGAGAAGGCAATGTGAACACAGAGGCAGAGGTTAGAGTGATGTGTTCACAAGTCAAGGACTGCCGGCAGCCACCAGAAGATGAAAGAAACAAAGAACCGATTCTCCTCTAGAGCCTCCAGATGGAGCACAGAACTGCCAACACCTTGATTTTAGACCTGGCCTCCAGAAATGTGGAAAAATAAATATCTGGTTTTTTTAAAGCAATAGTCTGTGGTAATTTGTTACAGTAGCCACAAGAAACTAATATACTCATAAATAAAATATTTTTCAAAAGGTGTGTAAACATAGAGTAGCAATGATAGGTCAGTGTGAGGATATACTTAAGGGTAATATGTTCCTGCACATGAAATAAGCATTTCTAGTATGGTGTTTTTTCTTTAGTGGCCTAAGAAGTTTATATTACACCCAACTGTGAGACTATTATTCACACAAATATTTTAATTATTTTCATTCATCATTTGAGCAATTTCATTCATCAAGATTGAGCAATTTGGAAGGTTAGTTATTTTTTAATCATCTATAAAGCATTGCATGCAAAAATCAATGGTATATTTTATTGTATTTCTTTTAAGCTCCCACGTCAGTGTTGTAAACAAAAAGGCAAATATGTGACACATATGAAAAATGGCCTATTAATATTGATTAAGAAATTCATCGGAAGGGAAACAAAAAGCTTGAGTAAAATACAAGGCTATAAGATGGTGTTTAAGCAGAAGGCATTTCTGAGAATTAAAGTAAGAGATAATCTAGAATTTCACCTTGGATGGGTAAAAGAGTATGTGCAGAAATGCAGGAATTGAGAAGCAGTGAGTCAAGGAGAATTGTTCCAATAAAAATTCATGGTCCCTTGCTCAGTTCCCAGACCTAAGCCAATTTTCACATTCAGAACCCATTGACTGAGGAGAAAGGATGCAGCAACACCACAGCAAATAAATACTGTGGTGATTATCTCAGGACTAACTCAAAAAGACCTCTGGTCACTTACTTGGATCATTCACTATACACTGGGGAAAGGGAATATCCAGATTTTTTAAGGATTGTTGAACACAGAGTCTTGATCGACATAAATATGTGGAGATCTGAAATGTAACCTTGTGCATGTTCCTCTCCCTGTCCCAACCTTATGGTCCTGATTTACAGCCTGGCTTACAGTTGGTCTCCTTATGGCCACTTAGTGGTCAGTTCTTAGGCCCTGGTTATGTAACTGGCAATTAGAGTAGCACCCTCTTTCGGTGCGTCCTTGGCTTGTGGGGTAAGGGCTATCTGAGTAGAGAAGGCTAAGTACCAGCCTGTAAACTGTCTCTACTCCCTGGGTCAAAATAGTAAATTAAAGCAATATTGCATCATAGTGATTAGTGACTCTATTAAAGCCTACAAACATACAGGGTGGTGGCCCCTCCTACCATGAATCCTTTTGACTAGATGATCTGGCACCTGCAGAAACTGAGTGATAGACTGCCTCAAGCTTAACCAAGCTGTAGCCTTATTGCAGTTGCTGAACATAGCAGTGATTTTGCTAAAGCAGATTAATAAGGCCTCACGTACGTAATCTGTGGCTATTAATTTGACAAATGTGTTCATTTCTATTCTGAAGAGAAAAGATTTTTATTCATGTTGAACAGACAACAATATTCATTTACTGTTTTGCCCCAGGGCATTGTGAACTCCTCACCTCCCCAACCCCCTGTTATGATGTAATATAAAGACATGAATCTTTCTGGACATTCTGTGGAACATCGCGGCGATCCGTTATATCGATGACATCGTGCTGATTGGGCAGGGCAGCAAGATGGGCTAGTATACCAGAGGCCTTGGGAGGATGGTGGAGATTCAGGAACTTGCCACTTCAGGAAAGTTTTCAGAAGTCCAGTGATTAGAAGTATGCCAAGACACCTCTAAATTCTTTCTCTTGCATTCTCTACCACGAGAAAACATTACAGCATCTGGTAGGTCTCTTTGGTTTCTGAATGTAACACATTCCACACTGAAAATGCTGCTCCAGCTCAGATGACACAGAAGGAAGATTTGAGTGGGGCTCAAATCTTTGAGCCTTGCTACGTGGCCCATAAGATCCAGTAGAGTCCATAGCGTTGGAAGTGTAGGTGGTAGGAATAGACATAGTAGCACTCTGAAGATGTTGATGGCAAGTTATGGTGTTCTGGAGCATGACCATATCATCTGCAGTAGAGAATGTGAGACCTTTTGAAAAACAGATCCTGGTTTGTTACCAGGGCACCAAGTGACTATGCACCTATGACTGCTCCCTGAGCTGTCATAAAGATTTCTGTCAGACCCACGGAGTTGTAGTCAGACAGGCCTCACAACAGTTCATCATGAAATGAGCACAATACGTTTGGGATTGAGCCCAAACAGGAAAAGAGAGCACAAGTAAACATGAACAGGTAGCCCAAACCCCATATCACCCATGGTGGTTGCTCCAGTGCCCTTCCCCAGCTCATACTCATGATCACGTGGAGGTTCTGTACCATCAGTTGAAAGAAGAGGAAAGAGCTCAAGCTGGGTTTACAGAATTGTCAGCTCAATATATGGGTGCAAGGTAAAAATGGATGAGTGGTTGTATTATAGCCACATTTAGGGGTAGGTAACAAAAACAGAAGAGATGAAAATCTCAAGGTGAACCTCTCATCTTCAGACTTACAGTTACCCCACTGCAAGCCTTGTGGTGAGAAAAGACGGATGAGTTTAAAAACTGCAGGGAAAGGAGACAAAAGGAGTTAGAATGGGGTCCAAGTTTGATCCAGATCTACTAACAATAAGACTAGGTCCTCCCTAAGTCTGAAAACTAATACACACACACACACACACACACACACACACACACACACACACACGCGCGCGCGCGCGCGCGCACACACACACACACACACACACACACACACACATACATACACAAGGTTATTCACTGAAGCATTGGTTAATTATTGCAAAATATTGCAAATAGCCTAAATGCTCAGACATAGGAAAGAATAGTTGACCCTTGAAGAACACAGGTTTGAACTGTGAGAGTCCACTTACACACAAATCTTTTTTCAATCTATTCTCTCCTCTTTATGATTTTCTTTTATCTAGCTTGCTTTATTGTAAGAATACAAAAATAACATATATTCTATATAAAATATGTGTTAATCAACTTTTTATGTTATCAGTAAGGTTTCTGGTCAACAGTAGTAAAGTTTTTGGGGAGTCAAAAGTTATACATGAATTTTTGGCTGCACAGGAGTTGGTACCTCTGGTTCCCACATTGTTCAAGGGTCAACTGTAGTTAAATAACAACCACACAGTGAAGTACTATGCAACTGTACAAAAGCACAAGGAAGTGCTCTATGAACTGATATGGAATGATTTCCAGGATATATCAAGTCAAAAAAAGCAAAGAGAAAAAAGGAATATTATAGTCTACTTTTCAAGTAAAAATGAGGGTTAGAAAAGAAAGTATACATATATCCTCTCATTTGTGCCAAAGGAAATAAAAGTCTATTTTTTAGTACTAGAACCATGTTAATGCTTCCCATACCCCCAAAATCATTAATTAAAGCAAAGGGGAGGGGTAAAAAGGAATACAAACAGTAAAAAATGAATCAAATTGTATTACAAGTGAATAACATAACTGCAGTGAAGCGGGTGGTGAAGAAGAGCACTCACCTATGTAACTTTTGAAAACAGGATTTTGACTATATACTACAAAATAAAAGACAAAATGAAGTGTACATAAATATTGTCTCTAGTCAGCAAATCCATTTTTGTCAGGGATATGGGTTAGCAATTCTAAGATTACTTTATATACATTCTAGGACTGAACAAATAAATTTATTATAATGAGAGTTAGGTCTCTTTCTATTAGAGAAAGGACTTACAAATGGGAAAGGGTAAAGAGAAAGCTAGCATGAACTCTGATATTGGATTGGAATGGAAAATATCAGCATGAACTTACTGGTTACACACACATACACATTTACAGATATAGATATGAATTTGAACTAAATATACATATGCATATTTTAGCATTTGTATTTTTTAGCTTTGTCCATTGAAAGGTGATGACACTCCAGTAGCATGAGCACATTTCGAGGTTAATTTTGGTTTCAAAATACCATTATTAAGTTAAAGAGACCAGGGCCCTCAGGGATCTGTCTGGGAAAATACAGAATAATGCTGAGATATCTTGTGGTACCTAAAGTAAGGAAGTGCTCAAGAAATGATAGAGGCATGTCAAAGGAATTCAGGAGCCAACTTGAAAAAGCTCCCAATGATCAAATGTGAAAGGTGAACAACAAAAAAATGATAGTAGTAGATTATAATAAAATAAATTCCCATGAGTCCATACTTACATAAATAGATAGATAAACAAACAAACAAACAAATAAATAAATAGGGGAGAAAAGATAGCTGTTTCTTACAGTATATTCCAATAATAAGTATAGAAGGAATGATGGAAATAGATCATTATTCTTAGGCAAACACCTCTGTAATAATTGTTATAGGCAAGAATCATTGATAGATACTAAAATTAGTGAGTGAAAGTCTGATTAGAAACAGGGCATTTGTATATTCTCAAAGTATCTTGTCATAGGACAGTTACCAAAGAGAAAAAATAGAATTTTATAGTGGAGAAACCTGGCAAATACCACCTTAACCATATGAGCAGTTATCATGGCCAGTAATACACTAGCATCACGTACATCTCATACATCGATACATCGAGGAGGGCTGGACATGACTCCTTCGGTATCCTTGCTAAAAGTGGTAACCTCAACTCAGTAAGGAGAAAACATCAGACAAACTCCAAATGTAGGGCATTGTACAAAATAACTGATCAGTACCCTTCAAAACATTGAGGCCTTAAAAGACAAAACCAACTGAAGAGCTGTCACAGGTTGGAGGAGACTAAACGCAAGGTGAGATCCTGGACTGTATCCTGGACAAATCAAAAGACATTAGTGGGCAAACTGGAGAAAGTTTAAGAAGATTTATGGGTTAGTTAATAATATCAAGTCGATATTATTTTCCTGTTTGCAATAATAGTTCCACAATTATGTAAGATTTTAACTTTAGGGAAGGCAGAGAGAATAATATAGAGGAGCTCTCTCAACTCTTTTTGTAGCATTTCTGTGAGTTTAAAAATATTTCAAAATAAAAATTAGAAAACAATAAATATATGTTGAAAAGCTTCTGAATCGCAGGTTTTGTTCTAGATGCTGGAGAGATAGCAGTGAATCACATGAGGTCCCTGCTCTCAGGAGTTTATATTAAGTTAGAGGCCTCATGTTAATCACTGACCATTTGTAATAAAGACAATAAAAATATGATTCTTTAGAGACTGAAGATTTGTGTAACTTATAGTGATGTTCTTCTGAAAATGAAGAACATCACTGTAAGTTACACAATACTGGTAAGATTGATGTGTGATGAACCACACATTTTCTAGATTGCAGTTTATATGTAACCATAGAAACTTAGTCTATAACTTGCATCTGAATTGTGATTTCTTTTCCATTCTTTAGTTTTACAATTATTCAAAATCTGTGATTCTATTGTTCTTTGACTAAATTTAAAATAAGAATAATTATATCCCAGTTGCCATGTACTCAGTTTATTCGTCTAAGCTGTATCAAATCAAGGAAACTGGGCAAGGGATGGCCTAATGGGTCAGTCCTAATGCCGACTCCTGTCTCTGACCACAGAGTGCAGTTGCAAGTGTTTTCAAGGAAACTTGGAAGGTGAGACCGTTAGAGGAGGGGATTGATCTTATAATTCTGGAGTTTGACCCTGATGTTTGTGTGACTTATAAAACGTGCAAAAGGAAGTAGGCAATGTGTGTGTATTTTCAACGGTTTGAGTATTTTCATCATACTTGTAAGGAGGTAAAAACTTGTGACCCACCGAAGCCATGATAAATCAAATTTCTCAGAGCCTTTTAATTCCAAAGAAAGTTCCTCAATCTGAGGAAGCAGCTCAGTGAATTCTTACAACAAGTTTCCCTTCATGGCCATGTAATTACACTGAAATAAATTTATATATATCACTTTCTTTCAGACATATTACAAACTGGCAGTGGCTGAAGCCATTGTACTAAGTAAAGTACTAGGAGCATTGTACTAAGTACTAAGAACGTTAACAATGTTGGACACTTTATCTCACCATGCAACACATTCCATGGCACAAACTCTCCGAATGAATGAATCAGTGGAATCCTGGCATGCCTCTTGACTGACCTGAGCGAACTGTTGACTCCATGCCCCCCATTCCCACCCCACCTCACAGGTGCTCTGGTTGTGTTGAGTGAACTCATCATATCCATGTTCAGTCTAAATTTTTCAGGTTCCTGAGTGGCAACTGGTTGGGTCTCACTAGATTGAGTATCTATGTAATCATGGTGTCACCCAATCTTCATTTTCCCCCTAGGCTTAAACCACTGGTTTAGGACCACAGGTACTTACTTATCTCTGCAATAAAAAAGTGATCCCCAAATAAATTCATATTCTTTTTTTTTAATGTATTGGTTAAGAACTTACTTAATATGCTGATGAAATATAGTCCAGACTTATATGACAGTACTAGCATCAAATTTAACAGGATGCCCAAAAAGAATTCCTTTGGAAGTAACTATTTGTCAGGTTGTGCCACTGAGTCTCTAGTGGTAATTCATTTTTATGATTTATTATTTTCTTCAGGTAAATTTATAATCCTGTTTATCCCAAGTTATGCTGCCTCTAAAAAAAGGGAACCAGAAATGGAGGTTCTTGCTTGCCTATGAATGAGCAATTATGAAGTAAACAATAATAGTGACATTTGTTGAACACTTACAAGTGCCAAGCACTGTGTTTAGATATTCATAAATATTATCCCATTTAATTTTCACAACAACCCTGTGAGGTAAATAGTTTCATTATCCCTATATAAGTGATAGATCCAGGAAGTGACCCCAGATTTGAGTGAGTCTAACCTCTGATCTCCAAGTTATTTCTCAAAAAGACCAGGATAAGTGAGGTAAGAGGAGCTATCTAGATGGAAGGAGACAGCAAAGCACTGTCACAGAATGAAATTATTAACTGTGTTAAACAAAACAAATGTTTTTATTCTTTTACTTTATTGTGGTAAAATAATGTAACATAAAATTTAACATTTTAACTATTTTTAAATGTACAGTTCAGTGGCATTAAGTACATTCATAATGTGCAACCATCACCAATATCCATCTATAGGACTTTTTTCATCTTCACAGACTGAAACTCTATACTCATAAACACTAACGCTTCCATTCCCCCTCCCCCCGGGCCCAGGTAACCATCATTCTACTTTCTGTCTCTATGAGTTTGATTACTTTAGGTACCTCATATAAGTGGAATCCTACAGTATTTATTCTTTTGTGTATGGTCTATTTCATTTAGCATAATGTCTTAAAGATTCACTCATATTGTGACATGTGTCATAATTTCCTTTTTAAGGCTGAATAATATTCTATTGTGTGTATCTACCACATTTGGACTCCTTGCATCTGTTGATAGACACCTGGGTTGCTTCCAGCTTTTGGCATTGTGAATAATGAACATCAAATATTTTTGTTCTTAACCACAAAACAAAATGAAACAAAACAAAAAACACAAACAAAAAGCCCTTCAGGAAAATAAATTAAATTTTCTAGTAGTAAATCTTAGAAAGGTGTGTATGTGTGTGTGTGTTGTGTGTGTGTGTGTGTGTGTGTGTGCATGTGCACACACATGTGTGTTTATATGTACCAGGCCATAAAAAAATTCCATGATCTTGAAATAATCAGATATCTGCAAAGCATTTATCAACTTCTTCAGAGTTAATCACTCCTGTTCCTAGTCTTCCATAATTCTTTTCAGTTGCTTCTCTTATACCACATCACCCATTGGATTATACTTGTGTAAATACATTTAGACCATCAACTTCTTCAGGATTGAAATTAGGTATTAGTCTTTTTTGTGTCTGCCCTAGGACTTGGCCAAGAACAGATCATCAACCAATAATTAGAATACAGAAATACAAAAAACGCAATGCTCATTATTTTCAGAAAAACTTATAAAATTATCTTCCGTTTATGAAGTATCTCATTAAGAAGATAACATTTGGTTGTGGATTTAAATGCCTAACAACTTACATAAAAATGGCTTATATTTCAAAGGAGATATCAAATATTGTGCACTATCATATAACAATCATTTTTAAAAAGCTTACTATTTTCCAAGCATTATGCTAAGCACTTTATTCACATTATATCATTTAGCATTTGTAAGCGATATTAAATATAGGTTGTATTGTTGCCATTTTATAGATAAGGCCATAGTGTATAAATGTACAACTGGGCAAAAAGTGATGGATCCTGAACTCCAGCCTGTCTGATGTCCAAATCTGTGTTCTTCACCCATGTATACTCAAGGTTTTGTTATGGGTGTATAAGAAGCTTGTGAGTTCAGAGACTATGAGAAGTTTGGCAAGGAATCAAATATAGATTTAATGTTTGTAAGTATCTTTAAATTACTTGTTTGGTTTCTTTTAAGAATAACTGTATTTGGGGAGAAGAAAAATTAGCTGCAGGGAATGTGATTGCTTACAGGTACTCTAAGCTTTGCAATCTACAGAAGGAAAATGGAATGAGCAAGATGAGAAGATAGATTGAATGAATGGATGGATTCAATGGATCAATTGAAGCATGGATTCAATAAAAATGTACAACTTTGGAGGCCAAAACTATTGATCCAAACAATTAAAAGATTCTTATATGTAGCCCTCTGCTGCTGCTGGTGTGGGGTGAGATTTAGCACTTGGTGAAGATGGGGGAGATGGACACCTTCATAAAGTCATCAGTAGGGAACAAATGGTACCATAGAGGATAATCTATTTTATGGATTCAGCTATTAGAAGACTGAGTTAGATCTATGTCAATTGACCTGGTCGGATATCCAGATATATTGTTAGATGGATAAAGCAATTGCAGAGTAATATGTTAGAATTCTTGTAAAAAAAGAAACTCCAAATCAAACTAGCAATGTTTTTATAAGTATGGATAAAGTTGGGGAGTGATACACAACCCAGGCAGCTGGTACTGGTTACCCCCAGTGGAGTGGAACTTGGGACGTTTAGGAGAAAACTTTATTCATTTGCTTTTGGATTGTGCCACCTGTCACAATAAGCACATATTGCTTTTACAATATAAAAGACTAATTGAGAAAACACATATTGTCAGATTATTTTTCACATACAAAAATGATTGATTAATCTTATATTTTTAACTGCTTTAAATGGCCAAACAAAAGTCTCCAGGATTAGTTTTTTTTGTAACTCTTCTTCTGAACTTGATTTATCTGGTGAAGCTTCCATCTGCCTTCTCTTGAAATCTATATTTCTCACAGAAGTCTGACAAATATGCTACAATAAGTACCACCAATATATCCACATTTATATAAGCATTGCATCTTTGTGATACATGCTGACCTTGTACAAAAATCAGTTGGTTATCACTCTCTAGTATATCTATCTGCTTTAGAAAGAGCTCTTGTGCAGTGACTCTATTTCATTCACATTTTATCCCAGAATTCTGTTACTCTGTCAGGAGAATTGTTTCCAGTCCTTGCCTTATAGGATTACTTAGCAGATTTCTATACCATTGACTTTCTTGGTCCACTCTTGGCTTCCCTGACACCTGGCTCTTTGCAGCACTCTAATATTGGAAGCAGAAAGTGATACAATAAAGGGAATTAGGTGCATTTAAATTTTGAGGAGGGGTTAGAGGAGCAAGCTCTAGAGAAAGAAAGACTCTCAGGACAACACTGAGCTGCCCCACCAAAGCAGCTGCCACCTCTGAGGCTGCACCTCTTACCTCTGCCCCAGGGCTTTGCTGACCCTAAAACAACTAACTGCCTCTTGATATCGAGGAAGCTAGTACATGTACACTGTAATGCTGGGCAGAAATCATCAGGTCTCTCTGCTTTTGTCTAAGCAGAAAAACAGCCAAAGGCTCAGTAACCTGGCCTCCATCTCACTTCCAACTTTCCAATATCACATGAGTGTAACTCACTGTTTGAATTGATTTCAAGGAAAGAATCCCAGCTGCAAAGGAGTGTTCACATATGTCTTCCCTGCTTGGATGTAAACATGTAAGGGCAGAGACTATGCCTATTGGCTCACTACTATGTCACCTACTACTGTGCCCGGCATACAGCAATGATTTAACATTTAACATTAATAAGGTAACAGTCCTAGAACCAGACACTATTCTAAGCATTTCACATCTATTGACTCATTTAATTCTCATAATAAACTTCAGATATAGGTATTATCATTCTCCCAAATTTACAGATGTGGAACAGGCACAGAGAGGTGAAATAAGTTGCTAAGACCACAAAGTGGAAAATAGTACTAGAACTTGACAGTTCATATTGAAACCCTCACTCTTATTCAATACACTTTACTTCCTCAACATTTATTATTAAAAACATGCTCATTTAAATGTTTACTGAATTGAATTATGCAGAGAATTGATCATAAACATATTCATAGTTATAAAGCACCTCTATAGTAAAGTTGAACATGTTAAACTATGGAGAAGATGGTGTACTTTGTTACCATTTGTACTGGAAACTTGTATTTTTTTTTTAATCCTTGCCAAACCCATAAGAGATAATTTATCCAAAGGTGACAAATTATTAGTGATTTAAATAGGTTGAAGTAATATTCAAGACCTCTTAGATTCAGAAAAACTTGGGATCTAGAGAAATACACTTGAGTATATTATTTTGCTAATACCTCAGGAGAACTTTATGTTCAATGTAATGAATATTAGATCACATGGTTCTCCATTCCTAGCTTAAGTGTTAAACAATAGGTAAGTCAGTTACATTTTAAGTCGCTGCCTTAATCACTCTTGTTTGTCATTTTGTTGTGACATCAGGAAGAACAAAAATGGACAGAATGAAAAATTGGGTAACTTTCTATAGTTTAGCTCCGTTACTGATGTGAGATGTTCTTATTTGTATTTTCATTTCCATATATAACAATAAATTAACACTTGCTAACTGTTTTAAAGTTCTGAGTAGCATATGAAGTTGTCAGTAAAGTTCTTTGAACTATTAGAAGAAATGTATTAATAAATACCAAAAAACAAACCACTGAAATAATGTACTCTTTAATGAAGGGTAGCTGATTCAGGAGGACTCAGAGTCATTATTAATGCAATGCTCTAAAATAGGAATAGCAGAATTATTCCACAGACATTTCGTATATTCTTAGACTACCATATATTTAAATTCGTATAGATTTTAAGACTAGACCTATATAATTTTTGAAGCGATATTTAGAAGGGAAAAATAGTGTTTCCAAAGGTGATCACTTAAATGGCCAGAGGTTCCTTAATGACTAGGAATCTAGAATACATCCAGTTCCAGCTTCCTATTGAACTTTTGGTGAATGGGGAGTGCCTGGGGACTTCCTCAGAATGCTATATCTGCTAATTGGTTGTTTGCACACTGGAGATTCCCATATACTTCCTAAAAGAAGTGCCCCTCTAGCTGTGGAGGAGCCATTCAGTCAAGGGATAACTTGCCCATGGATAAGAGTTCTTAGGCAAGTAAAAACCTGGAGTTTGTGTCAGTTTAAGGGTTGTCAGTTCATAACTAAAATTATGATACACCTTCCTGTTGCGTGACTATCAACTTCAACATCTTTTTAAACCTTAAGACCTCTTTTGATAAACATACAATTTTTGTATTCTCCTTTAATGATAATTAAAATTGAAAAATAAATTTTATGAATAAAAAGAAATCAAAGGACAGGTAACTTTAGAATATGCTTTTTTCCAAACTACTGAAGCACTCCCATCTCAGATTTTTCATGGCTGAAAATACATCTCTCTTGTGTTGCACAATCCTTTGTGAATGCTAGCTAGGCTAGCTAATCCAGAGAGCTATTCCTGGATGGACCTTATACCTGGGTTGCACGTGAAAACTTGAACTTTATGCCTGTGCCTTAGACTATTGTTTCATTTTTTTCATTCGTTTTCTAGAGAAATCTGGGCTGCTCCTTCAAGGTAGCAGCCAGCAGCAGTTTGTCTTTTGTTTCCTGATGCTTCCTAGAAATTTAAATTCAAGAAGTATTATAAGGGTTTATTTATAGCACATTCATTTGTTTCATTTAATGTTCTGTCCGCATCACCCTCGGCTATTGGTTAAAGATTTGTTAGCAACTTTGTTGCTGGGATTTCTCTCATTTGGCTCACTTTGCTACATGCTACTGTAAAAGATGCAGTTTGGAATTCATTTCCAATATGTGAACGGGACAAGTGTTTTGGTTTGTGCCTATCAGTAGTAGGAACTGAAGAACAGACTACAGCAACTGAACGCTGTAGATTTTGACTTTTATTTCTAGCTTTACACGTGTGCTTTGTTAGATTTCCCTAATGGCGCGTTTGCTTCTTAGACGAGCATTTTCTCAACTGCTTTTACATCACTGGACAGAATTCAGGAAGCAGGAAAGGTTGGATTATAATACGATATAGAATTTACCTCTCCTAATAGAGGGACGGATAGAATTAGAGAGCAAACCGACAGACTCTTGTATAGTTTCCACAGAGCATATTTTTCATTTCCAACCAGGGGACCTTGGGTCAGTCGCCAGAAGTCTTTTTTTTTTTTTTTTCTTTTTAAGCGTAGACGAGAAGCTCTCTGAGAGCCAAAACGAATGTCAGCGTGCTCAACCCTATTGGCTTCCAACCGACCTCATCCTCCTTCCCCCCCCAAACTGCCATTACTACAATTCCCAGCAAGCATAGCGCAGTGCCGCAAAAGAACCAGGCCCTGGTCGGCAGTTCCGCCCCTGCACGGAGCATGCTGGGAGTTGTGTCTAATGAGTCGGACTAGCCCTTCCTTCTGTTAGGCATTCCCACTTGGAAGATGGTGATGCATTGCTACAGCGGGTTCTCCCGTTTCGTAAGAGAAGCTAAACGTGACCGACGATTGTGCCCTCCTGCCTGGCTGTGCGCACCACGTCAATCTCATGGGCTTAGCTCCGCCCCCTGTCCACACCCATTCCCTTGACAGCTGGGCTGTGCTCCCAGCAGCTACGAAGCCCGGAGCGCGCAGGCGCACTAGCTCGCGCTGCGTAAGGCAATACTCGAGGGCGGGACGAGCGCTAGGGACTCCGGCCGCCGGGGCGCGCACGCAGGCACGCAGAACCTGTCACGTGGGCGCCAAGGATCGCAGTGCGCGTGGCCGCGGCGGCTGGTGTGAGGTTGAGTCAGTTGTGAGACCGGAGCTGCTGACCTAGCGGGCGACCCACGGACCCGGCGACAGAGCGGCAGGCTTCTAGGTGTGGGAGCCTTGAGCTGGTCCCATCATAGAACTCGGCCGAGCCGGCGCCACCGTCCCCCGCCCCCAGCCAGCAAACCGCCGCCGCGGGCGCGCCCCCGCTCTGCGCTGTCTCTCCGATGGCGTCCGCCTCTGGGGCCATGGCGAAGCACGAGCAGATCTTGGTCCTCGACCCGCCCACAGACCTCAAATTCAAAGGTAGGCAGGAAGAAGGCAGCCCCTGACTGGTGTGGGGCGGACGGAGGACTTGATTTGGGGCGGGAGGTGGGTGTGGAGGGAATGTCGGCGGCCGGGGCCTGAGTGAGCGTCCCCTCCCCCACACCCCAGCACTTTCATTCTCCGGCGGCGCCTCGCTCCGGCCCTCGGCCTGCCTGCCCAGCACCCGGGCCCGCTCCCTCCCGCGCCGGCTCGCACTCGGTGCGCGCGCCGGCCCCGGGGTGGCGGAGGGGCCGGGCCCCGGCGCCGCCGTCGCCGCCATCTTGCGGTCCCGCGGGGGCGCCTCCTGGTGCTGCCCGCGCTGCTGCCTGCGCCTGGCACTTGTCCTTGGGCCCCCGAGGACTGTCGGGCGTTGTCTGGGAGGGCGTGGGTGGGCGGTGACCTTAGAGCTTGCGCTCTGGTCTGCGGTGGAAAAAGGAAGCTGTGGGGCTGGCGCAAGGACGTCCGTCGCTCTCACCCACTGTCAGAGGCGGTGGGAGGCGAGGCAAGGCAGCGGCGCGGCGGCCCTTGGACTAGGTTCCGAGAGAACCACTCCATGGCCTCCATTGCCTCCGTTCGCCTTTGAGAACGGCCTGGGTGGAGCCCGCCCTCGGCCCTTGCCAAGGATGCCGCTCCCTACCTTTTTTGCCCTGTTTATAAGTCGGCTGTCGGTACTTGGAGTGCTAGGGAGGCTAAGAAGCCCATGAATCTTCTGGTTATGACTTACGCTGTTTGCTGTGTTGGCAGAGACCCAAGACCGTGCAGGCAGGAAAGCTCTGCGTCAGTCGGAGAATTGATAATAGTAGGTTAATAGTAGACTTCTTCCTGGTCCTCTGATTTGACATTTTAGTTTACCTTCCGCGTATGGCAGACCTGATGGTTGCTCTTGTTTAGCCTTTAATTTAGCTCTTTAGGTGCGGAATCTTCAGTGTTTGTGACTTTTGCCTTTACGTTTGCGGTTTTCCAACCCCTCCCCGTACCCCCCCAATAAAGCTGATAAGGTGTCACTCAGCTCTGGAGCGCTGTTGATTTATTTCGCAGCAATGCCTATGATAAATGATCTAACTTGGTGATCCTTGAGGAATTCAAGGGGCTGTTTGGCCCATTTGCTTTTCAATATGTAGGGTACTTTAGGGTAAAGAGTTAAACTGAACAGGTTTCTTTTTTGGAATAATGAAAGTGCGAAGATGCCAAGTAGGAAGCAGATTCCTTCCAATCTTCGGTTAAGTATAAAGTGAATCCCGCTTTGGAGGATTTATTATCGTGTATTTCAGTTTCAGTAGCCACGATGAGAACAGTTTTTGTGAATGTATAACCAATCCAGTGCTTAAAAAAATTAAATCCTTCATTGTGGTATAAAAACGAGTCCAAAAGAAAAACAATTATATTGTTTTCAACAGGAAAAGTTTTAAATTAAGAATTTTGAAATACTGTATTCCGGTATTACGTGAGAGTCATATTATATAATTCCTTTATTTTGTAAGCTTTATAGTGTATTTAATTTAACTGGGCTGCTTGTTGGGTAAGGATTTGGTTTTAAGACAATTATGAAATATTTGAGGGAAACTAGTGCATTTTATTGTCTAAAGTTTATGTGTGTGGCATGATTTATATAGTTTTAGCTTGAAGAAGAAAAAAGCTTTTGGGTAATTATGAAATTACCTAACTCAAATAGCCGTATCTTAGATTGGAGGAATTTAATGTACATCTTTATGGTGTGTCTTTTGCCATTACTTTTTGACAAGCTTAGTTAACAGGAAATTTACTCTGCTGGATAACCATGTGTGTATTGCTTAGAAGCCTTTAAAAACTAGTTTTAGCTCAGGAAATATGGAGTTTGACGCTTATTCCCTAGAGAAGTTGTAATGTTGCCATTGTTAAGAACTAATAATAGTGGAGAAGCCAGTTAACCAAAAACGCTGCACAATGACATCCATATAGTGCACTTATTTTAGGTATCGAATAATTATTAGTCATTATTATAGAACAGGCGGTTCTAGTGTTGTGGTGAAAGTAATTCACAAGGCCCATTTTTAAAGTTTGGACATCAATGACTTCCTTTTAAAATTGACAAAATATTTCATTGAAAAGTTTATAAGGACCCATTCAATTGGGTCATTTATTTAGCTAACACTTACTGAAAGTTTTGTGCTATCCCTATATTAAGAATATTCAACAATGAGGAAATCATTCACCAGGTATCAGCTTATATTTGGAGATTCAGTGTTAAGCAAGGTAGAGAAAAGATTTACAGTTTGTGGTTTAATGGGGAAAGCATACAATTTAGCAGTAAAATGGGATAGGTTTTATCTTTGCCCTTGAAGAACTGAGAGACTAGTGGAAGAGACAGAAAAGGCAAAAAGATGTTATAACAGGCAAAACAAGGTTAAGGGGAAAAAACGCATTCCTCTCTGTCCTCCACACCCCCTCAATTCCTTAATGAAGCTTTCTAAGAAGAAGCTGGTTTTCAGTTGGACAAGAGGAGTAGGATTAGGCAAGGGGAGGGGTGGTTTGCTCTACCACTGATATGAGAGAGGGCTTATACTTAAGATAACCAATGGTTTGCTGTGAGCTTCAGTTTAAAGGTTGGGTAATGGGGAGAATTGAGAAAGAGGAGGAATAGGATGAATTAGGAGGTGACATTTGGTGTCATTTGATTCCTTTCTCAATGTTAGTTTAGTCAGAGGTAAAGTTTACTTTGATGGAATCCTATCTATATTTCAATGCACAGCTCACCACTAAGAGAGGACATTGGTTTAGAATCAACACTTTCCTTATTTTTAGTTTGATGATGATATAAAAAGTCATTTTACTCTGACTTGCCCTAAATCACTTGTAATTTTTAATTTAAGTAAGTCTGTTAAAGGATAGTTTTGCAAAATGTCATATATTCATAGGTTTATTTGAGTTATTTTGACTCTACTTTTGACAATTCAAGAGGAATGTCATTTAATAATTCTGAGACCGGGGGTGAGTTTCTGTTATGTACATATGATATGTACATAATTATGATATGAATTATGTGCACTTAGTACAATTGTGGAGATGCAGATATTAGTTTAATTCATTTTCCACATGTCATATTCAAAAATTTGTTTTATATAATTGTTAATATGTGAAAATGCTTTTATAATGATGTAGTAGATTCTAAGTATCTCTTTCATTACATTAGTAAAGAAAAAGTAGTAGATATTTTCAAATTCTGTTGTTTAAAACCTGACAGTAATTTGACCTAGAATTCAGATTTGAAAATTGTTATTACATGCGAGGGACTATTATTTTTTATACTTAAAATTTTTACTGTTATAAAATTTCTTATTATATGTTTTATTTTTCCTACCTATTCATAATTGTGGAGGAGAGTTTGAAAAAGAAAGTCTAGAAAATACTAAAATAAGTTGCAAATATATTTTTCCCCCTAATGATCAAAGGAAGAGGAAAATAGATCAAAATCATTGTTTTGAAGGTGGCCCATAACAATAATAAACCAATAAAGAACATCAAGCTCTCCGAGGGCCCTGTGATGTGTCAGCCAGAGCATCTTGACTAGCAGTAAGTACAGTGAAGATAGAATATTTCTTGTTCTTGGATATCTGGCACATTTTTAGGTGTTTCAGTCCAGCTCACAGTGGCTACCTGAAATGCCTGGGTTGTCCCCCACCCCCATCCCCCAGACATGGATGTCTTATTCATTCATTAAAAGCTTTTAAATAGCTCTAGATTGCCCACTGGATAAAAGCCTGATTTAAAAAAAAATTTTTTTGAAATGTGACATACAAGCCCTTTCATGATGTGCTGTCTCCGCTTGTAACACTTATTCATTTGTACACATCTATACTTTATTCCCTGAGAAAGAAAACCTCATATCCAAGCTTGCTTGTTTTGCTAGTCTTACTGGTTAAGGTAAAACCTCCATGAATCATACTTAAACCATGTTCCATCAGATATTTTCCCATTCCTTTTTGACCACTGGCTTCTTCCTTTAAAAGTATAAATACACCTCAGTCTTTCATTTCACAAGCAAACAAAATATTTCCTTGACCCCCAACTTCTTTTGGTACATGTCCCTCTCTGACCTTCATTTCCTTTGCAGTTAGCTTCTTGGAAAAATAGTCCATGTTCTCTGGCTCTTGAGTTCCTTACCTCCTGTTTCTGTCCTTACTATTTATTGATTGCTAATTGCACTGATCATTTTCAGTTTTTATCTCACTTGATCTCTCTTTAGCACTTGATGTTGTTGACACTTCCTCTTTTTAAAAATTTATTCCTTTTCACTTCCGTGATTCCGTTATCTTCTTATATTCCTCTTTGCTCCATTTATTGTGTAATTTGTGGCCTTTTTTTTCTTATGCTGATGTTCCTGAGATTCTGGTTTGGCTTCAGTTTTATCTCTGTGGACTTCCCTTGTTCAGTCTCACTGTTTTGAGGGCTTTTCTTTCTCTTCTTTCCTCTCTTTTTATATGTTTTTACACCCAAATCTGCCTTTTTATTGAGACTTTACAGTCAGTTTTGGAATACACACTAATTTCTTATTGACTATCTGGATTTCAGTATTATTTAGACATCTCAAACTCATACCAAACCGATTTTTTACTACCCATGCCTACTCTTTCCATATTTTTTATTTTTTAGTGGCATCATCAATACTCACACCAGAACGACTTTGCACATCTATTAAAATCTGTATTTCTGTATACCAGAGATAACTCTTGAACCTGTCTCCTTTAATATATCTGTACCTTTAAATTTATTTGTTTTAATTTATTCAATTACACAGTCAAGATTTGAGTTTCTGCTATATGTTCTGCATAGTGAATAAGTGTTGAAAATACAGTTTTGAGTAAAAAATAACCTTTGTTTTCATGAGGCACTTCTAATGGAATAGACACTAACTAGATAATCAGAAGCAGGAAATGTAGCTATGAAGAGCCTAGGTAGTGCTATAAGTATATAATAGTGGACTTTGATGGTCAGGGAAGGTTGTCACAATTGGACTTAAGATTTTTCAAGAAGTAGAAATTATCTAGGTTAGGAGGAGGAAAGGAAATGTAGTAGGAGCAGCATGTGCAAAGATCCTGTGGCAGGAGGGAACATGAAACATTTACATGTCATTTAACACGTGAAATAATATGTTATTTGCAAAGCTGAAAGAGTCAGTATGACAGTGGAAACAGCCAAAATGAGTATGGTGCTTGTTTGGTAGGTCAAGTAAGGAGGTTTTTTTTTTTTTTTTTTTTTTTTTAATTGTCATTTCTCAACCACCGAGGGGTTTTAAGTGGGGGAAATGGTAGAGATCAAGGGAATGTATTTGTATTTAAAATTATCTATCTATCTATAAAATTCTGGTAGCAATATAAAGTAATATTAGAGGGGAGATAGAGATGAATTAGGCAGTTGCTGCAATCCAGGAAAGAGGTGACAACTTGGACTGAGGGAATGGTGTTGGAGACGATTAAAAGTTAAAGAGAGTCAACCCAATGAGACATAGTCTGTTGATAGGATCACTGAGAATAGAGATTATCTTGGATGTGTAATGTAAGAAACATTGGTTGTCTGGATGAGGACCAAATGCATTTGTTTTATTTGGGGGGGAGGTGGGGGAGAGTGACAGGAGAAAGATCTTGATCTCATTAGATATGTTAGCTATGTTTAGATCTTTTCAAGAAATTAATGAAGAGGTGACTGGCATTTGGTTAGAGGGATGTGTTACTCAGGTAAATGGGCTTTGGAAAATTTCTTTAGGTGATTATCTGTTATCTACTAGTCAGCAGACTGATCTCTTTTATGTTTAGTGTCCTCTCTTCAGCCTGTTTTCCATGCTTCTGCTAGAATTCAGCCTTTGAAAATGTAAACCTGATATTGTTTTTCGCTTGGTTAAAGAACCCACATTATTTTCCCATTATGTGCTTGAAAAAGTTCAAAATTGGCTGCCTACCTTGCCATTTCTCTTCTACTCATAGTTTTGGTTATATAATACGATTTTCCCAAATACTTTAAGTTGTTGCAAGACTGCATATGCTTTTTTCAGAACATTGTTTTCCCTCATTTCTGTCAAGCAGTCTCCAGTTTAAGAATCACTTCTTGTGAAGTCTTTGATTCTCCCAGTCCAAGTTGGCCATTGCCATCTTCATGCCACTATCAAAGCTTGTGCTTACCTGAGATAGCAGTACTAACCGCATTACATAGTATTTATGCTTACCTGTTTTTCTCTCCCAAAGAGTATTGTAATTACATAGCCATTTCTTTTATTTTTATGTTCATGGTAAAAAGATTGGGCATGCGATGATTGCCTAGTAAACATTGATTGTATTAAGAAGATTCAGAGGATTTCTCCTGTAATTCCTATGTTCTTAGTCTTGAATGTCTCTCAGTAGGGTTTTTCATCTGCCTAGATAGTCGTGTTTTCAAAATTTTGTAGTTCCAGAAAGGGATAGGAAATTTTGTTAAGAGCTGACTAGCCATAGCTAAATTGTTCATTCTTTGTGCTTTACCTTTTTCATTTGAGGTGCAATTAGGTGATTTCTTGGGTGGTGTTCTGGCCCTAAATGTTTGTGAATATGTATTACAGTTGAGTACAAAAAGAAAACATTTTTCTAATAAACGGAAAAAGGCACATAAAGAATTGGGAAACCTTGATTAAGTTCTTCAAAGTTTGGTATTTTGTAATTGTTAGTATTGATAATTTTCTTGTTGGTATACTGTACTAATTTACCTTTTAAGTTTTCTTTAAAACTTTTCTTAACCATACAGCGGTGGTCTGTGAGAGGAGTCTAGTCTGTTAGCAAGCACCCTTTTATATTCTCAGAGACACTTCCTGATCTTTCTTGTTGATTTTGTGTCTTGAATGATCATTCAGTGAAATTTCATCTCCCTTTCAGAGTGGACAGTAAGTATAGGATGGGTCTCTCTTTACTTCAACCATAAAAAATTTTAAAAGAAAATTAAATGTTTGTTGTTTTATTATAGTGTACAGACCACAAAATGTAATACTATTTTTTATACTAAAGAAAAAATCTTGTGGGAAAAAATTGTGAGCGGGGGTCATGTCATTTGCAAATGCTTGTTTACTGGGTTTATTATAAATGAAATTTGACTCAGATCACTCAATAAAAAGTTTAAAATTTCTTACGAAAACTTCCATAAAAACACAAACCTTTATACACTTTAATAACTTCATATACTGTAGTTTAATATTAACATTTTTTATCATATTTGCTTTTTTTGTTTGCTGCAGTATTTTAAAGCAAATTCTGGATATCATGACATTTCAAGCCTACATACTTGAGCTTGCATTTCTAATAAACAAAAAAGGGGTATTTAAAAAATATAGTCACAACACCATTATTATTTAATAAAACCAAAAATACTTCCTTAAAATCATCTAATATTTATTCTCTTGAAATTTCCCCTATTATACTTCAGATTGTTAGCTGGGTTTATTCAATTTATGCATTGGTATCGGAGTCTTCTTAATCTGATACAGTGCCTTCCCCCACCTCTTTTTTTTTTTTTTATTCATGTCATTTACTTGAATCAGGAGACTGTCCCATAGTCCTAATATTTCTGACATGTGTTTCTTATAAATTTGGAGTTAAATTTAAGGGCTTGATTCAGGTTTCAATATTTTTTGGTAAAAATACTTCATAGATGGAATTGTGTCACAACAGGTATAGATAATGTCTGGTTGTCTCACTTTTAGTGATGTTAAGTTGGTGGTAACAGCCTTATCTTTCTACTGAAAAGTTGCATAAATGTGAGCCCTTTTATGATAAGATGTGCAAGAGTAAAGATTGGAAAGAAAATAATGTTAGCAGTCATTAGCTCTGCTTTAGAATTCAAATGTCTTTTGTTTTTATATTTGTACTTTTCCGTGCATACCAAGGTTTCTACAATGAACATTCAGTGCTTTTTATGAGAAAAATATTATTTTGTTATTAGACTTGATGCCTTTGGTTTCATTTGTTCTCCCTGTATTGCTTTATACATTTGTCCTTTCTATCTATGTTACTTTAGTTTTCATTAATAACTTAGCCCTTTATACAGTCTGAAGTCTTTTTTAAATAATAAGGCAAGTTATATAAAGGTAAATAGAAAGCAAGTCTAATGTTGGTAACCATGTAGATCATTTCTGTTGGTAACCATGTAGATCATTTTACAAATCAAGGCATATAAAGACAAGTAGGAAACAGTGTTTGTCTGAAAGTAAATCTAATTTATAGCCATTCTATGACAATTCACCAATTATAACTATACATGCATGTGTTAAGTTTCATTGAGCACTTATTGTTGGACTCTTGTGAGAAGTATGGTAGGTCTGTTTGGGGGTATTTATTTCTCTGAGAATGGACTCTGCCTATAGACTATTAAAGAGACAGGTCTAAACAGCAAATACATTTACAGGACCCCTCTACTCCCCTGCCCCAGACAGTGCTGATTGGCTCAGTGGAGGGCACCTAACCCAAGGCCAGCCAGTATAAATGCTGATGACTGACCAGTCAAAATTTTAATGGCTCTCCTTTAAACACAGCTGTAATTAGTTGAGGCTTTAGGCCTTTAAGGTTACCTAAGCTTGGAGACGATGACCGATTTAGGCAATGTGCAAGCGGAAGCAACTAGCTTAGAGAGAAGAGGGAGAGAAAAGCAGGCAAGAGATCTTGTGGTCCCAGGAATTGGTTTCTTTTGAATGTAGTTTCTTTTAGTGAGGCCAGCTACGCTTCATTTCCTGTGTCATTGAGAATGTTTATATCTTTATAATCTCTTAAGTGTGATTTTATTCTCCATAATAAAATTCCTTGCTTAAACAAGGTTGGACTTCATGATTTGTGAAGATAATTTCAACTTTATGATTTGATTGTAGCATATATTTCACTTTATAAAAGTAATCTAGATTAATGTCTTATTTATAGAAGAAACATCCACATAGATATCATTTTTGATGACTTATATGTCATTAATATAACATAGTTTGCTGAGCTGCTTTTCTCTGGCATTTGGGATGTTCTTTATAACTAGTGTTATTATGAACACTTAGTACTGTTTCAGAGTTCAGATTTAAATGAATGAAGTTTAGTTTTGTGTATTTTAGCATTTTAAGAATATAATTTGATAGTTACCATTTTAGAAAATACAGATTTTAAAAGAATCATTAATATGAGGATTTTAAAATATAGTTTGCAGTATAATTTGACAGGTCTCTTAATGGCCCTGCATTTTCAGTTTTTTATTTTGTAGCTGTATATGTCCATGTATGTCTCTCCATATATATTTCTACCTATGTATATATTTATTTTTATTTCAGTACTTGGATAGTTTAACAAGAATTGGAGTGACTGCCATACCTTTAAATGTATAGAGTACCTTACTTACATCAGAGGTCTCCAGTCCCCAGGCCCTGGACTGGTGCTGGTCTATGGCCTGTTAGGAATTGAGCTGCACAGCAAGAGGTGAGTGGCCAGTGAAGCTTCATCTGCATTTGCAGCTGCTCCCCAGCATTAGCATCACTGCTTCAGCTCCACCTCAGATTATCAGGCATTAGATTCTTATAGGAGCACTGGTCCCTGGTGCCAAAAAGTTTGGAGATTGCTGCTTTACATCATAGAGTGTTTTCTGTTCAGTTTCTCTGTGAAAAAATTTTACTTACTCTTGTAACTTGTAGGGGAAGATGAATTGCTTGGTCTTGTCTTCTGAATTTTTACTGCCAAACTCTCAGTAACACATCCTCGGAAGATATATTTTTCTGAATCTTGACTTTTTTTCCTTTAGGACTTTAGCAATAAAAAGCTTTATGAGCAAATGAAGCTAATATGTGTACACATTTGAAGAGTCCCTTCTGATTATAAAATCAGTACTTAATATTTACCATCTTGGCTACCACGTACCTACTACAGTTAACATTGGATGCATTTTATATTTTCTCTATGTGCCTGCACATTTATATCCGGTAATTTTTTTAGTTCATGTAATTGTGATCATTTTTTCATGTTATATTTTACTTCTAATCTAACAGGATTTTTAGATTTAAAAATTGTGCTAAAATATTTATTTCAAGTTCTCCCAAAATACTCATTTCTCTTTTATTTCCTCCCATCTTACCATATCTAGATTTTAAAAAGTAAAGTCTTAAGATTTCAAGTGTTTGAAAAAATATATAGAAAAGGTAAATTAAGGTGACTTCATTTAAAAAATTTGTAATGAGTCTACAGACATGCCACCCAGAATGTGCCTGATCTTGGTCAGAAGCTAGGCAGGGTTGGGCCTGGTTAGGACTTGGATGGGAGACCACCTAGGAATACCAGATGCTATAGGTGTCAAAAAAAAAATTTTGTAATGAAAATGTTTAGGGCTTTCTTGGACGGAAAAATAAAGTATTTTTTCAGTCTTTGATACTTGTTTCAGGAAATGTTCATCAGTGACCTGTGGGACCAAGGGGAATACAATATCCATTTTAAAATCTTTTTTATAGATTACTAATTTGACTGCAATTTTATGCTTTATGTTGCAGAACTGTACCTGGAATGCTTGTGAATTTGGAAATAAATATAGCTAGGTAGTTTGTATAATTACATAGACTTTAGGCTCTGGAGTCAAACCTGATATGTCTACTTTTATTGCTTTGTAGTTGTATGACCCTAGAAAAGTGTTTTAACTTCTGAATTGACTCATTGTAAAATGGCGATAATACATAATCAGAGTATCTACCTCAAAGGCTTGTTAAGAGGATTAAATGACAAAATTCATGCAGAGTTACTGGTACATGGTGTGTGCCCAGTAAAGGCTAGCTAGCTATCATAAAAACGATCATAAAAATTAGCTTAATTTTTACTGTTACTGCTGCTGTCACACTACTATTACTGTGGAAATTCTTAGTAGTTATTCTGTATACTTCATGTGCATGATTATTCTAAGTTAGCATGACACTGTTCAACAACCCGTGTGTAACTGGAAAATTATTATATAGCTGTTAATTTGCTAAAAGTTGATGAAAACTTTGAAGTAGTCATTGTCTGCATTGCTACACTACATTTTTGATATAATTGAGCTGAGCATCTAGTCTTCCTCATTAGGATTTTTACCTATTTCAGTTTATATAGGATGAAGGACTAAAAATACACTGTTGGAATAAATGATTTATGGAGACCTAGAGTCATAGCATTTGAAGAAAAACATGCATACTTTTAATATTTTTTGTTGTGTGTTGATTAAAAAGAATCCATGTGACTATTCAACCATGCTTCAGTGTATATTCATTCAACAAGTATGTTAGGAGCTACTATGATTTAAGGCTTGTGCTATTTCTCCATTTCATTCATGGATGAATTGAATGTTTCTTCTCAAGCAGCTTATATTTAGTTGAGTGAGGTAAGACATGCACATTTATAATAAAAGAAAGCAAGACGTGCTGTGAGGGAAGTATAGATTATGTGAATTGTACTGTCAGCCATGTTTCTCCCCAAATATTCATGATTTGTTACATTGAACTTTCTAGAATTAATTAGTAAAGGTCACTAACTCAGACTGCCTAATAGCCAGCAGTTCAGAAAGACCTTATCAAGAACTGAAGGGTTTGAAAATATAGCCTGTTACAGTTTTATGGGTGTTGGTAGAAGACATGAGACTACTAGGTTTAGAGACAAAGATGTTATTTTCATGGGTACTGCAAGCAGCCTGAGCTGCTTATTTGTGTCGATTTCCTTTTTCCCCCTCAAATTCCATGGTGGCAACACAAAGGGATTCAGTTCAGATAGATGCTACCCACATAGTGGGTTTGTGTCATAGCTGAGAAACTTAGACTTTAGGGGACCTGAATCTTTATAATGGACTGTATTGAAACCTGCCTGACCTTTTTTTCCAGAGGAAGTTTATCTTTATTACACAGGGCAGTAAAGAAACCTATCCTCTCCTCATGAGGGAGACATTATCTTCTAAGACTGTTGACTAATGTGTCCTTGAAAAGATAGTCTGGAGAAAAGCCTCTAGTGCCTCCACTTTCAAAACATGCAGAAATGCTGAAGACCCATTGAGAATTGTCTGCCTATAGGCCTCTGGGTAGCTAGCTAGCTTAGATGGATGTCACAGAGTTCATGAATTAATGTTCATGTTCATTGCCTGTTTAGTCTTAAGCTGCATCTCCAAGGACTTTTCTGTTTTGGAAATGCTGCAAGTTGTATACTACTACTTATCTTAAATAAAAATTTGATTCTCTTCACACTAAGCAAATATTGAACTCAAGTTGATATTCTTGCTGAGATGTTTAGGAGTGAGTGTAGTGATGTCATCATCTTACTTTAGTATGTATCAAAGATAAGATGGATAGATGAATGGACAGCTGGATAAATAGATGTTATATCTCAAAGTAAATAGAACAGAATGTTGTAGAATCTAGGTAAATGGGTATGTGATTGTCCACTGTATAGTTATTTCAATTTCTCTATGAAATTTTTCAGAATGTTTGGAGGAAAGCTGCTCTCTTCCTTTCTCTACCCCAAGTCAGTTTTCTTTGCAACTAGGCTTGGCATTTCAGGAAAACTTTAATAGCAGTTTCACATCAAAATATGGATGGATGATAACCATATAAATTGTTTAGTCAGAGTAGTTCTGCTTTTAGCTGTTTAGAGGTTTGGAGAATAAAGGTCTCATATTTAATAGGAAATCATTGCTTTGAATGCTAGAATTTAGATATACAGCTTGAATATAAAGGGCATTTTATGCTGGAAATACATTTTTAGCAGAGGAGTTAGGCCAGTCCTACTGAGACATCCTTCTGGATGAGCTGCCCTAAACTTTTTCTATTTTTTCGAAATTTCAGGTTCCAAGTTTTTTCAAACATGTTTCCAAACGCTGTTACACAGAGACCATGTTTGTGTATGTTACATTTCTGTCAGGATTTGGGACTTGGAATAGTATTTTGGCTTACTGGCAATGATAATTGTAAAGTTAGGTCAGCATACTTAGTGATAGGAAATATAGCTGTTTAAAAGGGAGACTAAAGGAGGACAACCCATGTAATACAAGAGTTACTTGGATTGTAGATTTTTCCCCCAGTAAAAGAGTTCAAATAAATGTAACTTAAATTATGTGGACTTTTCTTGTTTTAAGTGAAATATTATTACATATAAACAGTGTAATTTCATCTCTAACATAGAAGGTATATATTAGGTGGTACTTGTAGTTGGTAACTGGTATACTTTAATCTTAAAATGCAGTAATTGTTTCTAACTGTTAAAGTAAGAAATTATACTGGCCAAATGACAGGTTTTTCTTCATTTATAGGGATTGAGTTTTATAAATCCTCAAAACATGAATATTTATTTTTTATGTGAATTGCTTCAAATATTCACTCATCAGAACTGCTTTTCATCTCATTCAAATTGGAAAAAATGCCTACTTTCCACCCTTTTCCTGCTTTTTTTTTTTAAGGTTACATCCAAGATTAACTTCTCTAAAAATATAAAAACTTTTATTGTTTTGCATAAGGGAAAATATGTACAGTTTAAAGAATTATCAAAATTCCTTATTAATTACTGCTCATGACAAGAAATAGAACTTGGCCAGCTCCCAGTACTTACCTCCCTCTCTCAGTACAACCTCCCTCTCCCAGTACTACCTCCTTCTTTTCTTACTTAGTTAACCCCTATCCTGGCTTTTATCATAATCATTTACTTGTTTTTCTTATGGTTTAACCACCTAAGCATTGCAGAGGCTAAGTATTCAATTAAAAAAGCAGATTACTGGTTTTTAACTCTATTTAACTCTATTTAACACAAATATTTTATTTTTTTATATTCTTTACCACCCCAAAATGAAATTCATATAAAATTATCTGCCAGTGTACCTAATTAAAATTCCAATATAATTCCCAAATTATAATATGAAGGAAAAATAAAATAGAAAGTAAATTTTATTTTAAAATTCATAATGAGATATTTCATTGTGTAAATGTTTGGGCATGATTGTGCTGGAAGATGAAATTACTAGATGCTTGTAACCTACCAATTTATTAACAGATAAGCTTGTATTTAAGAGAAGTAAGGCAGTAGTTATCTGAATAAAAGGCTGAGTAGTTTTCTTTAACATTTTGAAATAAGGGCAAAATAATATTTTTGTATATAGGTAGAATCATGTGAATGAGTCACCTACAGGTGTCTGCTGACACAGATACGTTGTGGTGATTCAAGTGTCATGAGTGATGCTGCTGTTGATAGAATAATTTCTACCAGTAACTCACCTTTTAAAGTATTAGAGGAAAGAACAATTTTTTTTTTGTTTAATTCAGATGTATTTCTGAAAAAGATTTTTCATCAATATGAATTTTTGGACGGGTATTTGAAAATTTGGTGGGATAGGGGCATAGTATTTCATTGTATGGGTCTGCCCTGGCATTGCAGATCTAACATTTTGTTCCTTTCCCGCCCCCTCAGCAGTAGTAGCATCCATCACTCAGTCATAATGTCAGGCAAAAATACCTAACAGGGACCTGGGATTTAGGATTGTTTTTTAGCAAATAAATTATAATTTATATCTTCCCTTTGTTTTTGAGGGTCTGTAAAGGTAGATTTTACCAGGTCTTTTTAACCTGTAGGCTTCAGTGGTCCCTGTCTCCCTCCCACCCACAACCTAATCTCCCTATCTCACCTTTAACCCCCCCCCCCCATTCAGTGTAAAATTATTGGGAATATTCACCTATATATGTTTTCTGGGGTAGTATATTGCTTTCATCAGATTCTCAAAGGGTTCTGTGACCCACAAGAGTGGACCAGTTGTTTCTTTGAAGTACCTCTTAGAGCTATTAAATCTGATAATTCTTATGCTATTTAATGATTATCAGTACTTCCTGCTTTTCCATTTTAACCAGGAAGAATGGGCTCAGACCCTGAACTGTCTGCTGGGAGCAACCTTTATTGAGAGGCTTGGTTAGAGGGACACAGTGGAGCAGAAAATCTCAATTTAATTTCTTAGATGGGTTTATTAGTCATTGTATTGATAAAATTAATGTATCCAGTTAAAAATTTTGTTTTAAATTGGAGATTTTTGTTGTGACGTATTCAACTCCGGGTAGTTTGCATTTTTATGTCTAGAAGGACCACAATCTATTACTGAAGATTTATAAGCCATGCTAGGCAATATAATGTTTAAATATTATTCCAGAATTCATGTTTTGATAAAAATTGACACGTTTTATTTTCTAAATCAGTTTTTAAAAAATATGTTATTTTACCTTATTTTGGATAATTGGTATTCTCTAAAGTTGGGGAGAGTTAGAAAAATTCAATTTAAAATTTAAAAATTAAACACATGATTATGGTATGAAAATAAAGGGTTGCTCAGAATTAAAAATTAGTGAAATTGTTTCTTTTGTCATAACTTAGTTGAAATAGTTCTATAAAAATTTGCGCATTTTCAGTTATCTTTAGTAATTTATGGACTTTGAGAATATTAAATGGAATCTATGTCTTACTCCTAGTTTTATCAGTAGTTTAAAATGTGTCAGTAGCTAATCATTTTGTGGTCTTGTAGCAGATGGACAGATTGGAGTATTTTCCTTTACTTTTATATGCCAATATATGGTGGAGTTGTTAATCAGCTACTCAACAAAAAGCAAGCAATGGGATTGAAGAAGCAAAGAGTATAAAATAATATTCAGATTGAATGATTAACTTGACCATGTAATTAGAGGCAAGCTGTTAGAAAGAAAGATTGTACTTCATATATACATTGTCTATATACTCCCCCCCCAATGACATGCATACCTGTTGATTTAAATGGCTATTTTACATTAAAATTTTTTTCTGTAGCTGGTTCTCTGCCTTTATATGTTTTCTCCTAATCTCTTATTTCTATCTCTGTTCTCTCATTCCAGTTCCTATTCTTCGTTAGAAAATATTTTATAACTCAAATATTTTAATAATAGGATAAAATAATTTCACTTCCTAGGACTTTTAATGGCCTTTGTTTTGATTAGAAATCTATTTCTTTTCCTATCATTTAATTAGGCAGATCTGTCTGTTTTAAAGTTTTAAAAGACATGGTCTTTTATTTAAAAGAAAGAAAGATAACCTTTATAATAGTTGTCTTTGATTTCAGTCTTGTAGCTTTTTAAAAAAATGGCGACTTAAAACCAGTTGTTTTAAAAACCATTTAAAATTGCATTTGAGTTAGTTAGAATTGTGTGGTTATTGCTTCCCCTTGTAACATATCTTTAAGTTTGTCCTTTGTCTCCAAATTAACAGATATCTATTGTCTAAATTAATCTGTATATTCTGTCTTTAGGCTTTTCTTTAGCTGAGAGCAAACATGCTTATCATATTTCCTTTCCCTGACTTAAAAAAAAATAGTTTGGACTTACTTAATTCAGGCAGGACTGGATCACCTTTGTTTGGGTTGTTTTGCCATTTTATGTTGTTGTTGCAGAACCATGCCTAAAAATATTGTATCTAGAGCATTTGAAACAATGGTCATAATAAACACTAAATATATGAGTGAATGAATGAGTGAATGAATCAAACCTAATTGGGGTAAAGCAAGAGCAGCACTGTTTTTGTTGGATGTAGTGTCTTCAGATGTAGGGATTTTTGCAGTTAGTTTAGTAAAACGAATTTGAAGATTGGTAGTGATTTGCAGACCATTGGAAAATCCTGATCTTTTCAATTATGTGGTATTCACCTACTGTAAATTTAATTGTAAACTTATTTCATATATTGAAGCTTTAAAATACTTTTATTTGCTAGAAGTAATACAAGCTCATGTAGAGATTTTGTAAAATATAGTAAGGACTGAAGAAGAAAGTAAAACTCATTTCTAAGTCTACTACTTGGCATATTTTTGTACACAGACTTTAATACATACTTTAAAGAAAATTGAGGTTATAATTTAATTTTGAATTTTGCTTTTTGTGTGTGTGAGAATCCAATTAAAAATTTGTTTTGTTTGTGTTTGGTTTTTAAACCTTGCAGGCCCCTTCACAGATGTAGTCACTACAAATCTTAAATTGCGAAATCCATCGGATAGAAAAGTATGTTTCAAAGTGAAGACTACAGCACCTCGTCGGTACTGTGTGAGACCCAACAGTGGAATTATTGACCCAGGGTTGACTGTGACTGTTTCAGGTAGAAAATCATATTCTGAATTTATGCAATTTTGACTTTTGACATTTTATGATTATGTTTAGTTAATAGGGTTTCATCTGGAGGGAGAGAAAAGCTTTTAAATTATTCTAGCTTTGCTATTAATGATGTCCTTCTGTTCTCTTACTCTATGCAAACTGTTGCAGGAAATTTCTCACCCTTATGTTATGATTGGGTGTTATATGGTTGATTTATAAGCAGTTGTCAATTTCAAATTTTGTATCTATTCTACAGCTCACTGCTACGTTCTCTGCCCTTATTATTTTATCTTTGAAATATTATATCATTGTTGTGATTGATCATTCTTACTTGGATCTCTAGCTCTTGTTACATATTGCCTGCAGCTATAGAAGTATACTAAAATTTTGCTTAAAATATACAGTGCCTCTTTTTTGCTGATTGTATAAAATTAGATGAGTGTTTCTGCTTTTCATTGTAAATACCAACAGTTCCCTGCACTTGAAAAACTTTAGTTTTATTACTTGCTTTTGTGTTTACTTGTAGTCTAAAGAGTATATACTTGATTTCTTTCATATATTGCTCTTGTGGTGAAGTCTGTGCTATTGCCATAGTTAATGCCTTCTATAAAATGTTAATGTCTTCCCTCAGACTTCAAGATAAACTCCTTAAAGATACCATCAAATATAGCTGAGAAATAAGAAGCAATTATGAGAATGTACTTTAATTATGAGTGAACCTCTCAGGCCTCACACAGAAACCATTTACTCTTACTTTATAGCAGGAGTTTTCAAATCTTACTGTGTATAGTAATAACATAATAACACACAGAGCAGGAACACACATATATATCTCACAGGTCAGAATCTCTGGGGGTGTGGCCTAGTCATGTGTACCTTAAAAAAAAAAAATCCTGAATGCTCCTGATTGGTATTCCTAAGATATAATAATTCTGTATCAGTTTTCTGGTTTTCAAGCCCACAGCAGGTTAAAAATAGCAAATTATACAAAGAGTAAGAACCTAGAACAGACCTATAAAAAGTATTTAGAAGTAGAACCTGACTGCAAAGGCGTAGAGGACAGACCATAGTCAGAGTTCTTGATGACCCTGAATCGTCCCTCAGTAGCTCTAGTCAAAAACTCACAGCTAGGATGTCCTAGAAAAGATGGTTTTAGTGAGTTTTGGGGTTCAATAGCCTGAGAGGAATATCTTCATATTTGTTTGTCCAAATCATCAGTTCATGGGGAAAAATGGATGGGAAATAAGATAAAGTAATGAGAACATGCATTCTGACTGTTGAAATAAGAAGAGTAAGCAATGAGTACTTGCATTCTATAAGTTGTTCTTTAAATCATCAAGCCTTTAGCTAAATTGGAAGAAGATAGAACTATTTCTACTTAGAATAATTTCTTTGAGGGTTCTACATTGCTGAAGTTTTACTGTATTAATATTTAAGAAGATGTGTACTTTTCAAAGCACTTTATCCCACATAAACCCATTGTATTGAGCACCTGATTTCCTAAAAATTCTGGATACACTGTAAGTATTATTTGCATAGCGTACCCTTAGAGTCCTATCCTCCCATAAGAACTTAGCTCCTCCAATTTTTAGTGTAGTTAAGGCATCATTCAAACTACACTTTCTCAAGCAGTTTTCCCTAATTGACTTTGTACTTTCATACTCATTTTTTCCTCTTTCTTTTTTTAGCACTTAGTTTTATGGATTTACTCTTCTAATTTGTACATATATATTTATATTTTAAGATTATCTTTTTCTTGTTATATGGTTTGCAACCTTGGAGTGTAACTGTCATAAAGTCAACAACCATGTTTTAAGTTTTTATCCATTTCCTACTGATTAGCCTGTAATGAATGCTCAGTGAAGGAAATACATTGTGCTTTATCTGGATCCTGGGCATTTATCCTGTTAATTTTCAGCTGCTTTGTATTTGGCTTTAAAAAAAAAATTTTTTTTAACTATGGTGGAAGTTGATGGATGTCTCAGACATACCTAAGAAATAGAAATAATATTTTCTTATGAATTTGATATTTCTCATTTGCTTAATTGAATTTGTCTTTTTGAACATGTTTGACAGGCATATGTGTGTGTGTTTGTATATCAGAAATACAAAGTATTAGCAGGTGAATAATTTCTACAATATATACATATTTTGTATAATTGCTTATTCATTATTAGATTTATATCACATAATTTAGCATGATTTATTAACCACATGAGTCCTATAAAAACACTCTTTTTATAGGCTACTGAATGAATGATTAGAGAAAATTTGAAAGTAATTATTAGCTGCTAGGAAAATTCTGGAAATCATGAGGCTGTATGGTTTCCTTGTATAACTTTGTTTTAGAATCAGATTTAAACAGATTGATAAACTCTTGAATGGGTGTTTATTTAAAATTTATTTTTTAAAAAATTAGTTATATTGGAACACTAATACATGGTAGTGAGTTTTTAAGTTACTTAAAATTTCTCTTTTAACTATACTAATTGTTTAATTTCAAGAGATACTATCACTATTAAAATGAAGCCTAAATTTATAACTGGTTTTAATTGACAGCTTAACTAGATTTAATCAAAGCTTTGAAAGTAGTTAATGTTTGCAAAGTTTCGGAAATTTCCAAGCTTAAATTTGATATTTATTTTGTTTAAGTAGCCATTTATTTTATGGGTTGTTAATGCTTAGACAATCACAAAGGTGGACAGTTTAAAAATAATAGAAAATATAAAGTTGATTCTGGATCCTTAATGTAAATAATACAGTTTTTGGTTCCTTGAACCCTTCCTGATTTTCTTTAAATTTGCAGATTAGTGAATGAGATAATAAGAACAAGAAGCAAACAAATGCAGAAGACTATGTAATAAAATATGTCCTTTTTTTATTTTCAGTAATGTTACAGCCTTTTGACTATGATCCCAATGAAAAAAGCAAACACAAGTTTATGGTACAAACAATTTTTGCTCCGCCAAACACTTCAGATATGGAAGCTGTGGTAAGTATGGAAGTCAAGTGAACAAAATTTATTTTGGGGAATTTTGTTTAAACTGTGGGATTTGTTTAGTTCTCATTGAGAAACCTAAATTTAAAAAGTCCATAAATCCGTTTATTACTGATAATCCTAACTTTATTTCAAGGATGAAAGAAGTATTTCAAAGAAACAATTTAGAAATGTTACTGTGAAAATCTTGTATTCTCTGTAGAGATGTCATTGTGATTTTAGTGGATGATGATAGTAGCCCTTTTTAGAATTATATAAAAAGTTCTGTGGCATTACCCGATAACTATGGCAGGGTGATCAGTTCAGAGTGCAGCATTGCATTCTGGCGGAGCCATAGACACCACTCCTACTCCAAGCAGCCACACTAATCCTTTAGGTGTCTTTTGAAGCGAAACCTGTTTATCATGGTCATACCTCTTCTATCTCATGTTTGATTTTGTCTTTTTAGTGGAAGGAGGCAAAACCTGATGATTTAATGGATTCTAAATTGAGATGTGTTTTTGAAATGCCCAATGAAAATGATAAATTGGTAAGTAGGAAAATGTAAGAAAATTTGAAGCTGTTAACAAGTTCTCAGTTGCTTGAAATTAATTTTTATTTTTATTTCTACTATTGTGGGGTGTATAATAATAGCTCTTCTCCTTTGTAAGACCCAGTGATTAAGTTTTTTAAAAAAACTTGTAATACTCTTATTTTATAACATGTTTGTTCAAGAAGAAAAATACTTTTAGGTAGACGTTAGATGATGTACAAGAATCATTTAATTCTACTAAATTTTGCCCTTAAACTACTTCAAGTTCTTTTTTAGAATGAGACAGGTGTAGACATAAGTATAATTAAATAACAGACATGAACTGCTTTTTGGCAATTTTATATACCATCAATCTAGGAAAAAAAGACTTAACTTACATGGATAAGCAGTTTAATCCAAGTTTGGCTATTCACAGGTATTTTGCTTAGTATTGATTTTGGCCAAAATCTATCTGATTTTATTCTTTAGTGAATTTTATATTGCTCTTTGATTAGTGTGAAGTAAATATAATTTGGGGCACTGAGGAATATATGTGTGTAGTTTTAAAAATAGTCTTTGTATAGAATGGGTTGTAGTCACTTTCCATATCCTTTTGAAATGCAAATTTGAATATTTTTCTATGGTTTAGGAAGAACTTGAAAGGTAAGTAGGGGTTTTTTTTGTGTGTCAATAAAATAATATGTTTGTCACAATAAGGTTACAGTGTGACATGATTATCTCTTTGACCTGGAGACTCTTTCCCTTATTGAAAATTGAACTTGCAGATTAAATACGTGGGCTCAATTATTGTGTTACTCTTTCAAGATAAGTTGAAATGAAAAAGTCTCTGAATGGTAATTACATGTTGACTAAATTATTGTGTTGTAAGTGCCTTTTTAAAGGCATTTGGAGAAGCTTGCCAAAAACAAAAAATGTGAGATTATGTATACTTAATGGAAAGTGAGGGTTCCATGGCATGTTTATGCTCCTTTTTGGAATTTACTTTCTCTTTTGCTTAGGTTGGTGGGAAACCAATAGTTTGCAAAGCTCTTTATTGGAACCAAGAAAATATGACAGCATATTATCTGGGCTAACTAATTTTTTTTCCCAGTTTTAAGATATAATTGACATAGAGCACTGTATAAATTTAAGCATAATGATTTGATTTGTATATTGTGAAATGATTGCCATAAATTTAGTTAACATCTATCATCTTGTACAGATGCAAAAAAAAAAAAAAAGAAATAAAAAGGAAAAGTGTTTCTTCCTTGTGTTGAGAATTCTTAGGATTTACTTCTTTTTCCAGCTCTGCTGTACAACAGTGTTAACTATTGTTAACCGTGTTGCTTATTACACCTCTGTTCTTATTTATCTTATAACTGGTAACCACAAATCTGATCACTTTTTCTGTTTGTTTGCTTGCTTGTTTTAGGATTCCACATATAATGAGATCATACAGTATTTGTCTTCCTGTGTCTTGACTTATTTTGTTTAGCATAAAGTCCTCAGGGTCCATCTGTATTATCGCAAATGGCAAGATTTCCTTCTTTTTTTCTGGTTGAATAATATTCCATTGTGTGTATATACCAGAACTTCTATATCTATTTTATCCATTGACGATCACTTAGGCTATTTACATGTCTTGGCTTTTGTAGATAATGCTGTTATGTGAACATGGGGGTGCAGATACTTCTTTGACAGTGTTTTTTTTTTCCTTAGGAAATATTCCAAGAAGTGAAATTTCGTGCAATAAAAGTTGACTTATTTAAAAAAAAAAACATTTGGATATTTTCTTTATGTCATTTTATTATAATCATTTAATAAACATAGAGCAGACAGTTTGAGATTATAGTTTGAAAGGAGCTGGAACCCAAGTATTTGATAATGCTGATCAAGAGTAGCTCTTTCTGCTTTGGAAACCAAACCAGAAGTTGATAGAAATGATATGTTTATGATAGTTGAGCCTAGTCATTTTACTATGTCATAGAGGAGAGTAGCAGGCATATCTACATATAGGTATAACTCACAGTGATCCAAGAAAGTTGTTTTGGATCTGCTAGAAGACTTGAACAAATACTGAATGGAGTCCCTGGAGTCCCATACCATTGAACATGAGCAGTAGTTTGGCCCTGGAATCTTTTCAGAGCAGATATTGTTAGTGACCCGAAATCTGTTCAGTAATTTCAGAGCACTCAAGAGAATATCTGATTCTGAGCCTAGATGAACTAGCTGCAAAACATATTTGCATTAATTTAATTATTTGGACTTGTAGAAGTGACCGATTGTCGTAGGGACTATTTCCTAAAGATAATGTTTTTTTTTTAACATTGTATTTTGAAGAAATTTAAACAGAAAAGTAGACAGGACAGTGAACCCTCTGTGAACTCCTATGACCAGCTAACAATTACCAGTTTAAGGTTAATCTTATTTCATATAAACCCTACTACATCCCATCTCACTTTGTTTTAAGGCAAATCCTAGATGTAATACAGTTACATCTGTAACAGTTTCAATATAAATCACTCAACTATAAGAACTTCAAGAAAAAAGAAAAAAATTTAATAATACTATCATTAAGCCTTTACAAACTTAATATATTATTAATAATCAGACTAGGCAGCATTTAAATTAGTCTCACAAATGCATTTAAAATTTTTTATTGCAGTTTATTGGAATTGAGATAAAAATAAAGTCCACATACTATTAGATGATGTTTCTCTTAAATCTCTTAATATATAGATTCTCTCTTGTAAATTATTTCTTAAAGAAAATGAGTTTGTTCTATAGACTTTTCCTAATAGACTAGATTTCGCTGATTGCATCCTTGTGTCATTTACTTTTTCTTATGTCTGGTATTTCCTATAGTTGGAAATAGGAGCTTGATTAAATTGAGATTTATTTTTGCTGGTGGGGAGAGACAAGACTTTGTTAGGTGGTGATATATTCTATTAAGGAGGCACATAATGTCTGGTTACTTTTTTATGTGAAGTTAGCAACCATTGGTGTGCAATGTGTAGATGAGTGGGTCTCACACAGGGGTGATTGGCTCCCCAGAGGATATTTGTCAATGTCTGGAGACATTTTTGGTTGTTACTACTGGGAGGGGTGGGGTGCTACAGGTGGCTGGTGGGGAAAGGACGCGTACTTCTTCCTACAGTGCATAGGACAACCCCTGTAACAAAGAATTATCAGGCCCAAAATGTCAGTAGAATTGAAATTGAAAAAAAATCTGGTTTAGGTCCATTAATTCATTTAAAGTTTCATAATGGTGGCATTTCTGTCACTTCTATCTTATATTAGAGTACTTGTGTAGAGAGAAGCTTGTCCTCATCTTATATTTGGTTATTCATTCAATAGTAGAGTTTTTAAAGGCAAGATAAATGCCTAAGTCTTTCTCTTTAGTTTTAGGCTTTCAAAAAGTGAATTGGTCACAAGAGTTCCTCTGATTTGAGTCAAACTCTCTTCCTTCTTCCTTTCTCTCTCCATTCTTTTTTCTGTATTGTTATAAACTAATAGGCTTAAACATATCTCTATTTAAGTTCTTTGCAGTTATTATCATTAGTGCTCAAATTGGCTAGTAGAAATCTCTTCAGGTTGGTTTCTGAATCCTTTTTACCTTAGTCTTTGGTAATTTTCTTGATTAGTCTAATATGGCAAGCTATTTCCAGACCCAGACCTGGAATCAGCGATTTGTTCAAGAAGCTCTGGCTCCTTTAAGTGGAAGATGGTATTTAAGACCATATCTAGGCACTGGAATAATACAATGAATTTTCAGAATTTCTATCAAACTGCTCTTTTGGTTAAGATTAGAATAGAGGCTTGATTGTCATTTGAAGGCACTTCTTCAAATGGCAAAATTTTAATCGTAAAATTATGGCACCTTCACATAGGATAATGTTTATCTTTTTTTTTATTTCTTGTGGTTTCATTTTGTTTGGGATATGGTCTTGAATATCTTGTATAATTCAAAAAGTGTAAAATCCAACACTAGCCATGAGAAGAACGGGCAGAGGTAGTATTCTGTGAACCAGCTGCAGTGCTGTTTCGATATAGCAGCAACTCATGTATGTGCCTTGTTGGCTTTGCCATTATAGTTCTTGATGGATATTTTTAAATGTTTGAAATTTACCTTTTTAAGTTTTGCACATAAAATGAGACCCTTAATAATTATATAATACAAATGTGTAAAAAAAGTATATATAACTTAGAGGTAGCCTTAATAGAGTCATACGCATATTAAAAAGAAGGGCTAAAACACAGCTGTGTTTCTATAACGTAGTATTTTCCAGAATTTATTGGGTTGGAAGGGTTTGTGGTCAAATGAATTAGGAAAAATGTTCCAAATACTCCGTTTCCCAATAAATAAGCACATTGCATATTTGCATATCATAGGCCCTCAATAAAGAAAGTATTGTTCAGTCCAGCATTTCTTTTTTACTTAATATAATGTAATTTCTCATGTAATATCGTCTATAAAATATACTTTTGGAAACACTGTTACACAGTGTTTCACAGTGTTACACAGTCCCAGTTCTGAATTGTTGATTATGCGACTTCCTATCAAGTCATCAGTTTAATGTTGCAACTCATCCTTTTTAGAAAATATGAAACCTCAATGTAGCCAAATCTGGAGTGTTTATAATAGTACAAATATATATAAAGTTTTTGTTTGTTACAATTAAAGGTGAAAACTTTTATATATATAAAAATACATATAAAACACCTTTTTTGTAAATATTTTATTCATGTGGAAATTAGACCCTGTTGATAATTGTTTCTGGCCATTTCCAGTTCAGTGTTGTTCGTAGTTGAAGTTGATAAAACCGCTTTAAAACCATAGTATTTTTGACATAGTGGTTTCTTTTTAGCACCCAGCTAGAAATTTTGATAGAAATCTTATAGCATTTATCTAGCATAGACAAAATTACAAGATTACTTAATAACCCTTTTCTGTATGTTTATCTTCAGTTTAGTGTGAAACTTATCAGTTAGGAAGTTAGGGAATTCTTTAATAGTGTTTTGTCTAAATAAAATTTGTTGACTGATAAATCGATAAAATGCTGTACGAAGCTGAATTCTGACTTACACAAATTGATTAAAGGTGATATTCCTTTAATGAATTTCTAAATGTGGGAGATAAACAAAAAATATGAAAACTATGTTGGTAATACATGTTTAAAAGTGCGGAGTACAAAATCGATTTTTTTAGTTAGTAATTACGATTGCTTTATAATGAATTACTTAAGATCATTTGACCTTTTTTTAATTTGTTAATACGTGGTAAAAAGTATATTAATTGAAGCACAATTTAAAGAGTTTATCAGTGTTTATGATCTTTAGTAGTCAACTTAGAAAAATTTGGTTAGATCACACAGTAGTTAGTATAGTTGTTGATACTTTGTTCTCAAAGTTGGTATAGTAGACATGTCTTAGACTTTTTGATGTTGATTTTTTTTTTTTATGTTAAGCACCCTATCCCACTCTCAAAACCCTGCCTGCAGCTCTTCACTGGAACCCCCCGCCCCACCTCCCCCCCAAGAAAGGTAGACAGATATTTGATTTAAGTACATAATGTAAGTATACCTCATCTATTTGAGGATCTGGATCTTTTTAGGTGTGGTGTTCTTGGGCATTTATGCTTTCTAAAAACAGTGAGAAAAAAATACATTACTATTTGGTTTCTTTAATTCTTTTAGGACCTTGATACTAATTATATAAATAAGAAAATGGTTGAAGTTTTGTGGTCAATCTTGTAGGGTAAGAATGGTGCCAGCTTTAGAAGTGTAGTGGTTGAGTCTTATGTTTTTATTTTTATAGTTTAAAGAAGTAATTTTTCATGACAATAATTTTAATTTATTTGAGCCATTAGAACATGAGTTTCTTTCTGGGAAATAACTGCCTCATTTGGATCACAGAGTGATCTAGGAATCAAAAAACCTTGTTATTTTAGAATTAAAAGGAGGTACTACTAAATAATTATTCCTGGACAATAGGCATAAGTGCTAATACTGGCATTAGGCACACTAAAATGTGTGGTATCCCCAGTCCTAGGGAACAGCAGGTCTTTGACTGGATATATTTTAGTATGTTAATGGCCTATAGAATTTGACTGAGTTGTGTTTAGTGCGAATACTGAGAGCCATTCAGCACAATTTTGGGTTGCTGATAGTTGTAGGGCAGATGATACTAAAGCATTAACTATATTTTACAGAGTGGGTTTTTTCTGAATTATTAGCTCTTTTTAGTTATTATAAACTTAGTATTATGAAATCTAATATACTGTTAATGGTAGTGTTTTCTCAGGAGTGAATGTGATTTTAATTAACTTGTTATTTCTGTTTTATCACATTCAACTTTTTGTGTTCAATTATTTTGAAAGAAAAATACTTTAATCTTTAATACTGCAGTTTTTAAAAATTATTTTAAAATGCTTTTTTTTGAGGCCTCCAACTCTTCTTGATATTTTCCAGATTTTTAAAATGTATTGGGTTTCATTTATGCCCTACATATAACATCTATTAATGACCTATTTTCAAGGAAAAAATAATGATTCATCTTAAGAATGAAGGGCTGTCAAGAACAGAGCATTTCAGGAATCTTATATATAGAGGTTTTTTATGATTAAATATACATTTTTTTAATTGAGACAACAGATTGGGGACAGTGCACTGTTAAGATAGAGTTCTCATAGTTATATAGAATGATCTGGATAGCAATAAGTATTTTAGAGTCTGTCTCAACATTTTTGTGTAATATTTTTATCTGTATTAGACGAATTTGGGGAGGTGGGAAGAGAACGATGGAGATAATGGCATATTGGAATGTTACGTGCATCTTTAAATTTGTTTATTGGTCTTTGGGAGAAGTGTGTGTGTGGGTGTGTGTGTGTGTTTTGGGGAGGGCGTTGTTCAGTACAAGAAAGGTTTATAAATGTAGTTTTTGAACCTCAAGGGAAAAAAATTCATTTGTTCAGGTTGAGTTATCAAAGTTAAGAAAATAGGAAGTGCTTGTTCAGATATTGACAAGAGTTGATTAGTAACAAAAATTAAGAGTAACAAAGTTATAAGGTTTTCACTTTTGGACAACATGAGGCTAGCATAAATTTAATTAGGTTTATATTTAATTCGTGAACATAATGCAAGATGACCATAGCTAATTTTGTTTGGGAAATAATATAAAAAGTTCAGAAATTTTGTACTTTTTGCTATAATAGAGTTATTATTTATTAGTATCATTTCTTATATATAACACTTTTATGTAGAATAAAATGTAAATGTTTTAGAGTCTAATGATTTCTGTGTTAGTCATTCCCAGTACCGTGCAGGAGAACTCAGTTTGGTGCGAATCTGAGAATATGTTTCCCATGCCACCTCAGGGTATAACTTCACCAGGGACTGCTCCGGCTGTTACTTCAATGAGCAGCATCAACAACACAGTTGCAACTCCTGCCAGTTATAACATGAAGAATGATCCCAGGGGACTCAATGTATTCAAACAGGAGAAGCAGAAGGTTTGTTTTAGGAAGCTAACAGACATAGGAGTCTACTAGTGTTTTTGTTACTGGTTATGTTAATGTAGTTGCCTAGCACATACATGGTATTGTGTCACGTGAAATAAAAAGAATTGAAATTTTCAACTATGTTCAGAATTACAGTAGAACCACAAATCACTTAAAAATCATGCACATAAACTTCTCTGTTCTAAAAAAAGTGTAATACTCAACAGAATCTCAAAATTGAGGACAAATGTAAATTTGAACATTGTAATGAAATTGATAGAATTTATTTTGTCACTGAGACTTTGAGAGCATACTCTAAAGAGGGAGTTAGGAATGTGTCTGAATAAGCCCGTAAGCATAGCAATAAAGGTAGAAGCTGGCAAACATTGATTTCCAGGCAAGTATTTGTGTTTACGTATATTAAAAAAAAAAGATACGTGAAATTACTATTTCATGTTTTGTTATCAAATACAAATAATAGTATTATTATCCTTTAACTGCCATTGTTGGTTATTTACAGTGATCCTAGGGTAGGAGAGTTTGTGGTATAAGTCCTTAAAGATCTTAAGTCATATTTTGAATTTATTAATGTTTTTGTGTGCATGTGTGTGTGTATGCATTTATACATGTACATACTTAACATTCACTCAAGTACAGTGACAGCACAGCATTAAAATAATGGCGACTTATGAGAATGGTGGTATAATGGTTACTGTATGATTCCCTTTACCACTTTTTGCTCGCTGGAAACTCAAGAACCCTGCAGTTTGAACAGGTTGCTTATGCTTATGATTGGCTTTTCAAAGAGAAGTTAAAAAATCTGACCTGTTAAATATCTAATACTTTTTGATTTTGTGACTTTAGTTATTCTGGGAATGATGATCCAAGAGAAACAGTAAATTGCTTGTGCTAGAGTGAAAATAAATCTTCAGTAACATTATTCAGATAATATCTTTTCATAGGTTAGGGCTTAATTATGCCTCTGGCAATTCCATGCCACAGCTCTCAGCTTTAATCTTTTAGTTTTCTGTTTATATATTAACCCCTTCCCCGTAATGTCACAAGAATGTAGCCACATATTTACGTTCTTTAGCTCCTCCAACCTTCCCAAGGCTTCATTGCAAAAATCTGCTTTGCCTTATATTTTACTTTTCCCTTTCTATTTCCAATCCCTAGCTCTCTCTTTGTCTAATTACCCCCAATAGGAATAACTTAGAATGTTGGAATTGAAATTCTGAAGATTGTTTAAAAAGAATACAGACGTAAATTCAACTCATAGATGGAGAGGGATTACTGCAGATAGGCTAAATAATATGAAATAGTGGAAATAGTACAAGGTATGGTATATTTTCTTAATTGATATTATGGCCCTGATCTTTCAGTTTATTCTAAGTTGCAGTGTTAAATATAATCTTAATGTAATGTTACTATTCATCAATTTTCTAAGAGTCACAGCATGTTGAATCCCTCTAGTTTGCTTGTTTCATGGTTCTCAGAACAACCAGTCTCCTCTTTCTGGACCAGTCTGAAGCAACTCTCAAGGAACAAGCTGTTTTCCGGGAGCCAAACCTCACTAATGGAGCTCCTGAATGGAAGGAAGCATGTGCCTTAAGGTCATAGCCGCCTTAGTGTTCCCCATAAGGCTCTTCAGATTGTTACTACATGAGTGACTCAGTCCCTTCATCCCCCTTTTTTTAACCCTCAACTAAGTTAGGTTATATATGCTTCTACTTTAATTATATATAAATAAATTAGATTTTTCTGCATCTCTTATGTATGTTGACTGGTTTTTAGGGGGCCTAAACAGTGCATAATATAACTGTACTTCATGTAAGTTGTTTTATGATTTGGCTCACTTTTGAAATGTGTTTAAGCTTCCCTGTATCTTTTTCATTCTAGTCTTCTGTTTATGCTCCACAAATTGGTATGACTTTTCCTTTCCTTTTTGTTATAAAAGTGGTATTACAACATTAAGAACAATTTCAATTAAAAAAAAAATCTAGTTCTGCCATTGTAAGAGAGGTTCATTGACATGTTGCTCAAATCCCAAAGAGTGGGAAGCTAACTATCAGATGTTTAACAAGAGTGAAATGTTTTAATAATTTTAGTGAGGTACAGAATAGGTTGGAATTTGAACACACTTGAAAAATCATTTTGAAATCTAATTAGTATTAAGGAAAAAAACCAGGAAACAATAATGGTGGAGAGCAAAATATCTGAAACAGATTTTTTAGTGATAGAGATGGGATTGTTTTGGGACAGGGGAGGATAGGGTGAAGAACAAGGGTTAGCAAGAGAAAAGCTCAGAGAGGAAAATTGAAGTAGGCTTCTCAAAAACTCTTCACAGTGTGAAGCTTCTAAAAAAAAATGGAAAAAATTGGACTGTTGACAGGTCAAATATATAGTTTTATACCTTAGAACCTCATAAAATTAATTTTTATGTGGATTTAGGCATAATGATCAAATCACATCCCCTCCATAAGAAAATGACTGATTTTGCCCCTTAACAAAGTGTTTATACTTAATATAAATTTGGGAGCTGAATGATGTGAAAGGTATATAATCTGTAATTAAAATATTATTATTGAGTACTTTGGGATGCTTATAATAAAGTTGATTTGTAATCGTTTTTGTTAGAAAGTTTACATCTGAATAAAGCAGTTTTTTAAATCTAAAAAGTTTTTAGCAAGTAAATATTTAATTAAATTAAAGACCTGTTGCACTAATACTGTTATGTGTGATGGGATAAATGATATTAGGATGAAAGGATACTGAGGCACTTTAGATAAGAGGCTCACGAGTAATAAGGTGCTGCCCTAGCTATTTGTTTCCATGCTTTTGCCACTAGTTTCAAATGGGTAGTGTTGATAAGAATTAAGATTTTGGGGGCTTGTGGTTTTTAAAAGTGTCTCAGTACCGTGATTCCATATTGAATTTCATGAATTAAAGCAAACAGTGATACTAATTATTTGAAAGAATCATTTATATTTGAGTTTGAGGTCATGAAATTAACTCCCTTTCCTCTTTTTTTTGCAATGATATATTTGTGTTCATTATCTCCCCTCCCCTTTAGTGTTTATATCCTTCAGTTATTTTTTCCTGTTTTAGAAATTAGGTTTTATTTTAAATGTTTTTCTTAAGTCTCCTAATTTTATTGGAAGGATTATGATAAAATCTCGCCTCCCCTCCTGGAACCTCATTTGATTGCAGAATCAGAGCACTGAAAATGACCTTCATATTTGGATTTTGGTTGGCGTCAGACATTTAGTATACTTTCATTGAATAACTTTTGGCCAGTGTGCTGGGTTAAGGGGTAACTACAAAGAGAAATGACTCTTGCTATCCCAGCCTTTGAAGTATTATAGGAAACAACATCAAAAATACATTATTACGATATATGAGAAGTGCTTTGGTAGAGGTAAGTGCAAAGGGTAAAGAGAAAGAGAAGGAAACGGGCTTCTTATTTTGCTTATCTAGTTGCTGAGTTAGCCCTTCTAAAATTGTTCACAGATGACCATAACAGTTGGCATTAAAACATTTCTTATTAGTGAAATAAAAAAATGGTCAAAACTTTCAAGTAACATCTTTTGAAAAGAAGAATGTGTAGTTTAAATGTTTAAAATCTGTAAAATTTGATCAGTTAAAAAATTCCCACTGTCTTTGCAATACAGAATGATATGGAACCTAGCAAAGCTGTTCCACTGAATGCATCAAAACAAGATGGACCCATGCCAAAACCGCATAGTGTTTCACTCAATGATACTGAAACAAGGAAACTCATGGAAGAGTGTAAAAGACTTCAGGGAGAAATGATGAAGCTATCAGAAGAAAATCGACACCTGAGAGTAAGTTTTTTGAAAATTAGTTGATTTAAACGGAGGCATAGGATATGTGAATATTACAGGGCTATTTTGTTTATCTGTTTTCTGACCAAATACTTTTCTGACCAAATGTATCTTTGGTCAATTCTTTCTCATTTTCCCCAGTTAATTTATGTTCTATTCTTTGCTCCCCACTCCCAACCTCTTTTTACAGTTTTACTATGGCTTCTTATTGCCTGCAGGTTTTTTTCCTAGCAGACATCCTAGTTATTTGTGATGTGGCTTGTGGCATTGCCAGCTTCCTCTCTTGTTGGCACCTTTTACTATCGGTGCCCTAGTCATATGAACTACCTAGAATGGTACTATTCCATAGAGTAGCCAGCCCCTAGTAATATGGGGCTATTGAGCACTTGAAATGTGGTTGGTTTGAATTGAAATGTGCTGCAAGTGTAAAATAAACACTGATTTCTTAGTACAAAAAGAGTAAAGTATCTTTTTTTGTATTGTTACATATTGAAATAATGTTTTGGTTATAAGAATGAATACAATATGTTAAAATTAATTTTGCCAATTTTCTACCTTTTTAATATGCTTTTAAAAAATTTAAAAATTACACATGTAGCTCACATTTGAAGATCATATTACGTTTGTATTGGACAGGCGTTGACTATAGTATCCTGAAGAAGCCTTTCTGTTTTATCACCTTTTGCTTTAGCTTAAATTCTCTCTGTTGCCTTGGATTCTTTTCCCTACTCTCATAGCACATACAAGCATGCAAATTCATCTCTTGGTCCTTGGTTCATGTCATCTTTTCAGTATAACCTTTTGTAGGACACTATTCTCCCAAAAAAAGAAAAGAAAAATTCTTTTGGAACGCTCTCTGTCTCCTTTGTTTCCACCATTCCTCTAATTTGTTGGAAGTGTTTCTCCCTCTAGTGGGCATTGATTTCCTTCGGGGTAAGGACTGTGTTCATTCATCTTTGCATTCATAGCACACACATATAGTAATCACACACACACACACACACACACACATGAATGGATGGACGGATGGATGAATGAATGGACAGACGGACTGGCGAATTGAGGACTAATTTGAATATGTGTGGAAGTTATTAATAATTAGACTTTGACAAGTATCAGGATCTGAATACCTTTAAATTGCTTTTTAAGGCTGAGTTATTTGTATCAATGTAGATAAAAATGTATAGGTAAAGAAGCTCAGTTATGGGACTTAATCTGCTGTTGGTTAATCTGTCTTAAATGTACATAGGAACTACACTCTGAATCAAAGGCCCTATATTTTTAATTGATCTGTTCTGAAATAATTTTTCTGGCTATCTGTTCATATTCCTTAAGACCCCTTCAGAGAGTCCCTACCCCCAGGGACTTCATTTTACACCCACACACAGTTTTTTGTTACTTTTACATTATCAGCCATGATTTGCACAGCGTGTTCTTTGATGAAAGATGTCTTCCTTAGCATGCTCAGTGTATTTTTTCAGAAAAACTACTTTATTTCTTGGCAGGGAGAGGAGAAGTGGAAGTGGTAGGAGTGACACAAGTAGGGCAGGGCTGGAAAATAGGAAGAGTGAACAGGGAGATAGGTGAATGAGACTTAACTCCTGGTCTCTACGCTTTATAGGCTGATGGTCTCTACGAGTTATTAAAAAAGCATTCTGCTGTTTAAAAGTTAAAACAAAAGGCCACTGGCTTATAAAGTCAATTTCAGGCCCTTGAACATTTTATACATAAGACCCATCATAATTTTTTGCCAGATAACTTTTTTGAGCATGTCTGATCACTACCCCTCTGGTTCTTAATCCACTGTCTATCTGAATCTCCCTAGACAGCTTTATAAAAATATATTTGGTCAGGCTTTCCCTAGACCTACTGAATCAGAGACACTATAAGTATTTTTTGAAGTTCTTGCTTTAGAATCACTGCTCTCTGCACACAGGACTCATTAGCATAAGACTGAAAAGACTCATAAAACCCTCAAAAAATCCAGTAATGCAAATAAAGCACTATGACATTAGATGGACTCTTTTACTTGGTATTAATAAGCACACTAGGAAAATCTGTCTGAGGAAATAAAATTTAGCTTGCAATGAGGAAGTAAAATGTGCCCTGCCATTCAGCTGGTTGGAATGTTGGACACAAAGCAAACTCCCTAGCTAACAGATACAGATAATCAATATTTTTCCTAGGATCATACTGCAGCTGGTAAAGTGTCATAACAAACTCATTCTGCTTTTGTGCTCAGATACATTGTTCCCTAAAATCATAGACTGTCAGGAACTTTGCTACGTGAAACCATCATATCAGTAAGAATGAAGCAGCCCACTCTGGTATGGAACATTGGTGTAGAGAAGCGGCCTCTTTTTTAGTCCAGGTGCAGAACTTCAGATGAGGTGTTTCTGTATACAGCATTCCAACATCTGTTGTAATTTGTAGTTTCCAAAAAAACAAGATTTTGTGTCTACTTTGCAGTTCAGACCCAATGTTGAACGTTTTACACACAGACTTCCTGCTTTACTTTGAGCATGTCAAGGAACTACATTATTTAAATTTAATTCCAAATTTCCTCCTCTTCCATAATCCTATAAAGTCCTATCTTTTCCTTTGATGAGAATACTCCCTGTGCCTCTCATGTATGGGTGCCCTGTTCGCAATGAGTCAGTGAAGCTGTCAGACTACAGGTTTGTTTCTGGTAGTCTTTGGCTGATGGGGCTTGGACAGATGGCAACTAGTGTAAAAATACTTTGGGCCACTTTGGAAGTAAGTGCATGCATGGAATTCTTCTTTAATGGTATTTAATGGGATTTTTCCTTCTGTATAAATGTAGTCATATCTGATTTTTCAGTGTTTTAGTAGTATATTTCTCCACTCCAGTTTTTAATGTCATCATTATTGAGGTATAATTTACATTTTCTATAAAGACACTCATTGTGAACATATAATTCAGTGATTTTTAGTAAATTTATAGAATTGTGCCATCACTAGAATCCAGTTTCAGAATGTTTGCATCACCCTGGAAAGTGTTCTTATGCTGGTTACCAGTTAATCTCTACTCCCATCCCCAACCACATGTATGCAGATCTGCTTTCTGCCAATAGATTTTTAGCTTAGTAGTTTTATTATATGCCTAATTGTTTTAAAAACCTCTTTGTTCATATTTTTTCTTTCTAGGATGAAGGCTTAAGGCTCAGAAAGGTAGCACATTCGGATAAACCTGGATCAACCTCAACTACATCCTTCAGAGATAATGTCACCAGTCCTCTTCCTTCACTTCTTGTTGTAATTGCAGCCATTTTCATTGGATTCTTTCTAGGGAAATTTATCTTGTAGAGTGAAGCATGCAGAGTGCTATTTCTTTTTTTTTTCTCTTGACCAGAAAAAGATTTGTTTACCTACCATTTCATTGGTAGTATGGCCCACAGTGACCATTTTTTTTGTGTGTACAGCGTCATAGGCTTTGCCTTTAATGATCTCTTACAGTTAGAAAACACAGTAAAAACAAACTGTTCGGCTAATGGACAAATTGTACATTACCAGATCATCACTAGCAGATGTCAGTTGCACATTCAGTCCTTTATGAAATTCATAAATAAAGAATTGTTCTTTCTTTGTGGTTTTAATAAGAGTTCAAGAATTGTTCAGAGTCTTGTAAATGTTATTTTAATAATCCCTTTAAATTTTATCTGTTGCTGTTACCTCTTGAAATATGATTTATTTAGATTGCTAATCCCACTCATTCAGGAAATGCCAAGAGGTATTCTGTGGGGAAATGGTGCCTCTTACAGTGTAAATTTTCTCCTTTACCTTTGCTAATATCATGGCAGAATTTTTCTTATCCCTTGTGAGGCAGTTGTTGACTGAGTTTTTTTCATCCTTACAATCCTGTCCCATGGTATTTAACAACAACAACAAAAAATAAAACTGTTAACAGATTCTTGCTCGATAGCTTGTTTGTGTCTGTCATGTCATCACACGGGGATACCAGGGAGTCCACTCTGATAATTTGAAATTTATAATGCACAATTTTATCTTGCATTGCTCTTTTGGATATTATAGTTATTTGTAGGTAAAAGTGCTCATTCTGTAAGGAAAGGAACTGATAAAACTTTCAAGCTACTTTTGGTATTTCGGAAGATCATAATCAATTTGTCTTCAAGATAAGCACATACCGTGAGAATAAAAGTGCTGTAATTTTTGTCAGTTTATATGTATGCCTTATGGCTCTGTTGTGTTTAATTTATCCCATTTTTAATAGGTTCTTTTAGTAACTTCTTAAGGAAGACTCATTCTCCTTGGTTGTTCTAGTCAAGTGCTTTTTAACCAGCCTGATAATTCCTTTATACCATTTCATAATAACAGTTAGGAGTAGGTGTTTTTTTCCTGCCCAATTTGACATTTAAATCCCTATTATGGAAATTTTGTATTACTGAGCAAGCCTAGGGAATCTTCTTTGTAAAAAATGACTTTATCCTTTGCAAATGTGTTAACCGTGTGAAACACGTTTTCAGTATAAATATGCATTACAGGGTCTGGTACTTTCCTGCACTTACATCTTTGTTTCATTTGTACTAGCATAGAAAATTTTGGAACCATAGAAAATGTATTCAGTTTTTTTTACTGAGTACGGTATAATACAAGTGAATTTTGATCCTGGAAATAGGTGTTGGTTTTGTAAAAGATACACTTATATCTGAAAGGGAAATTGGACTTTGGGACTTGATCTGGTGCAGTGAAGTATGTTAGCCCCAGGTCTGTGTATACATTTTTTTATGAGTAAAATGTTGGTTGCCTTTTCATTTTAAGTATGGTTTGATTTGTCATATCACATATGTTGTGTCATTGGCTCTATGGTATCTTTTATACAACCTCTTGGCCTATGTGCAAAAGTTACTTAAAAAACACAAGTAACACATATCCATTACTAGCATGCTACTGCAGGTATGTTTCCACTGTTGTATGCTTTACAGTCATTGTAAAATTTTCCCCTCTTCCCGATAACTGGAAAAGCATGCTAGAAAAAGCCTTGCATTTTTGTCCCATAAATGCAGAATCAGTAATTCCTTGGCTTAAAGCTCTCTATATAATCTACATTATTGGTGATAAGTATCAAGCTTGGAATTTTGTGGCTATCTTTTTTTAAAAAATTGAAGTTTTCAAAAATTTAGCAAAATCCCGTTTTATGGGAATGCTCCTTAGAATTCATTTTGTTTAACCCCTTTGTTTTATAGTTAAGGAATCTGAGGCCTTTATGGGAGTTAAGAGAACTTTACTCATGTCTCACAGGTAGGTAGAGGCAGAGCTGGACCTAGAAATCTGCTCTCCTGATTAGCTCGGTGTCTTATCTGGTAACTTTTTAGGGAAAAAAAAATTGTTTTAATTTGACATGACTTAAATGATGAACATAAGATGCTATTTAATAAGTTTGTGAAATTTTCTATCATAAGATTGTATTACAGGCTGCTGTTGAATAGTTTCATGTATATGTTTGGTTTTAGTGTTTAGGCTAGAAATCCCCCTGCTCTCATATTGGTAATAAACACTATGAAATACAATGTATTTTAAGATAGCATTCTACAAAGTACATTATATAATGGTTGGTTTTGAGATTGATTGTAGTCTGGGTAGCATCTGCAAAATAAAGTGTATATGGGCTGCTACTTAACTGCTTTACATATCAGGAGATGCTCTGTATAGGGGACTTAATTTCTATTTTTAATTGCTGTATGAGATGTGATCAGATTATTTTACTACCAATGGTTACTTTAAAAGAGTCCAACTGTATTAATTGACTGATAATTTATAGATTAAGTTGTCTCCATTCTTTACATGTGTAGAAAATTTCGTCTGCCTGCTTGCTAGTGTATGTAAGGATGAGGGTAATACACTGTTGCTAATGCTGAAATCAGGATCAAGTGACTAAGGCCTTAAGTTCATATGTGACACTAAATGCACTACCTACCTTCATTTTTTCTATAACTAATGTACTTTAAATTTTGCCCATTCTTGTATTTGTAAGAAACAAATTTAAGAATTGTATTCTGAGTGTTTTACCTTAAATAACACTCGGAAAAAATATGTATCAAATTCAGAAATTCTGGTCAAAGAAAAATTTTTTTAATTTCTCCTAAGTATCTTAGCTCAACTTATTTTAAAATTGATATCTGTTGTGGGAATTACTCTTGGATTGCAATCATTCATAATATGCCACTTCAAAACCAAGTTTTATCAGGTAAAAAACAAACAGTTGTTGTAGAGTATATTCCCAAATTGTGATCGTCTGCCACTTTAAAAACATTCAAGTAATGGTTTTCCTAGAGCTTTGCACATTCCTATTCAGTGATTTTGGTGTGTGCATAGATTTAAAAAAATTGACCTTTGTGAGAGAGGGAAAGATCAATGTTTACCGTATGGAAAAACAAAATGAGAAGGTAAATAAATGATCTTTATTTTCTAGCTTTCAAAAAAAATTAAACTGTTGCGTGAATAAATAAACTGATTTAAAATGTGGTGAAGTGTCATTTTCCTTTTCAAAAAACAACAAAAGGAATTTGATTTAAACAAATGATGGTTTGTTAATGTTCTGTCAAGTAACAATAGCCACTCATTGACTGGGACTTAATTGAGTTCTAATGGCAGTCTTGATTAGACACCTAGAAGGTAAGTGCTTTTAATAGGGAATTGGGAACTGGTTTTTTAGTTCCACATTTAATAGCCTATGGTTAGAAGCTGTGCTTCTAGGCAGGAACAGTGGCCTCTTGGCAATGCCCAGTCTGTTGGAGATTGGTGCAAAGAAGTTTGAACATCCATCTTTAAGAGAAAATTTTATCTTATGTTTCTGATTATAGAAATAATGTGTGCATTTTAGAGAATTTGGAAAATACATTATAAAAAGCCAAACTCTGACATACAGCAGCATCCGTTTCTGTGGACATTTATTTCCCTATAATATGAATGCTCTTTAAGCATAATCATAAATTACATAGAATTTTGTATCCTATTCTTCTACCTAATCGTTTCTCTTGGTTTATTGAAAACCAAGCATAAGTGACAGCAAAATACCTTTATTTTTACAATCACTTCACTATAAGGTTATGAACATTTTATAATTTAAAGCTTGCTTGGCCACATAATTCTCTTTCTAGTTATGGATGCCCTCCTATTACCACATTTGTTTTAAAAGTTTATTTTTTTCTAGTTTCTGTATATAATATCCATCTTTAAAGAAAGTGCATGGAATTATTAAGATTATTTTATTTATTTTTCGTGGTATACAACTATTTCATTACATTAACTCGTGACGAGCTTAAAATAATGATGCTTGAACAGTACCTCTAGAGATACTGACTTAATTGGTCTGGGGTGGAGACCTAGTGTGGTCATTTGTTTTTAAGCTCCCCATTTTAATGTGCCTCCAGCAGCTGCTTTATAAGCTTTTAAATGCCAAAGCCAGGTGCAAAATAGGTTTAAGCAAGACTTAAGTCCTGTAATTTAGAGTCAGAATTCTTTGTATATTCTTTAAAAATAAGTTGTAGAGTCACCTTTAGGTATTGCTTAATGCAAGAGCTATCTTTGTAAAGTCAGGATTTTTAGAACACCAGTATGAGTTTGAACATGTAAATAAGTGAGCTGTCTATACAAAAACGATTTGAGAACTTTTATGGGGTTTAGTTTCAATTACCACTTGGCTAATATCCAAAGTGATTATATTTACCTTCCTAAGTAATTTGTTCATATTTTTCCAAGTGTGTGATGGTTTTCAAGATGTTTATCACCATGTGTCAGCTATTAATCATTTCCCAGGTCTTATGAAGTAGGTATTATTCTTACCTCCATTGTGGGAATGCATGGTGACAGGTTAATAAACATGCTCAGGTTTTTAGTTTTTAGTCACAGGCAGGAGTTGGGTCTGGATGGTCTAGTTCTAGAGCGCATGCTCTTAACTGTTGTAATCTGCTATGCAAAGGAAATGTGCCCTGGTCCAAGTCGAATACTGTCCCCACAGAAAATTGGTATGGTAATTTGGTGATGCCTTTGAGTTCACTGTGAGGGCAGTATTTACTGATAGTTCTTTGAAGATTTTGGTCCTAAGTTTTCAGACTTCAGCCTTTATCTCTCAAGTGAGGAGAAATGAACACCCATTAACAGATTTAACTCTTGAACAAAACCGACATGACCAAAAGCAAATTTATTAGTGTGTTATAACAAGGAGGCTGTAGAACTAAATAGGGTTTATATAACCTTCAGAGCTGAGGAGCAGTGTGACCTCTTCTATATGGTTCTTTAATGATTATTTAAACCAAGTGTGAATTTTGATAATTCATGGTCAAAATTCTTGATACTGTTTATGGTTCTATAAAGAACAAGGGATACTGACACTTAAGAACTTTGAGGAAAAATATATTCTGATTGACGTAATTGACACCTAAGGTCTCAAGTGTTATGGAGAGTTGAAATTGCGAGTAATTGAAATCTTACATTCCTGAGCAATAAGAATTCCTCATTTTAGTACATTCTTGTTGCAAGAAGTAAAGGTAGGTTAGGAGTTACGAGTTACAATGTAGCAATGGAGGGCAAACTTGCTTTTTCTTTGCTGTTTTAATCCAAAGTCTATATCCTTAAATGTACAGTATGTAGATAAATATACGAGGATGTGTATCAAGCTACTTTGAATTAAATTTGGAGAAATTTCACTTAAAAAGAAAAAGATAAACTTGAGAATCAAAAGCTTTGTCGCAAAGTATTTCTTAGGGTACTTTTGTGTACTTTGCCATCAAGTTTTATGAAAGGACAAAACATTTTCTTTTTAAAGTTGAGTGATCATGTTTAATTTAATACGTGAGTTCTCATTTCTCTAAGGGAAAAATCCTCTTGTACTTTGAGGTGCCTTCCCCTATGGAATTTGTCAAGTGGACAATTTCCTTATATGTCTTCTAAGAAGTCATGGTTTCTTACCAAGACTCTACATTATGCAATAAGGAAATGCCTTAAGAGTTTTAATTTTTAATAGGATAAAGTGGTTCCTTTTAAAGTTAAGTGGTGGGTGGAATGGGAATTTCAGGAAGGTGAGCATACCAAATGTATATTGAAAGGTTTGCAAGATTTGTGTTCATTCTTATAATGTTTGCATCGCAATGCAATAAGAGGGAACAGCTACCAATATGGAGTACTTAGCATCTGTGCTTTTAGTTGAGGTAGTAAATGAGTATGTTCCCAGCAAATAGTGTTTAAGCTATTTAAATATGTAAACTATTTCCATCTTAGATCTCTTAAATCCAAAAAAGTGCATTGCAAGTGCTGATAAAAACGAAGTTTTACATTCGAATAATGTGTTTCCCACCCCACAGTAGTGTAGGGATAAGATAGACTGTAGTGACCACAGAATGGTATTTTCTTTCTCCTTTCATTGTAGTTCATTATGACATTTTCCTCAGCTTTCACCAATTTTATTTTTCTGTATTTGCCTTGAATCTTTTCGTTTCTTTTCAGCAGCAAATCATCAAAGATAATGACAAATTCCCTTAAAACCTTTCCCTGATCACTTTACCTCTGTTAAACTAGTAACCTGAAATTTATGAGTTTTTGTCCATGCATCAGTATTTTACTACATATGCATGTAATAGTATAAAATAGTATAAATTTTGCATGTTTTAAAATGTGATGTGTGTCCTTTACACAAAATATCTAGCTCTGCCTTCACCTGAAAGTTCTTACTTTGAAGCCCCCACACTTCCAAGTATATCCCTTGGGTTGTCTTCATAAGTGTTCCAGTAAACTGATACACACCATTTTCTCCTTTGCTCTACCAGCTTGGACCCATTGTAATTGTGTTTTCTGTTGCTGCCCATGCTAGAATTAAAATTATGGCACCAGTAGTTACAAAGGCCCTGCCATTGCTACTGAAACCACATCTCATGGTGGTTTATATTCTAGATATGAAGGCTGACCAGAGGATAATTGGTCTGACAAATATTACTGTAAAAGCCACCTGCTATGTGTGTGTTTAGAAGTAAAGCAACTAAGGGAAGAGATGAGGTGCGTGAGTACACTTGAGGTCATGTTACCGTGCATCCTTGCTCTGCATGTATGTGCATGTGCTGCAGACAATGTTAGTGTGTGTATGTTGGTGTGGAGTGGTTTTTCTTGCATGTTCTGAAAATGGAGAAATGTCACATACCAATCTGGAATTGTGAAAAATTCAAGATTTGGAACACGACTTGTTCCACAGGCAACAAAACTGCCATTCTTACCTACAATTCCCATCCCTTCTTGTTTTATAGTCTTATTAGTCACCTGCACAGTTCCTGTAGTCATCTGAATTTATGACTTCTAGTTTAGATACTCATCACATACTAAGATTGTGTACTTTCCTTATGCTGGACAGTTGTGGGAGTGATGGTGGGGTAAGGTTATACCAGGTTGAAATTTAGTTCTAGACCATGGGATCTAAGGGGATCTTATCATTAGGAGGCAAAAAGCAGACACTTGCACCTAGTCAGCAGGTGGTTGGACCTAGAATGTTCAAAATATGGTCAATTGAAACAGCTATAAAGTGTGAGGAGCAATAAAAGCTATTTCTACGGAGTGCCTACGGAGTGTCAGGACATTTATATACTACTCTATCTCCTTTTCAGAACAAACTCTCTAACTTATTAATAGAGGAGAACTTGGAGAAATAAATTTGTCCAGGCTTACTGTAGAGAGCCAAGTCTTGGTCCCAAGCCTGGGCCCTTCACTGTGCAGTGCTGCCTTTGAGAAAAAAAAGGGAATGATACTGTGAAATTGACTTAGTGGCATTCAATTCAATAACAGAGCTTACTTTTGACTCAGTCACTCTTGAGTACTGGGGGTTTAAATTGTTTCTGCCTTTCACAATTTTGGCAACACTGAATAATATAAAACTTGTACCCTGCACTACTGGCTACAAGTTGGGGTGTGGCTGCAATTTGGTTTCAGAATTAAAGGAAGTTTGAAATTCAGCCTCATTATAGCTGGATTTTCAACCAGTTAAACCGAATTAGTGGCAATATAAATGGTATTTACCATTATAACTTTCAAATATTAAGCATGAGTAGCTTTGACAAGAAGCATATCAAGTGGTTATGAGCCAGTTATGAGTCTGGTGTCTGGAGTGACACTGTAAGTTATAATTTTGGCTCAGTTACTTTACTAAGGATGACCTTGAGCATTTCATTTCTCTGTGCCCCAGCTTTCTCTACAACATGATACTAACCATGCCGACTTCACTTCAGTGGGTGTGAGGACACCTGAAGAGTACACGGCACCTAGAGCAGAGCCTGGCACAAAGCAGATGCTCAGCAGATATTAGCAATTATTGTTTACATACAAATGAGGTGGAAAATTGGGCAGTTGTCTGATTATTTGGGTTAAAAATTAAAACAAGCTATCCAGACAGTGGGTATTAGTTAGGTTTGAAGTTTCATTTTCGAAGTCATTAACCAGTTCTGTAGCTTCTGAAGGCATTCTCTGATGTATGCAACAAGCACCTGTAGAGAGGAGGCAGGACCTTTAGTGTGGGTTTTGGAGGACAGACGAACTTGGATTTGGATCTCAGCTCTGCCCTTGACCAGATGCGTGCCCTTGAACAAATGATGGAAACTCTCCAAAGTGCAGCTTTCTTGTCAGAGATGCTGACTGATTTTCATACTCCTCTTTTATAGAGTTATGGTGGGGACTGTAAGACATTTTAAAAAAACTTGCATAGTTTCTGGTACATAATAAACATTAAAATTGCATTTTTACTCTGTCCTTTAATCATATGTAAAAAGATGGTGAGAATTTAGAAGTTTTAATAACTGCTTAATGATAATGAACGATCTTGAATTAGAAAATGTATTAGTGCTTTAAAGAAGGAAGTTATCCTCGAAGGTAAGCAGCCTGTGTTAAGTGTGATATATTTTTTTATTTTTTATTTTCTGAATGAAGTTTACACTGATTGATTATAGAGGCTTGGAAATTATAGAAAGGAAAAAAATCCAATGTCTCACTCCCCAGAAATAACTTTTTAACAGGTTTCTAAATGCCTCAGTGAGTGCCAAATATATGTAACATTTAGTGTAAATATTAATAGTATTGAAATCAACATATGTTTTTGTAAACCAATTAATAAAACAGTTAAAATTATTTTTTTACCTGGAAACAATTTTTGAAATTGTTGTGAGAATACTACAAAAACAGTCATACACCTTTTAGGGCAATTTATTAACATTTTGCCCCATTTGCTTTACTATTTACTCTGTATATACTCACATAAAATACATATACATTTTCTATGCATATGTGCACATATACATACATATGCGTGTGTTCATAATGTACATGCATACATGTATATATACATGTCCATGTTCACACATGTGTGGATATACCTATAGATGTATAGCCACGTTTTAGTTTTAAACCAGCCAAGACTAAGTTGCATATATAGCATACATAAATGATCTCTAACAACTTTAATATTTCCTAAGAATAAGGTTATTCTCTCACATAATTGTAGTACAGTTTAAACTTAAGTAAATTAAATATAATACTTTTTTTTCAAATTCATTTTCCACATCCAATTGACTAATGTCATTTATAGCATTTCTCCCCTCCTGCACAAGACCAGGCTGGGGTCACATATTGCACTTAATTGTTATTTCTCCTTAGTCTTTAATCTGAGATACTTCCTCAGCCTTTCTTTTATAGTACATTGTCTTTTATAGTACATTGATGGTTTTGAAGAATACAGCACCCCTCACCTCCACCTGTCAAAATAGATGACTCCTCATGTGGGCTTTCTTTGATGTTTCCTCAGGAATAGATTCAAGTAATGGTTCTTCAGTTTTCGCTGGAATACTACATAAGTGGTATGTTTTCAGGGTATCATGCCCAGAGGCACAGAAGGTTCTTCCTCTCATTTGTGAATAAAGATACAACTGAATGGTGGGGAATAAAGGACTCTCGCACTTTGCGGTTAAGGCTCTAAAACCAGACTGCCTGGGTTCAAATGCTGACTTTGTCCTCTAATCTTTGAGCTTTAATGTTGTGTCTCAGAGTCCTGATCTGTAAAAAGGGACTTCAAAAAAGTACACTGATACCCACTTCATAAGGTTGTTCAATTTAAATGAGCTACTTAGTGTAGAATGCTAAAAATTAGCTCATAAATAATACCGTATTGGTACTAGCCATCATTATTGATCTTGATTCTCCCAATGGTATAATTATCACTTTTATTGTGAAAATTTTAGTAAGAAAAGAAAGTCTCTGAAATGCTAAAATGCTATGTGCATTGTTTCTGCTCTTACAGGTAGGATTCTAAGTCTCATGAAACTAATGGCCAAGCTCTCCTGATTCATGACCTCTCTATTTGGATTTTATAAGATCCATCACTAGCACACCTAAATTCTCCAGAATAGATTTGAAAGACATCAGGAGAGTATGTCCTTGTGCCATGAGGTCGAGTCTCTAGGAGATAAGGTCAGAGTGGCTGCCTCCTCAATCTGTTGCTATGACTCTGTCTTTGAGAAATGGAGCAGAACTTGTTCATTTGGAATCTAGTGATCACTGGGGATGTGATTGTCACCAGATAAAACAAATCAATTTTCGTTTGATAAATATTTGAACATTTCTGGAAAATATTTTGAGCTTTTTAGTGTAAAAATGATGCTAATTTCTTAGCCAGCTCTGAGGCACTGTGATACAATTGGAAATTTCTCTTTATGTGACTGCAAGTGTGTTTGCATAGAACTGTGATAATTTAGACCTTATGTACCTTTTTCTCTTTTGTCGTTTTGGACTACACTTCCTTTCTGCAGGTAAAGGAAATATCTCAAAAGTAATCTAGTCCTTCTCTTTCTTCATTAGTTTAGATACTCAAAACTGATCTAGATCTCTAGGACTGTCAGTCTTCTTGTTTTGGGAAAGGATTTGATTCCACTGATTTTGTAGGGGGAAGAACCAAGAACCTGGAAACTATTCTAAAAGGTGAAGTAGAATCAAGCCTCTTTCAGGTAGGAATCTACACTATGTAATGTGTAGAATTACTGGAGTTGGGGTGAGGCTGCCTGCTTATGAATATTTTCCTCACCAGGCTACAAGAATTCTGCCCTTTTCCCACCTGCCTTGACTCCTCATTGTGTCATCAGTGTTCAGACAGTGAGAGTGGAGAGAAGGAAAAGGAGAGCAAGAAGCTTTGCGTATCAAGAGGAAGAACTGGATGAGGGAACATGGTATAGGTCATTTGTTTTTGCAACCAGACTTCGTTCCCTCTTCTTTCTATAGTTAAACCCTGATTTCCTTCTGGGGAATTGTATTAATCTTGCTGTTGAAACAAATTACTGCAAATTTAGTGGTTAAAAACAACAGAAATTTATTATAGTTCTGGAGGAGGTTAGAAGCCCAAATCAGTCACCAGGCTCAAAGTATGAACAGGGCTGCCTTCTTTCAGAAGGCTCCAGGAGAGATTCTGTTTCTTGTCTCCCAGCATCCAAAGGCCGCCCGCATCCCTAGGCAGGTGGGTCCTGGTTAGCAACCATACCACTCTGCCCTCATGTGAAGCATCACATCTCCTTCCCTTCTCTGACCCTCCTATCTTCCCCTTTTAATAACCCTGTGATGACATTGGACCCACCCAGATAATCCCAGATAAGCCCCCCATCTCAAGACCCTTCACTCAATCACATTGGTGAAATCCCTTTCCTGTCAGGGTAACATGTTCATAGGCTCCAGGAAACCTCTTTGGGGGCCATTATTCTGCTGTCCGCAGGCACTGTCATTTCCTCCCTCAGTCTGAGTTCTTCAGAGTGGACTCCAGCCCTAGTAGAGGGGAAAGTACATCTAGATCTAAGCCAGTTAGTACATCCCACTGATTTGGAGAAAAATGTGACCCAATCAGAACCAGCAAAACAAAATTTTACCCCTTAAATGGATCTCATTTCCTTCTAGTTTAATCAGTCCCTTTTTGATTAGTAAGTCTTTGTCATATTAAACTCAAGTTTCAAGTCATTATCAACACTGTTCTCATTCCAAAGATATGGATTTCATGGTGCTGCTAGTCCCCAGGTCTCAGCAACGCTCTGCATCGTGTGCCTGCTCTGGTATCTCCTTACCCTCCACCTTTGTGTCCCCACATGCCAGGGCCACTGGCTCTCAGGTCAGGGCTACTTCTTGAATCCCCAGCAGAAACTCCCATACCCCAGCTTGCTGGAGGGAGCCGCTTCACCCTCTCTGGCTCTCTTTCTTGCTAAGGGTGTACCACCGTTCTTTTCTCAGATCTCGGGCTGCCACTTGTTGGGAAGGGGCACATTATGAAGACTTCTCCAACATCTCCCACAGTAAGCAGAGCTCTCTGGCTTTCCTCCTCATCTATCTGAAAGTTTTAATCTTTTTGCTACTCCCCCTTTTCCTCTTTCATCTCTCCAGCTCAGATATCTCCCTTGAATTCCAGGTGTACATGCCCAACCACCTGAGACATCCATCCAACACCTGAGACTAGATATACATCCTCACTCCATGCTTGCTTCATCCAAGTTTTCCCCATTGACATCCTTCTGGTTAATCAGTCCACACACCTTGGAGTTATCCTCAAATCTTTTCTCTCATGTGCCACAGCCAATCTTATCAAAAACTTCTGTTACTTCTACTTTTAAAATACCTTTGGAATCTAGTTACTTTATACCACCGCCATTGCTAACAGCCAGGTCTGAGTCCCTTCATGTTCACCATAGTCTTTTAATAGATCTCTCTGACTCTACCCAGCCCCTGTCAGCCTGTTCTGTGCACCTATTAAGTCAGATCACCTCTTTCCTCCACTCAAGGATCTCTACAGCAGGATCCCTCCAAATTCCCCAACCGCCAGGTCCTATGGCCTGTTAAGAACTGTGCTGCACAGAAGGTGAGCAGCAGGCGAGTGACCAAAGCTGTTCTCCAGCGCTAGCATCACCACCTCAGCTCCATCTCAGATCACCAGGCATTAGATTTTCAAAGGAGCACCTGCCCCTGGGGTCAAAAAAGTTGGGGATCGCTGCAAAGCCTTCCTATATTCATTCTGAGTTAAAGTCAAGACATTATAGTGTTCTACAAAGCTCCACAGTCTCCCCACCCCCACTTACCTCTCTAGGTTCATTTCCTGCTCTTTTACTTCATCTTACTGGTCTTTTGGTATTTGTGGAACACTTTTCTAACACAGTTCAGTCTTGGAGACTGCACTTGGTGTTACCTCTGCCCAAGTGCTCTTCCCTTTGTTCTACATGGCTCATGCCTCACCTTTCTCAGGCTTCCATTCTGGGAACCCTTTCTGGACCTTTCTGGGCCTCTCCAACTAAACCTATACCACCCTACCCTCCACAGTCTAGCTTCCTTCCATGACAGTTCCTATATATCCGTCACTTCCACTGAATATGCTATATACTGTATTTATTCATTTATTGTCTGCTCTTCCACCAGAATGAAATGTCACAAGAGCAAGATTTTATGTTTTGTTTACTGCTGTATCCTCAGTGCCTAGAACTGACAGGATCAATAAATCTTTGTTGAGGGAAGGAGGGAAGGAGAAAATGAGTGAGTGAGAGAAAGAGAGGAAGAGAAAGAATGCACAATTGTACGTGCACAGGGTTAACAATATAAATGCATTCTTACTACAGGTTTTAGTTAAAAGAAAACTCTGACAGACCTGCCTTGATTTGATCCTCTCTTTCCCCCTTCTCCTTATCCTAATCTCTGCTCAGAGCTTTGAAATTCACAGTGTGTGAGCAAACACTTCCTCTCTCTTCACCTTCTAAGGATGACCTTTGGCCACTGTGTTCTGACAGAGGCCCGAAGTCAAATGGAGAAGAGCTTCAGAGCCAGGAGGAGGAGCTGGTTTCCTGCCTCGTTTTCATGCCTGTTCTGAATTAGTATTCTCTCTTCCTCTTGCAAAAGCTACCATTCATTTTGAACGCTCTTTCTGCAGTCTGCTCGCCTCCTTATGCACTGCTCTTCTCTGGTCATGACCTGGTTTCCCATTCACATAACCTGACAGCTCCCGGCTAGCAGACATCCTCTCTACCACGCTCTTGTGACTTTCAGTGACTTCACTGGAAGGGTTTCTAGTTCTTGACCTCCCCTCTTCAGTGGCCTTGTCCTCTCCACCTCTGCCACCCGCTCCCCCAGTCTCTTTCTGAAGGTTGTCACCACCAGGACAGAAATATCTCTGGAATGTTGACTACAGATTTACCACTCTGCAATCATAAGAGTTATTAGACTCAAGTAACACCTACGCTTGGAGATTCTTTCATGCTTTCTAAAACTAGGTAAATAACTAGGTTTCCTAACCTCCAAAGGCTTACTGACTTTCTTTTGGCTAAATGGCACTGCTGAATTTTAAGGTAAATAAAGGAGGGTTCTTGGAAGTGCGGATGGTTGGTTACTACACACCTGAAGCGAGCTCACATGGTGTTCCAGGTTGTCAGCAGGGTGGGGCTTGGTTCCACAGAAGGAATTGGGCTAATGGCTTTTCTGAAAAGATTTGGCACTCAAAGAATGTTTTATTTTAATTTGGCTCTGCCAATACCCTGTCCCTCAGACCCTTTCATTTTTCTTGAAGTTAAATGATACACCACTTAATAAAACATACTTTTCATTTTTGAAGTAATAAAGACTGGTGAGTGCTCAAAATGAATTACTGCAGAATTTCATGTTGCCACCAGGTGGCAATGCAGTCTTATGTCTCGATGCTTAATGGACCGGGAAAATCCCATCGTACTGACACGTGAATTCCTTTTGAAAATCCACATTTCAAACAAAATCTAACTATTCTGTTTTTTAATTCAAACTGTAGGTATTTATTCATTTATCAACCGAAGGAAAAGTTTATCTTGATTCCAGGGATAGATCTTTTCTCTCCTTCCTTAGAAGATGGCAGATAGTTGATATGGAGTTTGTTTTTCCATCATAAAATTGAGGTAATTATAGCAATAATGCGGGTAACCCTGTAGTAACTTTAATGAAAAGATACTATGGAATAATACCTTTCATTTCATTACTTTCATCTGTATGACTTATTTTGTTGCAAGCATTAATTTTTTATAATGCCTTATAATTGCATCAAGTTTTATGTGGTTATTTGTATCTAGTCCTTCACTTAAATATTAAATAAATTTTTGCTTTACTAATTTAAATGGTTAAATTCTGGATTTCATATTCCTTCCATAACCCCTCTTCCCCATTGACATGTAAATGCTTGTCCTATCCACCAATTGTCTAATGGAACCTCTGGCCAAGGGGAGAGTAAAGCTTGGACAAGGGCTTAAAAATGACAGTAATTTATAAAGCAAAAACTTCTATTTTTTTTTTTGGTTAAAATTTTAATACATTATTGTCTTCAAGTTTACTGTTTTGGAACTCTAATGAGAGTAATCTCATTAACTTTATTACTTTGAAATTCATTTTAGCTCTGGCTTTTCTCTGCTCTCTGCAGGCATTGTCTATGCATCAGGTTTTGTGCACACTAGGTTGGAATAAATCTCACTTAATATATACCATGCCTATACTCCAACACAGTACTCTAGCTAAGAGCCAAGGATGGTTACCTTTGGTGAGAATTCTTATTCTTGAGTGTCTGAATTGTGCTTGGTAAAAAGGCTATCCAATCTGGGCCAGATGATAGCAATGAGGAAGGGTTGAATGCACAGATGTGTGCGTAGGTCAGCAATCATGTAGTTGGATCAGGCTGGAATTATCCAAGCACTGATGAATGCCTACTCAATGACTGTTAATTCATTTACATTAGCTCATGCAATTCTTCCAACAAGCCCATACCCTCCCCCTTTCATGGAAGAGAAAAAAGGTTTATCAGGTGTTGTAGGCAGAATCCCTGGAAACTGAATATGGCATGGTACATGGTAAGGGGGGTTAGGGTGGCAAATGGAATTAAGGTTGCTACCCGGCTGATTTTCAGATAGGGAGATCACCTGGATTACCTAGGTGGGCCCAATGTCATCACAAGGTTCTCAATATTGGAAGAAGGAGAGCCAGTGAGACAGCATCACGAGAAGACCTCAGCTCTAGGTTGCTGACTTTGAAGATACAGAAAGGGGCTACAATCCAAGGAATGTGGCAGCCTCTAGAATCTGGAAAAGGCAGAGAAACAGATTCTTCTCTAGACCCTCCAGAAGGGATAACACCCTGCTGACACCTTGATTTTAATCCAGTGTGGACATCTGACCTGCAGACTTGTAAGATAATACACGAGTTGTTTTAAGCCACTAAATTTGTGATAACTTGTTACAGCAGCCATAGGAAACTAACTCCCTGGTGTTATATAGCACGGCTTATACATACAGTGCAGGGTGAGTCCAGCCATATGCCTCAGAGGACTGAGAGAGAGTAATTTCTTTGATTTCTGGATAGAGCTACAGTTTTCACCATCCTCTCTCCACCTTGTAGATAGAAGATGAGGGAAATTCACTATTAGTTCTGTTCCATTTGAAATTTATTCTTAATCCAATAATTTAAAAAATTCCTCCAGGCAGTGCTGTGCTTTGTTTTTAATTTGTTCGTTCTTTTTATTTTCTCTTTGGCCATCTGCTCTGTCTGATGGAGTGTGTGTGTTTTTGAGTGGTGACTCAGTGGCAAGTGGGGTGAGGAGCTCCTGGGAGCTGTAGGACCTTGGTGGGCAGGGCCTCTGTGATGCTGCTGCTCAGCCTGGCCTCTGTTACCTGTAGTCAGGCTCAGTCTGTGCCTATAGAGAACCTGCACACTTGGCCTCTCCCAGGCTCCGCAGATCCTTCCCCTGGAGGATCAGGCCACCCTCCACACATGCTGCTCCAGCCTGCTCCACAGCACCCATGATCTGGGAAGGCCCTGCCATCTGATTGCTGGGTTGTGCCAAGTTGGCCTCGGCCCCTCAAGTGGCCTTTCAGAGGGGTCCAGAGCCCACTGGCCTTGTGTTTTCCTCACTTCCCAACCCTCCTCTCTGCTTCTGACTATAGTCTGACTTTGCATCCTCTCCTCCACCCCCCAACTCCTGGTCTAGTCATAATGATGGGCAGGTAGTAGAGCTAATTTAAGTTCGCCAGTTTTGGTCCTTTATAAACTAAAGAAAAGATAGTACACTTCCCAACAGGTAAGGTTTTCTTTTTAGGCCTCTTGTCCTTCTAAAGGGCCAAGTACTTGTCTTCTCTCACTCCAGGGCAATGAATCTGGAGACCACAGAAGGTGCTTTAAAAGGTACTGTTCAAATTCATGCTTTAGGATTTGCTATAAATGTCTCTATACAGAGCATTTTGTATGAGTCTCAGTCTATCGATAGTGCTGCTATCAGCTAGAAATGCTTGAGGCACTCACCTATGTCTGTCCTACTTGTGGCAACCCTGACAGACATTTCCCCAACAGCAGCTAATGTTGTGGCAAGATGCACCTCAAAAATTACTTTCAGGGAACTTCAAAAAAATAAGGTTTATTACTTAGAGTACATGGCAAAGTACATGGCAGCCTGGGATTACACAACCAGGTTGTGAACAGGACCTAGGGCTTTGCCTTTATTGGGATCGAGGGTGGGGTGCCTAGGGTTTCTCAAGTTCACTCTTTTCTGGTTAATTTAAAACATAAGAGTGAGAAATAAAGCATGAGAAGACAAAAGCTGGGTCATTCAAGTGATCAGTTATCTAGGTTATCCAGGGCTTTCTTGAAGGGGAACTGCGCGGGTGGGGTGGTCTTTTTCAGTTGTGTAGCAGGCGATGTGTTTATTTGAGGTGATGGCCTTGATAATCAAAAGCTAGTTGTCAGGCACTTACCCTCCACGGAGGCTGGCCTGGGACCGGAGCCCAAATCTCTGTTCTCAAAGAGTGGGATTCTCTCACCCTACAACTCCCGGGCAAGTGGACGGAGCCTGGAAAGTCATCAGGTAAGACAGTGTAGTCCGACGGCCAGCATTTGGAGGAGAAGGACAGTGTCTCCCTCCTGCAAGGAAAAGGACACCTGTACCTGGCATGATTGACTAGGAAGAAGAGAATTACCAGCATTCTCCAAAAGTGGCTGATTCTGCTGAAAGCTGTCTACATCAGAAGGGATGTAGACTGTGTCTACACCACTGGGAATATCTGCTTCTCATTAGGCTATGAAGGAGGGGCTAAGTGGTTAGATAGTTTATCCTTAGAATGAATAAATGCATTTTCTTGACCTATATCAATGGAAAGAAAGAAAGCTTCAGGACACTTTCAATTAAAAAAATCTGATTTCAGCTTTCTGGGGAATAGTTTAATGTTTACTCCTTAACATACCATTTCTAATGATGTCCTTTGACTTCTAAAAGAACATTTTTTATTGACCATAAAAATAAAACAATATTTGTGATGTCCAAACCATGTTCCACAGATTCAGCCTGGAAGCATCTGTAAAAAGCGAACAAACCACAAAACATCATATAGACTTTTAGAGAATGAAATATAACTGTAAAGAAGACATTTTCTGCTCTGAATAAAGATATTTTGGAAATCCAAGCAGGCATTACAACAAATTCTTACAAATTTAAGATCATGATTTCATGTGTAATTGGTATGGCTGGAGAAGCAGCACTACAGCTTGCCTACCCAATATCCATTTTCCCTTTCTTCTTTACTGACAGAACTCTGCTTTTGTTTGGGGTAACATTATGCCTCACTAAAAAAAAAAAATGACGTTCTCGGCCCCCTTTATAGTTGGATGGGGGTCATGTGATACTGCCCTGAACAATCACAAGTAAATGGAACTGAGAACAAGGTTGCCAAGGTGGAGCCATTTATGTCAAGGGAGCTAAAATGGAACTGGAAGACCATAAAGAAGTTTGTTTTATACATGTCGCACCCAGTACGTGTCTCCATGAACTTTTGAACCTCTCAGCCACTCGACCTTATCTTTTCCTTGTAGTGGCAGCCAGACCCTCTATGTTCCTCATGTTGAAAGGAGTCAATCTGTTTTGACAACCAGCATTTTTTGTTTGCATATTAAAACTAACCAATCCCAATTAACCTAACCGGAATTCTTCATTCACATAAGAGGACCTTATAAGGCCTGTAATTTTTTGTTTTTCTGGAATACACCTTAGGTTGCTACCTGAACCTGTGTTTCCAATTGCAATCTCTGTATTCAAATATGCGCTTTTTATTTCTCTTTCAGCTTAGGCCCCTTTCTTGGTTTACAGAACACTGCTAGAAATTTCAGTGATATTTTACTTTCTTATTTTGGCTTCTACCTTTTCCTTGTGTTATTTTCCTTTTTTTCCCCCCAGATTGGAATGTGAATTTGGCTGGCTTTAATTCTAGTAGACATTTTGAGACCATGAAGTAAAGACTAAGAGAATCACAGAACTGTCAGTCCTGACATATTTGAGCTGCTGAACCAATGCCAATTGTCCTACTCCTAGGTTTCATGTGGTGTGAGAAAAAAAATGACCTTAATTTATTTAAGTATATTGTGTAAAATTTCTGTATTTTTAATTTACATATGACATATCCCCAATATAAATGTACTTACACTTCTTTTATTTTTAAAACATTTCAATTGCCATGTGTCCATATTTGCAGGCAGTCTAGTCTCTTCCTCGTCAGGTCTCTTCTCCTGTCACCCTTCTCACCTCTCACAATTGACCAAAGGTCTTACTTCTGCTTCCAAAACTAGGCAGGTAGAACTAGAAAATCTGATTGCCCACTAATAGAGTCTATTGTTCACCATATAATGTTAAAAAGTGTTTCTGAGAAGTCCAATGCTTCATAATCTGCCTTTGCTATAACTTTTTTCTAAAAAAATGATTGAAAATAGCATTATTTCACCTACATTTTTAAAGAATATTTTTTGCTAGGTATACAATTCTAGGTTTGCAGTAATTTTTTTTTCAGTCTATTAAAAATATCGTTCCATTGTTTTTGGCTTCTGCTCTTTTTGTAGGAAGTCAGCCATCAGTTTATTTATGGCTCCTTTACAGCAATTTGTCTATTTTTTTCAGACTTCTTTATTCTCATTGTCTTTGGTTTTAGTAGTTTTATGATGATGCAATAAGGTGTGGGTTTGTTGGTCTATTCTGTTTGAAATTTGAAAGATTTCTTGAATTTGTGACTTGATTTTTTTTATCAATTTTGAAAAATTTTTCTTCATTTTCTCTTCTAATATAGCTTCTACCATAATTCTTCTCCCCTAATGAGTTTCCAATTATTTTTATGTTAAAATTCTTATTGTATCCCCTGTATATCTTACCCTCTCTTTTGTATTTTACTTCCTTTGTCTTTCTGTGCTTTACTCCTGGATATTTTCTGCTTTCTACTTTACTGTTTCTCTCTTCAACTGTATCTTACACAGAGTTCTTATTTTTGCTGTATTTTTCAGTTCTCAAAATCCTTTTAAAAAATAGTTTCTAGTTCTCTTAAAAACCTGAAATTTTATCTTTTCTCTCCTAGCACATATTAATAATAGCTATTTTAAATTCTGGAACTTATGCCCCAATTATTTGGAATCCAAATAGTAAATTTCCTTTTTGGTGATTTTCTTGTATGTTCCCTTGTTTTAATTTTAATGTCAGCCATTGTATAAAGAAAAGGTTAAATAATTTGAGCCCTAGAATAATTTTGTCATCTTACAAAGAAGATACAAATCAATATAACCTTAGCACATTCTGTTCAGTTAGAATCACCTGAGAATTTAAAAAATTACTTGGAGGCTGAGGAAGCCTGAGATGGTTCTGAATATTGGACTTCCTGCTCAACTGATCTGGAGTTGGACATAGACATCAATCTTTTGCAAAACCTTGAATAATTCTAATGAGCACTAAGATTGAGACCTGCCTTAGCATAAAATATGATAAAGATAGTATAAAAAGGGAAAATAACAGCCTAATCATTTAATTTTACTTATGAATATAGCTGAAAAATAATGTATAGATTTCAACTGTTATAAAAATTAATGAACTTTGACTAAAAAGACTTTATTGCAGTACACTTAAATGATTCCCTCACAGAAAGTTTATGAGTATAATTTATTACATTATGTTTTCCATGGATAAAACTCTTAGGAACATATCATAGATGTTAAAAATTTAACAACTGAATAAAAATGTTTTAAAAGGAATGAAAAGAAATTACGAAAAATATATTAAAGTCTGTTTGGTAGATATAAATAATGCTTACCAATATTTGGTTTCTGTCTCCTTGCAGGCAGTCAGACAGTTGTACTTCCCAGACCTCTTGTAGCTAACTCAGTGGAGTCATGTGAGTAGTTTTGCTTAATGGGCTATGCTGCAGCATGGGCTAGTAGGAAGTAGAACATTGTGCTCTCTTCCTTCACCATTGGTGATTCAGGAGGTTTGCATTGTGATGGCAGAGCCACAGGATTAAAATAGCCTACTTTGTGTCATTTCATGGATAACAGTACACCTGGAGGTTGTCCAGAGTCATAGATGGCTTTGTGGGAATGAGAAATAAACGTGTTAAACCACTGAGTTGTTAGTACAGCATAACCTCTCTTGACTAGAAGTTGTTGTAAAACTTTTCCTGCAAAGGGTCAGATAGTAAATATTTAGACAATATGGGTCATATGGTCTCTGTCACAACTACTCTACGTTTCTATTGCACTGAAAAGTAACCATAGATAATATGTAAATGAACAAGCATAGAGGTGTTTCAGTAAAACTTTATTTATAGAAATGGTTGGCAAATTTATTTCATGGAGCATAGTTTGCTGACCTCTGTTCTTGACTAATTGTTTTGCCTATTCATATCTCATTACAAATATAATTCTAAGTAACAATGTTCTAAACTATTTGAATTACAATCAGGAACAAGAAGAACTGATCACTATTGCCACTTAATAATGCTATTTTTGAGGGTATAATTAATGCAATATGACATAAAATTGAAATAATTGAAACTATTGGAGGCCAAGGATGCCTGAGAAGGTTATGACTGGAAAAGAGGTTGGAGGGTGGTCAGAGGCTGTCAGAAGGGGTGTCCTTAAGTCTGTTCCATCCCAACACTGTTGAAGCAAAAGGTAGATCTGAGGGACCATCGAGGGCATAGGTAGACATTTATATAACTTGCGAAGTGATCACCCTGATAGGCCTAGTACCCATCTAACATAGTTATTACAATATTTTTGACTATATTTCCTATGCTGTACTTTACATCCTGTGACCATTTTACAATTGGCAATTTGTACAACTTATTCCCTTCCCTTTTTCACCCATCTCCCTACCTACTTCCCATCTGGCAATCATCAATTTGTTCTCTGTATTTATGAGTTTTTGTTTTGTTTGTTCATTTATTTTGTTTTCTAGATTCCACATATAAGTGAAATCATATGGTATTTGTCTTTCTCTTTCTCTTTCTGACTTACTTCACTTAACATAATACCCTCTAGGTCCATACATGTTGCAAATGGCAAGATTTCATTCTTTTCTATGGCTGATTAATATTCCATATGTTACATATGTATATATATATATATATATGTATATATATATATACACACACACACATATATACACACACACATATATATATATGTGTGCGTGTGTGTATCTATCTATCCATCCATCCATCCATCCATCCATCCATCCATCCATCCATCCATCCACACATACATACAGTGCTTTATCCATTTGTCTATTGATGAACACTTAGGTTGCTTCCATATCTTGGCTAGTGTAAATAATGATGCAATAAACATAGGGTTGCATATGCCTTTTAGAATTAGTGTTTTTGATTTCTTTGGATAAATTCCCAGAAGTGAAATTGCTGGGTCATTTGAGGGATCTTCATGTTTTTCATAGTGGCTGCGCCATTTTGCAATCCCACCAACAGTACATGAGAGTTCCCCTTTCTCCACATTCTTGTCTTATTTGTTAATTTATTTAATGATAGCCATTCCGACGGGTGTGAGATGATATCTTATTGTGGTTTTAATTTGCATTTCTCTGATGATTAGTGATGTTGAGCACCTTTTCACTTAATGTTTTCGATAGGTTCATGGAACGGTGACTTTACATGAAATGACATATAATGAAACCAATTTCACCATAGGCTAATTGATATAAATAAGAGTTAAGTTCCTATGACATAATTTTGGTTACTTACATCACCAAACTTCTATATAAAAACCCCAAACAATTCTACTAGTAACCATTGAAATAAATGTGAGCTATACATACATTTTAGTAAGATAATTCTTTTCCAACCCACTTATTCCAGTTCAGGGTCACAGATGACTGGAGCCTATTCTGGCAGCTCAGGACGAAAGGTGGGAACCACCCTGCACAGAACACCCTTTCATTGTAGGGCGTACTCACACTCACCCACACTCACTGAGATGGGCACAATGTAGATACACCAATTCACTTCATGTGCACATCTTTGGTATGTGGAAGGAAACTGGGGTTCCCTGAGAAAACGCACACAGATGTGGGAAGAACATGCAAACTCCAAATAGGCAGTGGTCCTGGCTGGGAATCAATTTTATTTTATTTTATTTTCTCATCAATGTTATAATAAAAAGATGTTGAATGAAATGATATTATTTGAAGACCTGGAGTATGTATTGGCCATTTGTATGTCATCTTTGAGAAAATGTCTATTTAGTTTCTCTGCCCATTTTTAAATTGGCTTATTTGTTGTTTCCTTTTTTTGTTGTTGTTTATTTTTGTTTTTCTCTTGAGTAATATGAGTTCTTGGATATTTTGGAAATCAAGCCCTTATTATATATGTGATTGAAAAAATTTTCTCTTATTTCATAGGTTGCCTTTTCATTTTATTGATGATTTCTTTTGCTGTGCAGAAGCTTTGTAGTTTAATTTAGTCCCATTCATTTGTTTTTGTTACTCTAGATTTTAAATGAGCACAAAAAAATCTTAGTTGGTTAATTGAAAGAGCAAGGAAATTGAGAGTTCAATCTGCCTTTTATAGCTTGGGTTGTTAGGCTGTGACAGGTTGCATATACTTAGGAGCTCAAACATTATAAACAATGGGAACACAAATAAGGAAGTGTGCTGTTTCAGCTTTGTTCTGACTGCAGGAGTGCTGGGTAGTGAAACTGTGGGGCAGTGCATGTGCCTTCTGCCCTGGAGACTCAGGTCACTGCTGTCACTGGCTAATTATGATGGTAAATGAACTCACCTCTTATTAAATCTGTGAGTGCTCTCCTGATAAGCTCCTAGAATGTATACCCAAATGCTTTTATAAGAAAACTAATTAGGTTGTCTTATACAAAAGAAGCATATGTTAAAAGTTTTTGAACTTCTGAGGTCCCACATAACCAGCCTTCCTGGTGCCATTATCAAATGCCACCAGTTGTTTCTCATTTTTTTCTGGTAGTGTTACTGCTTAATTAAAACCCATCAATCAATTCATTCAATTCATCAGAATCTGTTAAGCTTTCACTGTGTGCTTCATACCAAGTTTAGAGCTGAATCAACAGAAATTATGTATGACACAGTCACTTCCTTCAAGAAATTCAAACTCTGTTTGGGAGCATTGGCAGTTGTAAGGTTTTATGGAAGCAGTGAGAGTGAGCCTGGCCTGAAAGGACAATAGGATTTGGATGAGTGGAAGGAAGGGAAGAGAAAATTCCAGGGGTGAATGTGCTCAGGGCAGGGAAGGACGAGGAGGTGGGATACAGCTTGGTGTAAGGTGGAGACAGTGAAGATCCCAGGTCCATCGGAGGGCATGCTTTGGTGAGTATGAAAAACCAACTCCTGTCTGCACTGTCAAGAGAGGGCAATGACCCCACCCACTGTGAGAGAATGAAGGGTGAGTGTGAGACCTCTTGAAGCAATGAAAGCCTGAGGCTTTGGCCAGATGATCACTCCTCACTCTGAAACCTGCTGTCGGTGAGGCAGCTCCTCAGTTGGGAGGAACAAGAGCCGACACCAAGGCCTCTCTCTCTGCAGCTACCATTGCAAAGGGGTTGGACAAAGAGTCTGGATGATTTAGGGCAAGTTCCTGAACCTCCTGCCTCAGTTTCTTCATCTATACAATAGGTAGTTGGGAGAATAAATACTTAGCACATTGCCTGACACTAGTATTTGTGCAGTGTGTGTAATAATGGGTTAAATTTGTAGTCATATTTATAAGATACGTAATATATAATTATATAATAAAACAACTAATATATGAGGTAAATATATATTTATAGATATATAAAATATATTCATATATTATAATATATAATTATGAATATTTACATAACAAAGTTACAATATATTTATATAACTATGTATTATCAATTGCATAATTTATAATGTAATGTATAGTTATACAATTATATTTATATTACTACATAATTATTAAGTATATTTATATTTATAAGTATTGATATAAAATATAAAATACATTTATAATGGCCCCAAAGCTCATGCCTTGTCTCTTGTTCTTTTCTCTTATGTAGCCTCTCTTGGGAAGAACAAGTAGATGGGGATTTATCTCCAGGTGGACAGGAGAAAAGAAATCCTCCTTTGTAGTGTGCTCCAGTTTTTAGTTCCCTGAATTACCCTCATTTCACCTCAGCTCTTGGTACTATTTAAAAGATGAGTCTGAGGCTACAAGAGTGAAGCTGCTTCCCTTAGCCCTGCTTAGTTAAAGCAGTGCATGGCCAACCAGGTCTTCTCCCTTCTTTATGCCTGCATCAGGCTGCTTGGAAGCCCAGAAGAATTTGAGCAGACCGTCTTTTTCATCTCCCCTGGACCACAACACAGATTTTTGGCCTTTTTCCTTCCTTTCTTATTTTAAAATTTAATTTATTAATTTATTAATTGAAGAAATTTAAATTTTTTTAAATTTAAATTTTTTTCTTCATCTACATCCCCCCTCATCCCACCCTCTGGTAACCACTAGTCTATTGTCCATATCCATGAGTCTCTGTTTGTTTTTCCTGTTCATTTGTTGCTTTTAGGTTTATAATCCACATATAAGTGATATCATGTGATTTTCAACTTTTTGTGTTTGGCTTATTTCACTTAGCATGATTATTTCAAGGTCCATTTATGTTGTCACAAATGGCAGTATTTCATCTCTTCTTATGGCTGAGTAATATACCATTGTATACATGTACTACAGATTATTTAGCCAATTATCTATTGTAGGACACTTCAGTTGCTTCCATGTCCCAGCCACCATGAATAATGCTGCTATGAACATCAGTGTGCAAATATCTTTTTGGATATGAGTCTTCAAGTCTTTGGGGTAAATACCCAGTAGAGAGATTGCTGGATGGTATGGTAGATCCATTCGTAGTTTTTTGAGGAACCTCCATACTGTTTTCTGTAGTGGCTGTACCAGTTTGCAGTCCAGCCAGCGGTGGATGAGGATTTTTTTTTCTTTGCATCCTCTCCAACATTTGTGATTACTTGTCCTGTTGATTATAGCTATTCTAACAGGTGTGAGATGGTATCTCACTGTGGTTTGGATTTGCATTTCCCTAATAGCTAGCGATGTTGATAATCTTTTTATATATTTGTTGGCCATTTGTATGTCCTCTAGGGAGAAGTGTCTTTTCAGATCTTTTGCCCATTTTTTGATTGAATCATTTGCTTTTTTTTTTGTCGTTATTGAGTTGTATGAGTTTTGTATTGTATATTTTGGATATTAGGCCCTTATTGGAGGTGTTTCTTGCTAATATATTTTCCCATTCAGATGGTTGTTTATTAACCTTGTTGACAGTTTCTTTTGCTGTGCGGAAACTTTTTAGTTTGATGTATTCCTATTCATTTATTTTAGCTTTTACTTTCCTTGACTTTGAGGTCAAATTCATAAAATCCTCTTTAAGTCCTAGGTCCCTGAGTTTCATTCCTATGTTTTCTTCTACGCATTTTGTTGTTTCAGGTCTTATATTCAGGTCCTGAATATAAACCATTTTGAGTTAATTTTTATTTGTGGTGATAGACAATAGTCTAGTTTCATTCTTTTGCAGGTGTCTTTCATGTTTTCCCAGCACCATTTGTTTAGAAGGATTTCCTTTCTTCACTGTACATTTTTGGCATTTTCATAAAAAATTATTTGCCCTTGTAAATATGAGTTTACTTCTGGACTCTCAATTCTGTTCCACTGGTCCACGTGTCTGTTTTGCATCTAATACCATGCTGTTTTGATTACTGTCACATTGTAGTATAATTTGAAGTCAGGCAGAGTGAGCCTCCAGCCTCGTTCTTTTTTCTCAGGATGGCTTTGGCAATTCGGGGTCTTTTGAGCTTCCATATAAATCTGATGAGTTTTTGTTCTATTTTAAAAAATGCCAGTAGGATTTTGATGGGGATTGTATTAAATTTGCATAATGCTTTAGTCAATAAGGTCATTTTAACTACACTGATTCTTCCAATCCAAGAACACAAAATATCTTTCCATTTCTTTGTATCTTCTTCAGTTTCTTTTAATAGGGTCTTATAGTTTTCATTATATAGTTTTGTTAGATTTATTCCTAGGTATTTTATTCCTTTTGTTGCATTTGCAAAAGAAATTATTTTTTCTACTTCTTTTTCTGACACTTCGTTATTAGAGCATAGGAATGCTATGAATTTTTGAACATTGATTTATTATTCAGAACCTTTACTGTATTGGCTTATTGTTTCTAGTAGTGTTCCTGTAGAATCTTTAGAGTTTTCTAAATAGAGAATCATGTAATCCACAAATAGTGACAGTTTGACTTCTTCATTTTCTATTTTGATGCCTTGTATATCTTTCTCTTGTCTGATTGCACTCGCTAGGACCTCCAGTGTTATGTTGAATAGCAGTGGTGATAGTGGGCAGCTTTGCCTGGTTCCTGATCTCAGAGGGAAGGTTTTTAGTTTTTCACCATTAACTATAGTGTTGGCTGAGGGTTTGTCAGAGATGGCCTTTATTATGTTAAGGTACTTTCCTTCTATACCAATTTTGTTAAGTGTTTTGATCATAAAATGGATGCTGTATCTTGTAGAAGGTGTTTTCTGCATCTATTGATATAATCATATGATTCTTAGTTTTTAATTTGTTTATATACTGTATCATATTAATTGATTTGTGTATGTTGAACCATCTCTGTGCCTCTGGGATAAAGCCCACTTGATCGTGGTGTATAATCTTTTTAATATGTTGCTGTATTCGGTTTGCTAGTATCTTATTTAGGATTTTTGCATCTGTGTTCATTATAGATATTGGTCTGTAGTTTTCTTTCTTTGTGTTATCTTTTTCAGGTTTTGGTATGAGGGTAATATTGGCTTCATAAAGTGTGTTGGGAAGTATTGCCTCCTCTTTGATTTTTTGGAAGCGTTTGAGGAGAATAAGCATTAAATCTTTGAATGTTTGGTAGAATTCATTGGTGAAGCCATCTGTTCCTGGAATTTTACTTTTTGGTTAGTTGTTTTTGGTGATTGTTTCAAATTTCATACTGCTGATTAGTCTATTTAGATTTTCCAGATCTTCTTGATTCAGTCTAGGAAAGTTGTATTTTTCTAAGTATTGAACCATTTCTACTAGGTTATTAAATTTGGTCTCAAATATTTTTTCTTGGTATTCTTGTATGATCCTTTGGAATTCTGCGGTGTCTGTTGTAAGTTTTCCTCTTTCATTCCTGATTTTGTTTATTTATGTCCTTTCTCTTTTTCCTTTATTGAGTCTAGCCAGTGGTTTGTCAATTTTATTAATCTCAAAGAACCAGCTCTTTGTTGCATTTATTTTTTCTATTGTTTTTTCCTCCATTTTTTGTTATTTCTACTCTAATTTTGATTATTTCTTTTCTTCTGCTGACTTTAGGCTTTATTTGTTTTTTTTTTCTTTTCTAGTTTTTTAAAGATGAAGCATTAGATTGTTTATTTGGGCTCGTTCTTGTTTTTGGAGATAGGCCTGTAATGATATGAACTTTCCTCTTATTACTTCTTTTGCCATGTCCCAAAAGTTTTGATATGTTGTACCATCATTATCATTCATTTCTATGTATCTCTCAAGCTCTTTTTTTTCTTTTATGATGCAGTTATTCTTCAGTAGCATATTGTTTAATCTCTGTGTATTTGTGGTTCTTCCTGCTTTCTTTTTGCAGTTGATCTCTAGTTTCAGAGCATTATGATAAGAGAATATGGTTGATATGATTTCAACTCTCTTATATTTGTTGAGCTATCTCTGTGTCTGAGTATATGGTCAATTCTTGAGAATGTTTCATGTGTGCTATAGAAGAATGTATAAGCAGCTGTTTTGGGATGGAAGACTCTGTAAATGTCAATTATGTCCAGTTGGTCTAATGTGTCATTTAAGGATGTTATTTCCTTACTGATTTTCATTTTGGATGATCTGTCCACATCTGACAGTGGGATATTTAGGTCCCCTACTATGATAGTGTTTTGGTTTGTTTTTCTCTTTAGTTCTGTTAGTAATTGCTTTATATATTTTGGGGCTCCATGATTGGGAGTATAGATATAAATAAGTGTTATGTCTTCTTGACATAATGGCATGATTCCCTTTATCATCATAAAGTGTCCCTCAGTATCTTTCTTTACCTTTTTTATTTTGAAGTCTATTCTGTCTAATATTAGTACCACTACTCCCGCTTTTCTCTGAATGCCATTTGCTTAAAATAACATTTTCCACCCTTTCACTTTGAGTCTATATTTGTCTTTGGAACTGAGATGTGTCTACTAGAGGCAGCATATGGATGTGTTTTGTGTTTTGATCCAATCCACAACTCTGTGCCTTTTTGTTGGTGATTTCAGTCCATTTACATTTAGAGTGATTATTGAATATGAGGTCTTCTTATAGCCATTTTATCTTTTGTGTTCTGGTATTTCAGTGTTTCTATTGCTTCCTTGTCCTTGTGTTTCTGTTTTCTTTATTTTGGTTTGTTTTTGTGGGTTTTCCCCTGGTCCTTCTTGTTTTATATTATATACTTCAGTTCTGAATCTTTACATGTGTTTACCATTATGAATATGTAAAGGATACTTATATATATATGGTCACCCACTTTCTTCTTGCTTGCCTTATTTCCATTTCCCCTTTGCAAATTTGGAACTTTGAATCTTCCCCCTTTCAGTCATTGTTGTCTCAATTTCTCCCTAGGTATACTGAAAATTCTTTACTATCTTGCTATAGCAAATATCTTATTGTTTAAGCTTATAATACCTGTTCTTAGTAAGGGTTGCACTCCTCTGCTTTTATCAGCTAGTTAGTCACCTTACTCCTAATTATGTATTTTTTTTGTCATTTTGTTTTAGGTGAGCCAACCTCTTTTAGTATTTCCTGTAACGCAGGCCTTGTATTGAAGAATTCCTTCATTTTTTGTATGTCTGGAAAGGTCTTTATTTCTCCTTTGTATCTAGAGGAGAGCTTAGCTTGATACATTATTCTTAGCTGGTAGTTCCTTTCATTTCATGCTTTGAATATTTGATTCTACTTCTTTCTGGCTGTAAGTTTTGTGCTGAGAAGTCTGATGATAATCTAATGGGTTTTCCTTTATAAGTTACTGTTTTCTTCTCCCTGGCTGCCCTGGGAGCCAGGGAGTCATTGTCATTGATTTTTTAATAATTTTAATCCAATGTGTCTTGGTGAAGGCCTTTTTTGGGTTGAAATAATTGGGTGTTCTGTTGACTTCTTGAATTCCAAGCTCTAGCTCTTTCCTTAGATTTAGGAAATTCTCGTCAACTATTTGCCTAAAAATGCTTTCTAATCCCTGCTCCTTTTCTAGCCTTCGAGAATGCCCATTATTTTTATGCTTCTTCTCTTGATGGTATCAGCTAGTCTTGAAATTCTCTTTCATTATTTTTCATTTCTCGATTTCTCTCTTCTTCCTTCTGATTTATTTCTAGATTTCTGTTTTTTTTTTCTCTCACTGATCCTTTCCTCCATTTGGTCAACTCTATTTCTCAATCTTCCTATTTCATTTTTCACCTTTTGCAGTGTGCTCTTTATCTCCAAAGGGTCTGTTTGGTTCTTTCTGAGAAATTCAATCTCCTTTTTAAATAATTCATTTTGCCCATCTAGTTGTTTTTTCAATTCCTGAAATTGTTGATATGATTTACTTCAAATCTCATTGATTTTTTTCAGAAGTACCATCTTGAATTCTCTGTAATTTATGTCTCATATTTCTATGTCTGTAATCTTATTTTCTGAAGATTTTTCTCTTTCTTTCTGAGATGCCTTGTCATCTTGGTTGTTCATGGTGTTTAATGGACTATTTCTCCACCTGGGCATTCATGGAAGTGTATTCTGCTTTTTATTAAAAAAATATTATTATATAAAGGTCTCTCTTTTGCCTGTTGCAAAGAAGGCACTTTTCTTTTGGTTTCTAGTAGGTGAGGTCTAAGCCTCTTGGATCCCTGCATTATATAAAGTCTGAATAATGCCTTTTTTCCCCTTATAGATGTTTAATCACACTCGCTGCCCTCAGTCTCATTTCCTGTCAGTGTTAGAGACAGTTTCAGTAGTGTTTTCCCAGATTCCCCTGGGGTCTGCGATATTCAGTCTCAGAGGATATTGGGAAAGTTGGGGGATGTGGGCTGCAGCTCAGTCTCGGTTTTGCAATTGGTAAACTGCAGCTGGTAAAAACCAACTGTTGTTTCTCTACTGTCCCTGCTTCTCTGCCATCCCTACTTCTCTGCCTTCTGTCTTGATGACTGGGCACTGCCATCAACTGATTGGAGTTCACAGTTCTCCTAGGCAGGGCTGTTCAGGGAATTCATTGCATTTTCTCTCCTGCCCCTCCTCCTCCAGGGAGCTCTGACTGTGACAGGCAGCTTCTTTTTTCCTCTCAGTCCTCTGCCCAATACCCAGGGTTCTGACCTGTGGTAGCTCTTATGTGCAGACTCCATGCTCAGATGTGCTGGTGTGCAGTTTGGGTGTTTTTTGTTGAGTTTTAGATGCTCAGTTTATTGATCTCTCAAGGGGTGAGATCTGGGGACATCTCTCACTCTGCCATCTTTATAAACTCACTCTTGGCCTTTTTTTCTGTGATAGGATTTATTTCACGTGCTTGTTCTTAGAGAATTCAGATCCCTGCCACTATCGGACTGAAGAGGACTAGGTCTGACTTGTGAGCTGAGCTGAGTGAGGACTGGCCTGCTCAGCCTTACTATGAGGCTCGATTCCAGGCTGGGGTGCCTGCTAAGGGCCCATTGGAGTGGCTTTGGGACAGTCCAGCATACCTAGGAACCTGAAATGAATACTGTCCAGAGCACAGAGCTAGCACCACTTGCCATCTTTGCTAAGCATATTTTATATAAAAAGAACTTCAACATGGGAATATTTATTTTGTTCCTTCTGGAATTAATTATCTCGACCATGGACACTATCATTTTAGTGACTTAGTTAATTTCATTCAAGCTTACTTTTGTTATAAGCATTATTTCTACTACTCTTTACATACCACACAGCTTATTAAACACAGGAAGGAAAAATAAACCCAGATTTCATTCCTAATTTGCCATCTTCACAATTTAGGTGCTTGCTGTTTGTTTCCAAAGATGCAGGGCATTTGGAGCCACAGAAATGCAGGCAGACAAATCATTAGGGTCCCCTCAGGCTTTTCTTCTGTGTAGTCAAGCCCTGGGCTACAAACATGAACCTTTTGTTCTCATTGATGCTGTGCCAACCCAGGGCTGCTTTGCCATCCCTAGAATGAATGATGACTGACACTGGGCAAAAAGTTGTGTGGGCTCTTCCCTTGCAACCTTTGGCCAGGAGTGACTTGGCCCCTTCCACAGCCAGTCTGTTTTCCACTCAAGGCCTTAAGGCACTCAGAAGAGATGTCAGTGAGCTTTGTTCCTAAGGGACAGGGTCACTTGAAAGTGTGTGGTCTCCAAGCCACCTGACCAAAATAAGTAACAGTATCCCCACAGTACAGACACATAAATGTTTTTTTTTATATGTAAGTGATTGAAAATAGTCAAAGGGAATGAAATCCCTTCTCTTGAACTTGCTTGGCCTTTTAATTGGCAGGAAGTAAGTTTATGTAAAGCAGTTTTGAGATTGCAAGAGCAGATAGAAGGCAACAAGAGTATGAACTCACCCTCATCAGAGCCAAGTTTTCATGTCATGCAGTACTTTGTCCTTTTCTCGCCACTTTCTTCATTCCTGCCCCCAATCCTGGCTGCTTACTTAGTCTGCTGAAAGACTTATTTGCCTGCTTTTGCCATAAACCAGAAATGTGTAGTCATATAAAATGAATTTGTCTTGCCACCTCACCTAAGTCCAGTGTTCAGGGTCTGCTGAACTGGGAACACAGAACGGGTTTCTCAACTGTGCGTTGAGAGAATCTGGACACCGCTGAGTGTCTATGTCCCTTTTAAGGTTTAAATATCAACCAATATATTGTAGCCAATTACCCTGGATAGGCTAATCAAAGAAATGCAACCTTCCCCAGGCAGCTTGGGAAACAACTTGCTGTCAGTTTGAGGCACTGGGGACGAAAAAAGGGAAATTGTCCCTGGCAATGAATGTGGAAATTTCCCAAGTCTGAATACTCATGAAGTTTCTCTGTATTTCTTAAACATGACTTTTAAGTGGGAGTTTGTGGTTTTATAGCACCCCAAGTTAATTTAAAAACCTTCTGAAACTAGATGAGTTGTGGGTGAGGGCGAGGGGAGTGTCAGGAGAACTTTAGTCTCTCCTCGAGAGAGAGTAGGCAGAGCCCACCAAATTCCAGGGGCAGCCGGGACTCTTCCCCTGGCAGCTGCCCTGCATGCCCTGGGCTTGGTGGCTAGCCTTAATTTCAGGTTTCCTGTCTCATTTTTTAGATCACATTTCCCTTCTTTGGTTTGGAAAGTCACCTTTCTACAATTTTCCCTTGATTTCAGTAATCTCTTCCCAAGTGTCCAGGGTACTTCTGTAGCCTCAGCTTTTCAGTCAGAAAAACTCACACTGATGTGCAGGAGGCTCCCTGGTTGTCTGTACCATGCAGAGGACACCTTGGGGAAGTGGAGAGGCAGTGACACGGGCTCTCCTCACATGGGCCCAACATGGAATTCCTGACATGAATGAACAAGATAGTTTCACATAGGGGTGAAGGAAGGTGCTGCTCTCATAATCACTTCCTCCATCCTTCATAAATTACCATCTGAGGGGAAAAGAGAGAGTGATTTTTTTCATGTCACAATCCCCTGTCTCTTTGACCAACTTTCTTTCTGGTGAGGAATAAAAAAAATAAGAATACTACTTATTTTGTATTTACAAAATGCTAGATAAGAGTCTAAATGCTTCATGCAGATTTAATCTGTGCAACAACTCCACTTGGTAGGTATTCTGTTTTTACCTCAATTTTGCAAATGAGGAACCTGAGGCACAGGATAATTATGTAACTTGACTTAATGATACAAGCATGAGACCAGAACATTGTTCTTTTGGATTGCTTTGTGATGAGGTTCTGAGTCAGGTTCCCAATAAGTCAGTCATGTCTGGTCTCCCTAAGTTCACACAGAGGCTTTAGCCTGTCTGAGTTTGCCAGGTTATCTTTTATAGCTTACATTTCAGGACTCATTTCAGTTAGCTGCTTCATTTAACCTCAGTGTCATGTCTTTTCTTTCAAAATGAGATCTGTTCCAGGGTACACATGGAGGGGGATACCCTGCAAGGTGACTTGACCCAGTCAAATGGAAGGTTATTCATTCTAAAGTGCTCACTCAGTTGCAGAAAAGTGAGCTAGGAGGTCACCATGAGATAAGCCATATTGTAGGTGTGCTAAATTTATGGGCCTTGAATTCCTCAAATTTACTGAGATTTTAGGAAATAAAAAGTTAACCAGCCCATTGTCATTCAGCTTCTTCAAATTCTGGAATACCACCAGGCTAATGATATATTTAGAGAAATATATAATTAAAGCTCAAATAAGCACATTAAAAAGTAAAAGGTCTTGAGTTTCTTACTGAAGGATGATCCTGAAGATACTAAAAAGGAAGCTGAGCAGATGATTCAAGTATATTAGGGGCAGCAGTGGTGGGGGTGATGACTGTGGGGCTATAGTGCCTTATCAGTCATTACTGTTTGCCCAGCGGCTCAGAATAGCCCTGATGCTTAGTAGGACCTTCATAAATAGATACATATAACTAGAGAGAAAATGATGGAATGAACTAAATATATCAAGTCTGTACAGGATTTTAATTAGTATCTGGCCTACAGTGGACATTTTCTAGGAATCCCGTGTTGCCCAGTTCCTCTGGGTACCAGCTTCTTTCCTTTCACACATTCCTGCTCTCCTCAGGCAGGGAGGGGAGCACCTGTGGTGGCAGGTGGAGCATCTGTGGTGGCAGGTGCTCCCCTCCCTGCCTAAGGAGAGCAGGAAAGTGCAAAAGTTATGTTGAAATTTCTACTTTCTTTCCAAATCTCTGACCCTCCTTGTTCTCTTCTCACTCTCACAAAGAAAACAGAAAGTGCCTTTCTGCCACCAAATCTATGACCTTTCTTTCCTTGCCCATTCTTCTCAGAGCCTATTGCCATGGAGAAAGTGAGGCATTCTTTCTGCGGAGAGCCAGTTCTCTCTGTGCTTGGGTCCTCTTCCCTCTTACTTCCCAGAGACTTTTCTTTAAGAGTATTTCTACCCCACCTGTATCTTCTGGCCCTTTTTATGAGCATACTCTGGTCTCATTCCTAAGTTAAAAAAATTCCTTCTGACCTATATTCCCATATCTCCCTCCAGCAACGACTGACATTCATCGATGTTTGTTTCTACTTTGCCACTTCTTACTCATTCACAGATTATCTTGCCACCAACACAACTCTCAACAAGGCCATTAGTGACCATCTTGCGCCTAGAGAACCAATAAATCTTCATAGCATTTGACATTGCTGATTATCTCATCCCTGAAACATTTTGTCAGCTTTTATGACACTTGATCCTCTTATGGTTTTTCCTTCTTCCTCTCCAGAGGATCCTGTCATTTTACATGCTCTGTATCTTCCCATGGCTTGAACTCTTATCTGTTCAAATATCCAGCCTAGTTTCTCCTGAGCCCCAGATATGCATAATACACAATGAGTGTTCATCTCTACCTGGGTGTTTATGGACATGTCAAACTCAGCATATCTAAGATTGACTTCTTTATTCTTCATCTGTAACCCACTACTCCTCTCCTATTTCTAAACCCAAGCCAATGGGATCACTCTCCACCCAGTGGCCCCATCCAGAATCCTGGTAGTCACTCTTGACTTCTACATCTTTCTTGCCTCCTCACCATCTAATCAATCACCATGCTCTGTGAATTCTATGTCTTAAGTGTTTTTTGAATCTGGGAATGTCTTTCCTTGCCCACTGTGGCTTCCAAATTCAGGCCACCACCAGCACTTGCTCAAGTCATTGTGCCAACCTCCTAGGTTGCATCGTCTCAAGTATTACTATTTTTCAATCCATTTGCCAAACTTTAGCTAGAGTGATCTTTTAAAAATGCACATGTTATCAAGCCACTCTTCTGATTAATATGTTCAGTAGATTCTATGCTTTTAAGAAGAAGTTCAAACTTTTTAATTTATATGGATTTTTATGTGTTGCTCCCATCTCCTTCTACTCCTATAGATTTTTTTCTACTTTCTTTAAGAAGTAAAATGTGGGACAGTATAAATCTCCCTGTGTCCATGGCGATTGGCCAACTGTACATGACCACCTCATTCTGTGGTCCTGAAGTTTTTGAACAATGGCATGGTGGGAATGTCTTCACCCTCTTGAAAAACCTGTGGCAAGTTTTTCATGGCTGGCAAGCCCTCTGGAGTCTCATCCTGAGGTTTACCAGTTTCCTTGTCATCTTCACTTCTTAACTAAGAAAGCAGGGGAAAGAGGGTGGTAGATACTTTAATATTTAAAAACACCAAACCCAACAAAATTTATGTGGACATTGTAATTATTACTATGCTGAATTAATGAACTCTATCCTCTCCTTTTTTGGCTGGAAGAACATAAAAATCCCAATGAAAGGAAACAGATGTCGTCGCTTTGAGCATTTCCAAAGGAAACTGCAATAAAATATGAAACATCGCTATATAACAGAGATGTTCTGATATTGTTTTCATTTGCCAGCTGTGTGTGAGTGGAGTTGGTGCCTCTGGCCAACACAGCCCCCACATCAGAGTAATAACAACAACAAAGTAATGGAAATGTGCAGGAAAAAAAAAACCCTAACTGTGCTTCTAAGAGTGCTCGATTTTCCTTTTAAACAAAAGCCATGTAAAAGAAGTGAGTTCAAAGGAGGACTTGTGGGTTGGTAATTAAAAGTGATTTATGAACTAAGGAGGAGAAAAGAGGATCACCAGGAAGAACAATTTCTGGTGACCATTTACAAGTCCCAGTTTGCAGGCAAGAATTCTGATAGTGAGCAGGAACCATGTTTGCTGCAGGCATGGCTGCAGCTCAGGTTCATGTCAAAGTATTCTCTGGTAACCCTCCTGTCTGCCTTTCTGTGTTCAGGGTGTCTGACCTCATGATTGGTGGCCTGGATGTTCTAGAGGCAACCCCTTTCTGCCAGCACATGCAGGAAGGAGAGAATTTATTCTCTCTCCCAACACAAGAGAGGTCGGTGCACCTTATATTTCTTATAAGTTTGCTTCCTACAAAATGTTGGAGCATGTGGAGTTTTGTCAGTGTTTTAAAAGAGATGTAGGACTTATATTTGTGGCTAGCATCAGTCTCTTCTTCTTCCTCATTTCCCCCTTGTCTTTCTCTTCTCCTATCATTGCAATTTGGAGAATGAAAATGAGGGGAAAAAATGAAGAGGAAAAAGAAGGAAGCTTGTATGTCTTAATACTTGTAGTGGGAAAACCCAGTGATAGCATTAAAATGTTCTGGTGGTGAAATTTGGTGGGGAGCCCAGTTATAGCATGTGAACCTGCAGGTGAGTTGGTCTGTCAGGATCACTAATTTGCTTGACTCTACCAATCTCACCAAGAGCAGGAGGCCTGTGAGCTGTGGTGGTGTATGTCTGCCTGGCCCTTCTGCTTTCTCTGGCCCTGGTTGTGCTCCAGGACCAAGGGAAGAGGATGGCTCCATAGTCATTGTCACTCAAGCAGGTGCTTTGATAGATGGCTTCGTTCTTTTGGGCTCCTCAGATACCAAGGGAGATTGAATTAATAATTGACTAAAATTAACAGGGAAGTAATTGTCTAAATAAAATGTGATCTAGGCTTCATTTCAAATGACAGTTTTTGTTCTGTTGAATTTTTTTTTTGTGGTATGTTCTGAGGGAACTTTAAAAGAACATGGATGGGTGTGCCCTAAGTTTGATTTGTAGTTTAGCTGTCTACTTTTAAATTAAAATACCTGGAAAAAAAAGGCTGAGCCTTTGGGTCCAGAAAATGAATTGCAGAGGTCTAGGGTAGGCAGTCGAATTTAGTGGAAACAGGAGTGTAACAGGCTAATGATTGGTTGAGAATAAAGTTAATAATTTAGTACTGATATGTTGCGCTTGCCAAGAATATGAGCCATAGCCATGTTAATAAAAGTGTAGTTTTGGCTTAGTGGGGCCACCTATGGAGCATGGGTAGGTTCCATTAGGGCACCTTTCTTTGAAGGGGGGCATTAATGAATGGGAGCGAAAACCTCATGAGCACTCCAAATCATGCCACATGGAAAATGGGTGAGGATGCATATATCTTGACAAAGAGGTTGAAGGGCTACTGGATATGAGAAGGGCTACTGGACTGTGTAGGTACCATTCCCATGTGGCTGGGCGAGAATGGAAGGTGCTACCTCAGAGTGGGGGAATGGCCTACACAGCTCTTCAAGGGGCAATGGGTTTTGGGTGGCAGTGAGGACCCATTATGGGAATATTGCATAACTACTTTATTTGTTAGCAACAGAAAGAAAGTTGAAATAGGTTACTTTAAAGTCTTGTCCAACCATAAGATTTTATGATTTTTAAATGGTTAAATCTATATTTTTAACAGGTTTAAGTGAAATTTGTTAAGTAGGTCAGTAGAAATCATACTCCTGGATATTTCCAAAAGAGCTGCTTGGACCAACCTATTAGAGTTGAGTGGGATCTCAACTCTCCCTATGCCCCAGAGACTACTCCCCAATTTGGCTCTTGATACTCCCTGGTGATCTTTTGACGAGCAAGAGGCCTGCCCACCAAGGAATCAGTCATTTGCTAGTGCTTCCTTCAACACATCCAATTTATCATTGAGGCGTTTACTTGCTGGGAGCAGATGATTAATTATTCATAACATTTGTTGGACATCAAAAAATTGGTAGGGAACATATAACCAGAATTCATATGTTTCTCTCCTTTCCCTTTACTATCAAAAGCCAAACATGGGGACTGATAAATCATCATTTGAATTGACAGATGATTTGGGAGAACAGTGTGCCAGCACTTCTTTCCTTGCTGACATTGTGGAGAAAAAAATCAAGCAGTCTTTGGGAAATATAACAGAGAGGTTAGAATTGAAAATACAGTCATTCCAAGGTTCTGATCTGGAGCCAGAACTCAGGCTGTTTCAACACTGTAGGCAAATGTTCCTGCTTTGGCTTCCTGGAGAGACCAAGTGTTGGTTGTTTAAGAACATCTCTGAAGGTAGCATAAATGCTTTCTTAAGGCTACAAGAAAAAGAAGGGACAGGAGAAAAATTACTGTGGGAATAACTCCTTCCCTGGTACGCAGCACTGCATGGTGGGAGGAATTATCAGGCCAAATCAGATAACTGGTTCTTACAGTGACTCATAAAGTCCTAGGATGGACTTTACTGTGTACAGTGCTGTGGCTCCTGGCAGTTGTTGGAATGCCTATGAGATACCTGGTCCTATTTCTGTCCTGTGAAAGCAACACACAGAGATGGCTTATTAGCTGCCTTTTTTTGGCTTATTCACAATACCATGCAGACAGTCAGAGACTTCCAGAAAGGCTCTGCTGATTTCAGTCAGCTTGGCCAAACTGCCAATACATGGACCACATCCATCTGAAGACTCTCAGGAGCCCTTCTGAGCCTGACATTTTGGACCAGGCTTTCTAGCTGGGTCACAGGCTCAGCATTTGGCCAGCCTGTGAGTGAGACCACAGAAGTAGGAACACAGGCTCCAGACTGGGATCCTACCACACAGCCTTATGACATGGGAATGAAGTAGAGGGGCTATGGGCCTTGTATGTGTGCTGTATATTTCTGTGTGTGTATGTGTGTTGGGGTGGACTGAACAAGGAAGGGAGAGGAAATAAGGGAGAGATAGATGATGAAGAACTTGGAGAAACAATGAACTAGATTTATTCTGACAGTGTGTGGGTCCACAACTATAATGTTATAAATCTCAGAGAGGAATTTACTTCCTGAGCTTTGCACAACTTTATAAGCCTGGCATGTGAATGAGAACAGAACTTAGAAATATAAGAGGGAAAAGTGACGGTTTGTACAAATGTGGTTTGAAACCACAACTGGTGATTTTGTCAGCACAAGGGGCTCCTAGGACCAGGGCCCAGCACTTCAAGAAGCTGAAATTGCTCAGGCACTCACTTCCAGTACTTTCAAGACGGAATTTTAAAGAGCAGAACTTAAAAAAATGTTTTATGGTGGACATATGGCCTTGAAATCTGGGCTAAAAAGGAAATTAAAGGGAATTTTGGATCTGGGGATGAGTCCAGAATTGGAGCATCAATAGAAGGTCTTTATTCAGGTGATCCTTTTCCAGAAATGGAGTGGGGGAGGGCACATGACCAGCAAGGGCTTAGGTTCTCTCTCTCTGATATCATCTGCAAGAATATCCATGGCTGTAACATGCTAGTGAGCATGCATCATTTGCTCAGAAATCATGGCGGACTTAATGAAAGAAAAATCAAATTCTGGTATAAATGGAATTTCTCTTATCTTTTGAGTTGACATGAAATTCTCCTTCCTACATGAAATCTTTCCCAGTTTTGTTTTGTATTTTTCTTATGACACTTACTTGATATCATAGTTATTTTGTTCTATAGATAGCTTTCCTTGAGCACAGTGATTGTGACCTCTCAGCCTTTGGAGTGGGTCACCCAGTGCCTTGTCTGTGTCAGACTCAGTTCCATGTTAAATGGACTTAGAGTATATGTAAGTGACTATTTGTTAGGGAGTAACATTTCCTTATCCAAAGGAAGGAAGAGGTTCTGAAACTCAAGCCTGTGTCATGTTCTAATATGTGAAAATGTATCTGACTAGCTAACTGAAAGCTCTAATTCTGGGGAGACTAAAATGAGGTTCAGCTACATAATGAGAATGGCTTACTAACCCAGTAAGAATGACAGTTCTGTGGGACACAGGGGGCCACTTTGTGCCACTTACCAGCTCAGCTTAGGCAAAATCAACCTGCCTTCTGGTGGGTGCATCATGGGGATTTTCACCTCCCACACAGCAACAGAACAGCAGAGTAGATCTGATCACTTTTTCCATTTAGGTTCTGTGTAGATGCTGACTGTCCTTAAAGAGATTTGTAAAGCTTTTCTGCCCCAGGACACTGTGTGCAATGCCCTTTCCCCAAGGTGTACATAGGAAGGATGCTGCACAAGGACCCAGAAAGCAGTGGCTCCAGCTGTGACATTTTCAAGGGTAAGACTGCATCTTAGCAGCTTCTAGTTATTGAGAACCAAGGTCTTTATATTTTAAAACTCTTATCTTTTAAAACTATATATGGTAAGTATTAATTTCCATTGACTATACTTTATACACAAGATAACTGAGTTACTGAGATGGCAAGAATCTTGCTCAAGACTATACAATGAATATTGTATAGCCTTTGTATACTCAATACCTATCACTAGCAGCATCTGGCCTTGGCCTCTCAAGGCACATTCAAGCTAGTGTGGTGGCCGCCATCTGTGGATTCCTTGGCTCATTCCAGGTGGCCCTGGGCAGGGCACAGGGTATAGCTGAACTTGGCTTGTGGCAGGGGGGCCCTCCCAGGAGGCCCTGGCCTGCATGCCCAGTGGCTGGCTTCAATTTGAGCTGGAGCACCACTCAGGGTCACATCTGAGGACAACACACTAAAATGGCGAACTGGGCAGGCATCAGAGGTCTGCTAAAGCGAATCCTATCCTATAGGGTCAGCCCCTGTACAATAGTTCCTCCAATAAATGTGGAAACATCAACTAAATCTCAACTATAATAAGGGGGGCCACACACAACCCATACAAGGGACATACCTGGCTAAGGTGACCAGGGAGACTGTGCCACTAGGCCTCACAGGACACATACTATATAGGGCCACTCTATTAAGATCAGGGGATATAGCAGCCCTATATAATACATAGAAACAAACACAGGGAGGCAGCCAAAATGGGGAGACAAAGAAACATGTCTCAAATGAAAGAACAAAACACAGCTCCAGAAAAAGAACTAAACAAAATGGAAATAAGCAATTTACCAGATGCAGAGTTAAAAACACTGATTATAAGGATGCTCAACAAACTTAAGAAAAGAGTAGATGAACTCAGTGAGAACTTTAACAAAAAGATATAAAACATGAAAATGAAGACAGAAACCATAAAAAAGAACCAGTCAGAAATGAAGACTACAATAACTGAAATGAAGACTACATTAGGAGAAATCAACAATAGATTAGATGATGCAGAAGGGTTGAATCAGTGTAGTAGACAATAACCATTCAGAACAGCAACAACAAAAAGGATCCAAAAACATGAGACTAGCTTAAGAAGCCTCTGGGACAACATCAAGTGTACCAACATTCACATCATAGGGATACCAGAAAGAGAAGAGAGAGCATAAAAAATTAAAATTTTATTTCAATAAATAGCGATGGAAAACTTCTCTAACCTGATGAAGGAAACAGACACAAGCCCAGGATGTGCAGAGTCCCAAATAAGATGAAGCCAAAGAGGCCCACACCAAGACACATCATAATTAAAATGTCAAAGGTTAAAGACAAAGAAAGAATCATAAAAGCAGCAAGAGAAAAACAGTTAGTTACCTACAAGGGAACTCCCATAAGACTGTCAATTGTTTTCTCAACAGAAACTTTGCAAGCCAGAAGAGATTGGCATGAAATAATGAAAGTGATGAAAAGCAAGGACCTACAACCAAGATTACTATACCTAGCAAAGCTATCATTTGGAATCAAAGAACAGATAAAGAGCTTCTCAGATAAGAAAGACTAAAGGAAATTATTGACACCAAGCCAACATTACAAGAAATGTTGGAGGGACCTCTTTAAGAAGAAAAAGACAAAGGAAAAAAATGATTAAAAATAGAGTGGCTGACTGAATAAGAAAACAGGACCCTTACACATACTGCCTACAAGAGACTCACCTCAGATCAAAAGACACAAACTGAAAGTGAAAAGATGGAAAAGATGTTTTATGAAAATGAAACAAATAAAGGTGGGGTAGCAATACTTATACCAGACAAAATAGACCTTAAAACAAAGGCTATAACAAGAGACAAAGAAGGACCCAGTTATCCCACTTCTGAGTATTTATTTGAACAAATCCAAAACACTACTTTGAAGGGACATGAGAATCCATATCTTCACTGCAGCATTATTTACAATAATCAAGATATGGAGTCTGCCTGGGTGTCCATCAATGGATGAATGGATAAAGAAGAGGTGGCAGATATATACAATGGAACATTACTCAATTATAAAAAAGAATAAAATCTCACCATCTGCAACAACATGGATAAACCTAGAGAGTATTGTGCTGAGTGGAATAGGTCAGACAGAGAAAGACAAATGCCATATGATTTTACTTACATGTGAAATCTAAAGAACAAAATAAACAACCAAAACAGAAACAATAGACACAGAGAGCATTTTAATGGTTGCCAGATGGGAGAGGGGTTGAGAGGTGGGTGGAAAAGGGGAAGGGATTAAGACATACAAATTTGTAATTACCAAACAGTCATGGAGATGTAAAGTACAGCATGAAGAATATAGTCGATAATATTATAATAACTATGTGTGGTGTCAGATGGGTACTAGATTTATCTGGATGATCACTTTATAAGTTATATAAATGTCTTTTCACTGCATTGTATACCTGAAAATAATGTAATATTATATGCCAACTGTAATCAAAAAATAAAAAAATTGTTAAAAAACAGAATGTGGATAGGAACATTGTTCATAACACACACACGCAAAATGCAAATATTGAAGAGGGTCAGGCCTCCAGGTGTCACATTTTGAACCCTCCATTTTTGCACATGGAACCTTTTGCTGTTCTATTTCCTTGCTATCTCCTGAAATGCTCCAAGAGAGAGTCAGTTTTATATGTGCTTGGAGACGCCCAGCTCCACTCAGCTGGTCATGGACTGCATCTGACAAAAAGGCCTCACAGTGCCCCAGAGCCCCCTCTGTTTCCTTGGCAGAGTCTTTGTGCTCTACTTTCCCAAGTGCTATTTTTAAAAATCTTGATGGGGGAGTAAATCTATAAATATTGTATTTCAAAATATGGTGAACTTTGTCTTCCACCTTCTTAGATTAAGGTCAGAAGTTATGCTTGAGACAATTGTCGACACTTGGGCAGTGTGATTTAAACATACTAGAATAATCTTTGTATAACTTATGAGAAGGGCAGGGTAGAGAGAAGGGCCTAATGAAAAGGCTTTGAGACACTCACAATTTCTTTGTCCCTGAGTAAGAAATGTATTTTAATCTTTCTTCAGCCATATCCTGACATCTGGCCTTGTGGCAAAATCAAAAGAGAATTGTGCCTGAAGACTAAAGGCAGAACAGGACTTAGATTAAATGATTAACTTCCTCTAAAGTGCTCATTAGTCAAGAGACACTATTGTGTTTCCATGAACAGCAACACTTGATAAACAGCACTCTTGCATTTTCTTCCCATCTGTGGCTTCAAAAGAATTTGTAAATTAGAATTTTATGTTCATTCTTATTTCTTTATTGCCAAATTCACTGTCTACTTTAGAATCCCTGGGCCAACAGATAGTGAATATTCAATAAATCAAACCACTTTAGCACCAGTTCTCTCATTTCTATGACAGCATTGAACTAGGTTATCTCCAATGTCCCTTTTAGGGAAAAATTCAGACTATTTTAGAGAATCTTGAGATCCAGTGAGCACCTCCCAAAGCTGAAGGTGTCCAGATGAAATAGGTGGCACACAATCTTCCATTTTTTTTTCCCAGAGAGGCAAGGGAAACCAAGGACACATTAAAAGGCATCTGAAGCTTTCATTTTATAAAGTACCACCATGAGGCTGCACCTGTCTCCCAGAGCTGGTATGTCCTAGTGTTCTTTGAAAGTCCTCACTTTCTGTCTCCTGTCATGTGGAGACCCAGTAGGCATGGGGGCAGAGTCTAATGGTCAGGGGTCAGGAGATGATCAGCTCTTCATGGCTTTATCTGGCATTGACCCATGTAGTAACTTAGTTGGATACCTTATTTCTCAGTTTCATCTGGAAATGGGTGAAGAGGATGATTTCTGTGACATTTCTATGTCCACAGGTTGCTCAAAGGTTGGACTATGAATATTAGCATTTGTAAAGTGACTGCCAATTGATAGAGAGCTTTTACCTTTATGATTTTTTTTGTAATTCTCTTACTCATCAGGAAGACTGACTAGATATTATTATTATTATTATTGCCCTTTAACAGGTGAAGTAACTAAATCACCAGAGACATTCAGTGAGTTGCCCATTGTATTAAAGCAAGCAAATGGCAGATTTGAACTCAGATGTTTAGTCTTTACAACCTGAGCTTTTCCCTTATGCCACATTGTTGCCCGAGAAATTCTAGACTGAATTGGTCCATAAATTTTTTCAAATAAAGATAGCCTATTTGGCATTTTCCATCATTCTTGCCCAAGTAATCACTCTACATATGGACTCTACAGTTTCTGCTTCTTATACCCTCTGTCCCTTGCATATCATTTACATTCCTTCCTTACATGGTGATTACAATTTTTGGTGATTCAATTTTATATATTTTGTTATACCAGTTCTCTCTAAGGAATATAAAAATAAACAGTTTTGGAAAAATATCAAGGAAAGTGAGCAAGTCTTTATCCTACTGAATACAAGGAACATCTTTTACCCATGCAGTTGTTATGCCCATTCTCTCATCCACCCATTCATGCATGCATGCATGCATGCATGCATGCATCTATCCATCCATCCAACCATTTATTCATCCATCCACCCACCATCCATCTACCCATCCATATATTTATCCATTCAATATTGATTGTATACCTATTATGGTCAGGCACACTGAAAGGCCTTTGGGTTACAGTACTGAATAAAAATTACATAGATTCTTACCTTATGGATCTTAAAGTTTATTGGAGAATACAGAGAAATAAATGTACAAAACAATTTTGTGGGAGAAGTGCTCTGATAGGGGGAGTATTGGAGGTTATGTAATCATGCATAAATGAGCCTTTGCTTCTCTATCTTTAACTCCTTGCTTAAATTCAAGTATCCCTGAAAGATGTTCTACTGAGATTGATTTCTCACCAAAAGGCATTATTTTTTTTTAGCATTTGTCATATTCTATCTTATATATTTAGTTATTCTTTCATGTACAATCTCTCTATTATCTATCTATAATCTATCTTATCTATCTATCATCTATCTATTATCTATCTATCTAATCTGCCTATCATCATCTAACATCTCTAATACACACACACACACGCACATGAGCGCGCGCGCGCGCGCACACACACACACACACACACACACACACACACACACACAGCACAACTGACTTGGAATTCCAGACTTGAATGTTTGCAGCTTAATAATGCAGCAACCTCTCTGGACACCTATCACTATAAGAATGTGCATGGTGATTTTGTATTTGGCTAAAGAAGGTATGATGTTTGTTTTGTTTTGGTGCTGGAGGCAGGCATGAGGATAAGAGATGACAGTAATGGAAGGCTTGATATCTGTTTCTATCTGTCCTCTGGGCCAGGCTGGCTCTTTTAGGAAAGATGCATTTGGGGCCAGAAACTAAAGAAGCCCTTTTTAGGAAAGACTTTGTGAGATGTGTGGCACAGTGCTATTGTGATAATAGCTCTCTCATTTCTGTCAGATCCCTGCACTCCTCTGGCCCTCTAAAGGCTGATGGCTTTGAGTATCAGAAAACAGCTTTTGGATGAGGACATCTATGTGCTCTCATAGGCACAGTAAACAGTGCCAAGGTGGGTAGTCCTCCCTCAGTCTTTATGGTCACTGATGTGTGGGGCCTGAGAGGAGAGGAAGCATATGGTGGGTGCTGCTGAAAATCTAGCTTGTGAGAAGGATGTTTCCTTCAGATAGTCTCAGGAATGGGGCCAGTGCAGACCTTGCCTGTAGACATAGAGAAGAGGGTGAAGGGTTCCTGTTCCATACACAATGTGCCTTGCTTCCTCAGCTAGAATCTAGGGCTCAGAATATCAGAGGCTATCTCTGAGGTGCCTCAGTCCCTTGTAGACTTTGTGCTACTATATATACATGCCAAGTTCTCAAAAATAAAGTACGCATCAATTTCTCTCTGATTTATGGAAACATTACACAGATCTGGGTTTAGAACTTGGCTTTTGTCACTTATTAACAATGCTTTCACCCAAGTTACCCTGCTTAAACTCTAGCTTCATGTTTTTAGCTGCCACACCCTTGTACACAACTTTCCTCTCAGCTGAAACTCCTCCCACCCCCTACCATCCCTTAGGGCTCTGCTCCAGAGACAATGGCTGTACAAATCCTCTCATTTGTCCCAGCATACTCTTTGGAATGTCTGGAAAACTTTATCTTGGCTTCTCTTATGGCATTCCTCACTTTTCTACTTTTGATTAAAGCTGTTTCTGCACAGGGCTCATCTCTCCCTCTAGCTTACGTTCTGCTGGTCAGCAGGAACTGTAGTGGAGGAATTTTGCATCACACATAGTACTTTGCACATACTAGAGGCCAGATGAGGAGTGCAATGCCTCTTTTGTAAAGATCTCCTGTGCAGGGATAACTTAAAGAAGCAAGGATAGCTCACTTATATAATCATTTCTGTCCTCTCAAGGCAACCCTTCACTTAAAATTTAAAATTTCTTTTAATGCTGTACAACAGAAACTGCTGGGACAAGTACATACCTTTTGAAATGATATTTTGAAGTCCTTCAGCTGGTTAAGCAAACTCTGAGCCTGCCTTGAACTCTCATCATAAGCCCTTTCTTTAAAAAGAACAAACCTAGCATTCTGGGCACATATATCATGGCTGGAAAGAGCCACAAAGGAAAACCAAGAAAGCTGCAGGCTCAATTATCAGCACCAAAACTGCTGAGCATTTAAAAAAGCATCTCAGTGAAAGTAATTATAGCTCTAGCATCATTCTGCCCGTGTCTAGTCCTTTGGGCTGTAAAGCTCACACTGACATTATGTTCTCTCCTTGTTTATTTAGTTGGTCTCTGAGGGCAGGGGGAATTTATCCCGACTAATCCATGGGATGAGTCTAGCTCATGATGCTTGCAGCCTTGCCTTCTTGAAGTGAGCACCCACCAACTGCCTGGCCAGGTGCTCAGGTCCAAGTGGAAAACATCATGCCGACTGAGCGAGTGCGGTCAGGAATTGAGGGTCTGAGAGAAGATCTTACAGGCCCAATCTAGGTCAGTACCTCACCTTGCCTTCACTGACAGAGTCTTGCTAATATAATCATCAGGGAGGGCTCAGTGGGGCCAGAAGTGAAGGAAGGCTATTCTTTGAAATGGATTTGAGATGCTCTTACCAGAGAAGAACTGTGAAAGTTGGTAGGTCAAAAACAACAGTGTCCACCACTGTTCTCATTTCACAGATGAGCAAATCAAGCTGCCAAGAAGTTCAGTGATTTATCCAGAAAACCACAGAAGTGAAGCCAGGACTATAATTCAAGCTACCTGACTGAAATGCAGTGAGCTCTTCTTGCACCCCCAACTCCACCACCACTTCTGATTTTGCTGTGGAAACAATATGAAGACAGTGAAGACCACTTGAATAATCACCTCTTGTCCCCTCAGATTAACTTTTGCCTGTTTCCTTTTGGATTTGTCCCTGAGTATTTTCTTTGTCACGTGGCTTCAATTTAAGTGTCCCTGTACCCTTCTCACTCATCTATGAGGCTTCTCGGGATTGTGCATTCTGCTGACTTATGATGAAAACAGCAAACCACTGACAGGAGAAGCAGTTTTGTTTGGGGTCAGGGGGTCCTTTGTAAATTATATCAGTGGAAATTTACAAGGACAGAGGCAGCCTTTCACTCAAGATCTAAAATTCCTTTTGATGCTGAATAACAGAAATCATCAGGACAAGCACTTAACTTCTGAAACTGATTTGAAGTCAATGCCATGCTTTTGCCAAGGTTAGTGGATAGGTTACTGTGCACTGGTAGCATTAGGCCCTTCTTTGATGAAATAATGAATGTGAAAACAACTCAGTTCAATATTAGGCACCTTTCAGACCTCCCTTTAAGGTTCTGGGAGTAGAGGAACAGGTCGTTATGTGAGATACAGAACTGGAGTCATATGATAAATCAATCAAGAGTCCAAAGAACCAAATCCACCTTTTCCTGATTCCAAAGGCACTGGATCAAGTCAGAACAACTTTATTCCAGGTGCTGAGTTCACGGTCAGTGTCGGCCCCTCATTGAGCATGTCCTTCTCCTGGATGGAAAACAAGGGGGCAGTGGTGTCTCACAACCAACAGGTAGAGCTCCGAGGGCCTGTGGAGTGTGTGGAGGCTCTGAAACAGAACATCAGAGCTATGGAAGCCTTGATGGCTAGAATCTGGGGGACGTGGAAACTGTTATGTTTAAACTGCAAGCAGCTTTTCTGTTTTTCTAAATGGAAGATTGAATTATTGTTTGCAATTATGTTTTTGTTTTGGAGAAAAATATTATAAAGTTCTTCTTGGTTCTGTCCTAGGCTTCCTCAGAGAGCACCCTGTAGTCATATAGAGACAAAGAACCCTTTCTTGGTGTTCTATCCAGCTCTTGTCTATGATCAAGCTAAGCCATGTTGTATCTGGGCTAGAACTAGGTGCATTTACTGCTCTACCCTGAGAGAACTTTGGCTCTCACATACCCTGCCTTCATGTCAAGTGTAGTGCCAGGTCGCATGAATTGTGTGGTACTGGTGTCTCAGTAATCTGAGCCCTGGAAGAGGTCCTGACTGACTTCCTTCTTTCTTTCTTGCTCAACGTGGGGAGAACAGATCTGGTGGGAGTGGCTCTCTTGGCTCCTGGCTTGGGACTTCAGCTGAACACCTTGGATTTTGCCCAAGTAAGTTGTTATTCTGATTCATCAATAATCAGATCGTTAGGGCTTTACTAAAGGAAGAAAAATGTACATTTATGACCTAGTTCTTAAAAAAAGAAACTTTTGAATTTATTAGTCTGATAGCATAGACTAAAAGAATTCATTCTGCATGTTATTACACTCATTCTAAAGCTGCTTCAGGACAGGGTGTATCTTTTCCCTCTTGTTGATCTTTGGAGAAGCAGAGGCCCATGATAAAAGTACTTTCAAATGAGATGGTGGGTGGATAGCTCACTTTTCTTTTCGGAACAATCACATATTGAAAAGAGGGAGCTAGTAGTGATCATCCCAGGACACATCCAGGGAAAACTGCTGTCCCTCCCAGGCTTGCTGGCATATCTAGAGGGCCTGAGCTCATGGATACTGTACGCAGTTTTAAGTGACATTCACTTTTAAGATTTTTCTTTTCTTTTTTGTAACTCTTTTCGGTTATCTCCAAGTCTTCAATACATTTTTTTTTTTGTATAAGTTACAGGCTGATCTTAGAGTTGGGGGAACTGAGGGAGGAACTTGCATCCATGCTGGGTGCAGGGATGTGTCATAGCTTGGGAAGAGCATTGCGATATGGCAGAAAGTAGCCTGCAAGTTCACCTAGAGACAAGACAACTGGCCAATGACAGAAGCCTGTGTAAACTTTCCCTGGGATTCTCAGAAGCCCTTGGGAGGAAACTTGATGAAAGATGGGGTACAATGATAACCGGACTATCATTATTTGAGCATTCAGGAAAGTATGGGTAGCACAGAACCAAAGCGAGAAATATCCTGTAGACTTTCCCTTCCTGCCAACTTAATTCTGATGACCCCTGGGGCCTGAGCCATTCTCCTTGCTCTGCCTCACCTCAGGGCCCTTGCACCTCTCCTTAGTTCACCTCGTCCATGTCCCTGGGGAGCCTAGGTCTCACATTTTTTCTCTGATGATAGGTTATATCAGGTTGTCTCCCTCTTTTTAAATTGAGATAACATTGGTTAATAGCATTATATAAGTCTCACGTATACAACAATTATAATTTGATATCTATATGCATTAGGGTGTGCTCACCACCAAAAGTCTAGTTTCATCTGTCAGCTTATAGTTGACTCCTTTTACCCACTTTGCTCTCCCCACTCCTTTTCCTTTCTGAAAAATGCTTTCTTTCTTTCTTTTTTAAAAATGATATATGCTATATGGTTCTTGTTTTAAAATTAAATGCATTGCGTAACATTGGTTAATAACATTACATAAATGTTATTATTTCAGGTGTACAACTTTATAATGAAACATTGGTATACTCTAATGTGCGCTCACCCTGGAATGGTAGTCATGAGAGGGTTAGGGTGGTGAGGAGGGGATGAAAAGGGTAAAGAGAGTTAAATACATGGTAACCACTGTGCTGTTTTCTACATCTATGAGTTTTTTGTTTTGTTTGTTTACTTCTTGCTTTTTGTTTTATATCCCACATATAAGTGAAATCATATGGTTCTTGTCCTTTTCCATCTGACTTATTTCACTTAGTATAATACTCTCAAGATCCATACATGTTGCAAATGACAATATTTCATTTTTTAAAATTTATTTTTAATTATGGTTGATATACAATATTATATTAGTTTCAAGTGTACAACATAGTAATTAGACATTTATGTAACTTTTGAAGTGATCATCCTGATAAGTCTAGTACCCACCTGACACTATATTTTATTTTTTTTATGACTGAGAAGTATTCCACTGTATATAAGTACCATATCTTCTTTATCCAATCATTCATTGATGAACACTTAGGGTTTTTCCATGTCTTGGCTGTTGTGAATAATGCTGCAAGAACATGGAGTACATATATATTACAAATAAGTGTTTTCAAAAACTTTGAGTAAATACCCAGAAGAGGGATTGCTGGGTCATATGGTAGCTCTATTTTTAATTTTTTTTTGAGGAACCTCCATACTATTTTTTATAGAGGCTATACCAATTTACATTACCATCAACAGTGTGTGAGGGTTCATTTTTCTCTGCATCCTCTCCAACACTTGCTATTTCTTGTCTTATTGATAATAGTCATTCTAATGGGCATGAAGAGCTATCTCATTGCAGTTTTAATTTGCATTTCCTTTATAACTTGTGATGTTGAGCATCTTTTCATATATCTGTTGGCCATCTGTGTGTCTTCCTTAGAAAAGTGTCTATTTAGGTCCTCTGCCCATTTTAAAAATCAAAAAATTTATTTGTTGTTGAGATGTATAAGTTCTTTACATACTTTGGATATTAGTCCCTTATTAAATGTAAAATTTGCAAATGTCTTCTCCCATTCAGTTTGTTGCCTTTTGTTTTTGTTGAAGGTTTCTTTTTCTGTGTAGATGTTTTTAGTTTGATGTAGTTCCATTCATTTCTTTTTTCTTTGACTTCCCTTTCCTTTGGGGTCAAGTTTATAAAAACCCCTCTGAGACCAAGGTCCATGAATTTAGTGCCCATGTTTTATTCTATGTATTTTATTGGAGGAAACTCTTTCTTGATTGGCAGGAAGACAGTCATGTTATTAAAACATGAAGATGCATGTACTCAGCCTAGGAAGCATAACAGTGCTGTGACTTCTCACTGTGATGGGTCAGGAATATCTTCAGGAGAAACAAACAAAGAACTCCTACAGGGGTGATAGTAATAAAAAGCAAAGCATGGTACTTTTTTGGTTTCTAATTTTAGGAAGACCAATAGAAAACTGATGCTGTGCTCCAAAACTTAGCAGTCAAAATCATTTGCCTGGACTATGATAAAAAGTTTTCCTGAGTCTGATTTAATGCACAATTGTCTTCACCTCTGAAACATTCCAGAAGCATTTGAAACTGTTGTGTTCTGGAAGATTACTCAAAGCAAAATCTCCTTAAGCCTGGAAAAACTAGGACTTAATCAAATTAAACATTAATAGATAAGTATGTAAAGGAAAAACTAAGAACTTCTATGACTAATTAAGTATTTCTGTTTCTTTAAAGTTTGCCTCCTATTATGCAAATACACTTCAGTTAAATGTTTGCTACACTAACTTGGAGAGAGGATGAGGTTAATGGTGAAACAATCCCTAAAACAACAACAACAACAACAACAACAACAACAACAACAACAACAACAACAAACCTCAGAAGGCTGATGCATCTTAAAAATGTTAAAGATACTTATAGTTAAGATGTCATAAAATATTTATGATGTAATTTATATTTTTTGATGGACAAAGACCCAAAGATGAGCAAATAATACCATTAAGGTTTTTTAGTATAGAATGATAAAAGTGGAAAAGGGTGATATTATCAAGTTGATAAGATCATGAAAAGCTTGAATTGAACTAATGCTCAATCAGGGAGCCAGAAGGCAGTTTTAGAGCTAAGAAGAATGTTAAATATGCCAAATAAAAACAATATTTTATAGCACTTATTACTATAAATACATATAAGAAGGCTAAATAAAGAATGCTAAATTATGTCTGGATGACAATGCTGAATTTTCTGACAAATAACAGAATACTGTGCTGAGTGAACCACTAGTTCCATAGCTATGTGGCTTTCTCAAGAATGAATGCAATTCACTCAGTTTCCTATATTACCCCAGAGAGCATATGAATTGAAATGACTTATGGGGAGATTAAAAAAATTCCTTATTATTCATCACTTTTATCAGCAGAGACCCTCATTTTAAACCTAAAGCTCCCCTAGCAAGGAAAAGTGAGAAGCATGAAATTAAATAGGGACTCATGTTATAATATTTACCCTCTTAAATTCATCACTATTAGATGTATGTATCCTTAGGAGCATACATTATCATTTTAGCAAGGATTTTCGAGAATCCTGTGGGGAAAGGCTAGTGCTGGAGGGAAGAAAAGAACAGAAATGAGACAGGTCGGCAGGAGGAGCACAGGCACAGTCAAGGGGAGATGAAAATGGCCAGCAGGAAGGATGACCAGAGGGTGAGAAAGGACTTCTGGGTTTGAGGGTAGATAGTCTCAAGATATAAGGCAAGACCCCAGTTACTGGAGTCTGGGTCCAGAGGCCACCAGACCTTAAAGATCTTGTGTCTTTCAGCACCATCCAAGCATTCCTGGTTGAGAGCAGCTTTACTTTCTCTTGATTAGATTCAGGACTACATCCTGAGTGTGGGGCTGGATCGTTTTTGATGGTGGAAGTTGTGAAGATGAGCTAGCAACAATAGCAGACAGCCACTGTGCAAGGAAGTTTGTTGCTCCAGAGGCGAGAGGGGTGCTCTGTGGGCAGACTGTTGATTTTCAGGGGCCAATGTCTCTTTACACTCAGGGTTTGTTTTTCTCCTTCTGATTGATGGATTCAGTTTATAAGTAATCTAAAAAATTAACAACTCCTAAAAAAAGGAGGTCAAACTGAGGATCTTCAGACAGACTCTGTGCTAGAGAAGGGGTAGGGAGAGGCCACATTTGCTAGTGCCTTCTTTGTATTGGCTCTGGCTGACTGGCTGTTTACCCAGGGCATGCCCTGTGCAAGGAGAGGCCAAGAGTGCTTACACACACAGATCCATTAAATTCTGAGAGAATATTATCAGGTATAATTAAGAAATTTCCATTGTACAGATGAGAAAACACAAACCAGAAGTCGAATAACTTGTTTGAGGTTGCAAAACTAGGAAGGGACTGAGCTGGGTTTCCAACCATGTGATCCTCATGCCCATGTGTTGTTGCCTCAGGACTAGAAAAAGTGTTTTAGTCTGCTGGGGCTTGGAAAATAATCTCAAATCTCTAATTTATAGTGAAATTTATTGATGAAATTTAAGAGAATAGAGATTGAACATAAGTTTTGAAAAGTACATTGGCTCAGTTGCCTTTAGGAGGGTCACGACCATGGGAACAAATCAAGGAACGTATTTTGAACCACATACCTGTTCCTGACTTGATGGATGCTCAGGCTGATTTCATCAGCACAATTTGGGCTTGATTTTGTAGCTGGGTGAACCCTTGTGCTCAAGGGAGTTGGGCAGTGAGGAAATCTGTGGGACTTGCCAGATAGCTTAGCATTCTTATAGACCAGTGGGGCATTGACTTTGTAATATGCTAAATATTCTTTCTATTGTATTCACTGGTGTGATAGGGCTTGCCTTATTTTCTTGGCTGTTATAACATCTGAAATGATTAACTGAATGAATGAATTAATGATTTCAACAAATTGGGTGCCTACTATGTGTGAAATACTGAACTAGTTTCAAAGATGGTCAGTGCACACTTTAGATCAGGGCTGTCTAGTAGGACTTTCTATGATGATACAAATGTTCTGTGTCTGCACTGTCTAATATGGTTGTTGCTAGCTTCATATGGCTACTGTGACTGAGGAACTAAATTTTTAATTAATTTAAATAGCCACATGTGTCCAGGGGCTGCCAAATTCTGACAGCACAAGTCTAGATTAGTCTTGGGTTGTGTTTTGAAAAATTACAAAACAGAAAATGTTACATATACTGGAAACATATGTTTGTTAAAATTTTAGTAAAATGATATCATATACTAATATCAGATTATAATAAATGTCAGTATAATTTATGTGTATTGATTTATTCAAGGACATTTAGGTGGTGCCTTTTATGTGTCAGACACTATATTAGATCCTGTGGGAACAAAAAAAATTATGTGTAAGACCTAATACATGTTCTTAAGAAGCTCACAGCTTTACAGATAAGTGCCCATGCCCACATATGTACATTTACTTGTCCACACTTATAAATACCAGGTAACCAACTGCCTAATGCTCTTAGTCAAATATACCTCACAGTTAAAAGGTGACAGTTCCTGTCATCAGATCCAGAGGAAGAGATCATTTCTATTTAAGATCAAGGAAACCTTTCCTAGAAGTCCCTCCAGCCTATTTCTTCTCGTATCTTCTTGGCCAGAATTTTAGCACATTTCCATGCCTAAACTGATTCTGGCAAGAAGAATGGAATTATCATGACAGGATTAGACTAGTCAGGATTTACTCCTGTGGGGTCCTTCTTCTGATGCCACATAAACATCTCAGCTGAAAACCTATAGATGTACTGGAGTCAGATACCCAGGAGAGAATCTTATCAGGTAGAATTAAGAAATTTCTGTTGTACAGATGAGAAAACACAAGCTAGAAGTCGAATAACTTGTTTGAGGTCGCAAAACTAGGAAGGGACTGAGCTGGGTTTCCAGTCATGTGGCCTTCATGCCCATGTGTTATCTGTTGGATGGATACATGAACAAAATCAAGGTTCCATTAGTGAAGAACTGGGGTGGCAGAATAAATCTCTGTCCCTCTGAAAATCCACCTGTCCTCCAAATTACAATGGCCTCTCCGGTCACCACAGTCAATTTCTCTATCATAGCACTCACAGCATAGTGTGTGATTATATGTTTGCTCGAGGCTGGATCTCCTGTTAAAGACTCAATGACACACATACTCTTCTCTGTTAAATAGTGAAATCACTGTGGGTGTAGGATATGCTTTATTCATCTTTGGAAGCTTGACACCTAACACAGTTTCTGGCATACACAGAGCACAATAAATATTTGTTGGATTGAATATATATTTATTAGAACACTAGTCAATTCACATTTTCCCCTTCATTTATTCTTTCAGAGACCACACTTATTGGTTTGGACTGAAGCTGGAATATAAAGATTTATTTCCAGTCAGTGAAGAAGTGTCAGAGTGAGCAGGAAGATGGCAGCTGACATATGGAAGCTCAAGAGAATAACATTAAGTAGACAATAACTGTTAGATACTTTGGAAGACAAACCAATTAAACAAATGAACAGAAATTAAATGTGCTGTTAATGCAGAAACTTCCAAATGGATGCAAGAATCAAAGCCTTCAAGAAGCTGACATAATTGGCACTTGAAAAATGTCTATAGTAATTCACATGGATTGTAAAAACAATCTTATCTAGAATCTTCAACTTACAGTTCTTGCTATTTTCTCCCTTTATTTTCATCTTTTCTTTTCTGACTGGGTTCCTGGGTATCTGACTCTAGTACATCTGTAGCTTTTAAGCTGAGATGTTTATGGGGTATCAGATATCTACACACTGAGAGCTCTTCCTGTCTCTGGGAATTAGATGTTAAGAGACAGAAAACAGGGCTCAAGACCATGTACACCTTAGCTCTGAGTTAGATCATCTGAAAGCTATGTACTTGGACCTCATTATCTCAACTCTGCAAAGGAAAGCATTCAACGAATCAAGATTTAGTTCTGTGTCTTCAGCTTTTATAGAGGGCAGCTGACACAGAAGTGTTCTTTTGAAGAATGAACCTGGGTATTTTACAGAAGTACAGTGGAGGACTTTATCATGTTACCCAAAGTACTTTTTTATAAGAACCTGTAAGGCAGGAAAAGGTTTGTTATTCCAAATAAATATTATATTGACTTAATAGTGACAAGTATATCTTATACTGTCACAGGGGACTCAGGATTGAATTTTGCCCCCAGTGGCAGTATCTATTACATCCTGGTGATTAGTGGTAGCCATTTATTTGCTCCTTTCAACTGATTTTGATTCTGATTTTATTATTCACTTTTCTGTTGTATATTGTGCTTAATTTTCTAAGTTGTCTCAAATATTTATGGATATGTGAGCACATATTTCTTTTTTCTACTTACCTAACCATCTACCTACCTAGCTATGTATATGGTGCATATCTCTATCAGCCTGAACTTTTTTTTTAAAAAAAGTAACTGAGTTATTTTTTCTTTTCTTTTTTGAACAGATTATCCAGGCATTTTTTAAAATGAAAATCTGGAGGATTCAGAGATGGATGTATAATGTAACTTTACAATAAGGTGGGAAATCTAGGTCTGATTCCAGCTTTGCCTCCTGCTGAATGTCTAATCTTAGGCAAGTCATTTAGCCTCTAAGTGTTTTGGTTTTGTCATCTTTAAAATGTGAATAATTATATCCACTTCACTTACTTCATAAAGTCTGAGTGAGGACATACAAGATTATAGACAAAGTGTTTCCTCAGATAAAGTCTTTGACCAGTCAACTGGCCAGATTGATTGGTGTCCTAAGCATAAACTTAGGAGGACCTGAAGGTCTTCTCTTAAGTGTTTTCTTCCAATAATCCTAACATGTTCACTTTTCGATCCTTCTTTCAGAATCCTGTAGAAAACTTGTGTATTTCATGGGTTATTGACCCAATGAATTCAGATATCTATTTCAATGTACTCTTTCCACTGCTGTGTTAAAACTTTCAAAGAAAATGAATTACCTTTTTATTAAGTTTAGACTTTAACTACCTTAGATCAATTGAGTTTGTAAGTTAGAATGTCTTTTTGAAATAGAATGTCATGGGTAAAAGTTTTTAGATGAGTCTATATTCTGTGATCACACTTTGTACTCTACCCTTCACTCATCTACTCATCTACATTCTGTCTCCTTTTGATGCTTCAGGGCATGTGGCCATGTAGTAGAGAACTGAGGTCTGAGGTAAGAGGGTCTAGGATAAAGAAGTTGTAGCAGAGAGTGGGATAGGAAGACAGAGCAGGGAAGGGATGTTTCTGCATCACTTACTGTTTAGTATCAGGCTCCAGTTGAGCTTTCTCCATAGAGAAAGAAGGAAGCTGGTGAAAACTTGGGCTTCCAGCACAAGCACAGGCTGAACCTGACTTTGTGGCACTGGGACCTCAATACTATTTGAAAAATATTACTATTTTTGCATGGAGTGGAGGAGACTCAGAAGTGACTTATGGATTTTTTGTATTCCTGATGTTCACCAGTGGAAATTCCCAAGCAGGAAACCAGTCCTTTCTTTGCTTCCTTAAAATTCTACTAACTTCCCACTTCCAACATGAATACTTTGGCTCTGTGACACAAATGAGATACATATTACCATTACCATTTTATTGATTAAAAAAAACTATGAGCCAGAAGGTGTTGTGACTTCTTGTAAGTCACGTCATCAGTTAATGGCAAGTCCAGATCTGGGGGCCAATACTGGGAAAGAGTCCTCAGGTCTTTTTTGTTCTTATAGATGTTCCAACACTGAGTGCTCGTTTCCCCTGGCCATCTTCAAAATTGTTCTTGTAGCTGATGCCCTTGAGAAAGGAGGTAATGTCTCCCCACTCATCAGAACTATCAGAACCTGCTTTTTTGTTATAAAAGCAGTGGATTCTTCAACCTTAGTGTTCTTAGGCTTTAACACAGACCTACCTTATGTGTAGCATCAATCTGGGCCCATTAGATCATTTCTTTGGAACTTGAGGGCAAGAGAAATTGATGCAAATATGCTGATACTCATGCTTCTTGCTGTGTTGTGAGTAATCAGTTATTTATTTCTGATCCAGGAATCACACATCTCCTGCCAGCATCTATGAAAATAGAATCAGGCTAACTTGTTAGTTTGTAAGTTGGGTAAAGTCACATGTAAGACCTGATATTGAACTGCCCAAGTCCTAGCTGGAGCTCCTTTAATGATAGTAACTTGTGTAGATAACTCAACCCAAGGGGAAGAAATGATGATCAGAAAGCTCATTTCGTGACATAACTAGATCTGCTCTAAGTTCTCTCTTTTTGATTTTCTGTGATGCTGTTAGAAGGACTTCAGTAGATTTGAGAGTGTGTAGTTGACTGATTTGTTGGTAAGCAGAGGTTCCTGGAAGCCAGTGAGGCCAATATAGGCTTTCTAGTGTAAGTGATAGGGAGGGAGCAGGAGGAAAAGAGAGAATAAAAAGGAAAAAGAAAGACCATTTTGCAAAGAATTTTAATGTTTCTTTACCGTTTTGTGTACCTGTCATGTAATAACAAAAAGAAGTAAATGTGGGGAAGATGTTCTGCTAAGAGAGCTAATTCTTGAAAATCTAGGAAATGAAAGAGGGAAAGCAGGGCTGGTGGAGAGTGGGCAGGGACCCTGTGAGACAGGAGGGCTGCTAGAAGAAGACCTAATATTGAGAAATATCATGCTGTGTGATCCAGGGTAGGGAAGGGAAACAAGACCAGGGAAGCATCATGATCTTACCCATAAGATATTCAAGTTACTTTTAGCCTTATTGACTACTTCCTTGCAAGAATCCTAAAGAAATTTTAGACAATGAAGAGAGATCTAACCATGAGTGAGTGTTCTAGGTTCATTAAGTCAGACAAGCTTCTTCACACATATGGTCTACAGAAAGTGAGGCCAACTCTGGCCAAGACACCAACCAGGAAAGAAATCTGAAACAACAGTAGGTGTTTCTCAAAATAACTTTCCTTCCATTGATTGAAGTAGATAGGCCTCTGTCATAAAACCTTTAATTATTCATCAAGTATTTGACTAAAATTGAGTGGTTTTCTTTCAGAGGAAGTTAGCATTCTTAAATCGCTAGCAAATGAAAGTTTTGTAAAAAATATGTCAAAGCACTCTGTGTGTGTATGCACAGTGGTTAATGGCCAATAAATAGATAATTTTCTTTATTGCTCAGAGATTCTATTTAATGTTTTAATTTAAAAAATTATAGCATTTATATGAGATATTTAAAGTAGTCAGATATATAGAAGTGGAAATTAGAATGCCAGATGCCAGGGGTTTGGGGGAAGAGTAATAGAGAGTTGATGGCACAGAGTTTTCGTTTTGCAAGATGAAAATTTTTATTGCTGCAGGACAATGTGAAGACATTTAAAACTATGTTATGTGTTTCATATATTTTCCATATTTAAAAAAATTGCAGAGAACATCTATGTAGAGAGTGAACAACTTTTGATTTTATAGTTTTAACTTTCCTGGTTGATTTAAATAAAAGTATTCGTGTTGTGGAAAGAGGCAAAAATTAGAAAAGAAAATACTTATTTATCACTGAATTTTAGGCAACTCCTCAGACTATTGAAAAGTAGCAATTAGTTGAACATCAACACACATGTGTGTACAGAATTAGAATATACTTTTCATTTTACTAAAAGTCATTGTGTATCATTAATTTTTCAGTCATTATAAAAGATCACTAATTATGAAAGACACTTCTGGGTATATATCCAAAAGAGATAAAAGCAGGATCTTGAGGAGGTATTTGCACACCCATATTCATAGTAGCTTTATTCACAAAGGCCAAAAGGTAGAAGCAACCCAAGTGTTCATTGGTGGATGAATGCATAAACAAAATGTTGTATGTATATACAATTGAATATTAGCCTTCAAAAGGAAGAAAATTCTACTCCATGGTAAAATATGGATGAATGAAGACTTTTTTTTGTGTGTGTGTGACTGGTTTTAAGTCACAAATAGACAAATACTGCATGATTCTACTTATATGGGATACTTAGTGTGATCAAATTTATAGAGACAGAAAATAGAATGGCATTTGTCAGGAGCTTGTGGTCATAGATAGATTGGGGTGAGGAGAATGAGGAGTTAGTATTTCATGAGTACAAGGTTTCAGTTTTGCAAGATAAAAAGAACTCTGGCACTGAATGGTGATGATGATTGCACAAAAATGTGAATGTACTTAATGTTACTGAACAGTACACTTAAAAATGGTTAAAATGGTAAATTTTATGTTCTGTGTATTTTACCACAATTAAAAAACAATTAAAAATTTTGTTAAAAACCATCACTAGTTAAGGAAGAAACTCATCAAACTCATCTGGGTCATTTATTTCAGGCATCCACTTACCCAAGATCACAGGACACTCTTCCTAACATTCCAAATTATAAACCAACAGGATTGATTAAGTAAATGATTGAAATATGCAAGTCTGTGTCATCTTTACTCTCTTCTGACACCAAGGTCCTCTTGTCTAGAAGCTGGAAGGTAGAAATAAATAAGACCTGCTTTCTCCCAATTAGATATTCTTTGCACATTCTGAAGCATTTGTAGTTCTCTACTGTGTACATGTGTGTGAGAAAGATTTTTCTAACATCAAAAATATTTTTGTCTTTTATTATTAAAGAAAGCCTTTATTCAGCTGTAATTATCTTTGAGTGACATAAATTCTCCAAATGCTTCATTTGCAAAACTTGATGATTCTTAAGCATGACCTTCACCATATTGACGTAAAATGTCTTTTTGATACTGCCCTCTGAGCCTTGCCTGGGGAACATGACAACTGGATGTCGCCTACTCCTACCCAAGTATGTGTAACTTATGCCACCAGCTGTGCTGACAGATAGTTGTGTGATGGAAAAGATATTCAATGAGTACATTTACTTTCTCCCATAACTGCAGGATCCTGTGTTGCTTTGTATGCTTTTCTGTCCAGAAAAGAGCAGTTTGGGCAGTTAAGACTCCTGGCAAAGCCATGATGGTTGGAAACATAATTAGCTCATAGTTTAAAAAAATGTGTCTCCCCGATCAGGCATCCATAGGTATTAGTTGAATTAAAGAAAGAAAATGACAAAATTAATCCAAGTTAAAGAGAAATGAATAGTGAATTTATTAATCCAGAGCAGAAGCCGAGCATGGCACTATGGAAACAAGGCACTGTGTCAAGGCATTGCAGCTTCAGTCTTCTGCCTGTGTTACAACCTCAAGTGCTTTGTTAATTCTAATAGTTAACTTATAGAGAAACATTTCTTAGTGATAGTGGCCCTGTTTGTCTCTACATTGGGTTGTTTTGATTCCCATCTTTTTGACTTTTATACTGAATTTATCCCATTGTCTCTTGGCTGTTCGGAAGCCCCATGGTGACACAGGAATTTTTTTCATCTTGCTGAAATTGCATATCAGCACAAGCCAAAGAGGAAGGTTCTAGAATGGTTGTCATAATACACATGTTACAGATAAGTAAATTGAAACTTAAGTAGTTTGCTCAAAGTCACATGTTGAGGAGTAGGTAGACCTGGAATTGACCCAGGGAGAGGGACTAGCAGCTCTGGCCTTTCTCTTTGTCTGCTGAGTTGCCCTGTGTCACAGAGGGCTGACTCCTTGTTCTTCCAGCCTTAACAGGGCCTGTGCAGTCACATCCCATCCCAGGATAGGGGGGTTAGAGCCCCTTTGCTACACCCAGACATGTGAGTGGAGTCTCCTGCCAGACTGTGAGAGGAGCACAGAGAACCTCAAGCTCAGAGCAGTAATACTGGATGTATGCTGGACAAGGTCCTAGTGGGTTTTCTAGTCTGTTCTGCTCAGCGTGCTGACAGTCTTTCTGCTGACAACCCCCCTCTTATTGATATACACAGTCTCTCCATAGGATGCAAGCTGGTTCTATGATGTGGAGGCAGTGGTCTTATGCGTTGTCACCATTAGGATCTAGAACCTAAACTATCTTGTATCCTGACACCTCATCTTTTCTTGAAAGGTTTTCTCTTGTCTCCTAAATATGAATGGGTAGGAGAACTTACTGCCCATCTTAGGAACAAAGAAAGCGAACTTATACTCAGGTGTCCTGAACCTTCCAAGAAGGATAATATCTGGCACCTCCATTACTACAGCAGAACATCTCTCACTGCATTTAACACTTAGCAGGTGCCCCTACACTTAAGCCTGGAGGAAAACTAATGGCTAGATCCTGAGACTGGCAATGCAGCTTCAATACTTGATAAAAGCAAATCCTTGCTAAAATAATTCTGCTTTATTTTAGACTTCCAAAATTATTTCCTTAAACTTTTCTTATTATCTTCTACTTTTAGGCTCACTAACTACATATTTCTTGGAGCCCATTTTTCTGATCACTCTCAGAAAAAACATTGTAGTAATGTTTATCTTTTCCAGATCTGTTTTTTTTTAAAATACATTCTCTAGGTTCTTTTGTCTACTCCATTTTTTTCATCTGAAATACATAATTATTATAAAAAAGTGTTAAATGAAAATCCACATAGGGTATTGCGTGATATACTATACTATTTCTTAGTTATTGTTCCAGGTTTTGAGTTGATGACATTCAGTATTACTTTCTTTCTCTTTCTTTTTCCCTGGGAGTTATTAGCTATCTATTCACCTCTGGATACTGAAATCTGAATAAATGCATTTTCTTCACAAATAGCCTGTTTGACCTGACTCAGCCATCATCAACCTTGCATTTAATTCAGCTCTTATCTTCCTCACTAGAGAGTCTTAGACTTGTTTCCATCCATCCAGGGCCTTTTCCCTGCCTCACAATAGTCTCAGAATTCGTTCCTTACGAGTGTGGACACTTGGCTGAAGTGTATCTTAATCTCTTTCTTTCCTTTTTGAAGTTCTTATCCATTTTCTAATCACTTCCTACTTCCACCTGCAATTTCTCTTTTATTGTCTTCTTCAAATGCAGTTATCTAAACCTCAAATGGTTTAGATAGAATTCAGTCAGAATGAGCTGTGACTTCAGAACATGAGATGCTAGGATAGCCAACACCTCCTATTGGCTTACAGTAAACTTGAACTTTGAGTCCCAAATTCTCTTGGACAAGTATGCAGGACACTTCTGACTTCATACCTGGTTGTTTCTCTGTTCACTCCTTCTTCCCTTCTGTTTGATGTGCTTGCCAATGAGACTTAACTGAGCCTTCATGACTATTAGCCTGCATCTTCTGTGAGTAGGATGACAGGTGAATTGAGTGAGGAGCAGTTGAAAGAGAATTAAAGAAATTAGTTCATCATGCCTGCAGATTTCCTTCATAGATTTATGGTTGGTTCCCTTTCACACAAAGTTGATGGCACCTGTGCAGGATAGTCTGCTGACTCTCTCCACAGACTCCTAAGGAGTTTCAGACACTTATCTGAAATTGTTTTAATGATGATACACTTTTCATTCTACTGGTTGAAAACAAAACCATCTGACCCAGTTCTAACCCCAGTGCTTCAACCAATGAGCTCTCAAATCTTAGCTTTTACTTTTATGAGATGGAGATGATACTAGATATCTCATACATAGATGGGGAAAAGTATATTTTGACCTAGCCATGCTAGGTGTGAAGACACCTGTGAAAATGCTATAGGGTATGACAGTTAAAGCCAGAGGAAAGAAGAGAGAACTGTAGGGTGAGATCTTTGGTCATGGAATTTTGGGGGCATTTGTCTACATTAGAAAAGAGATGAGGTCATGATAATTCCTAGCATAAATATAAATATTGTTGTACCCTCCAATTCATATGTTAATATCCTAATCCCCAATGTGATGGTATTAGGAGATGGAGCCTTTGATAGGTGATTAGGTCATGAGGGTGGAGACTTCATGAAGGGGTTTGGTACCCTCATGAAAGAGACCCCAAAGAGCTCTCTTGCCCCCTTTTGTCATGTGAAGATACAGTGAAAAGTCTGAACCTGGAAGAGGGTTCTCACTATAACCTAACCATGTTGGCACTCTGACCTCAGACTTCTGGCCCCCAGAACCATGAGAAATAATTTCTGTTGGTTAAACCACCCAGACTATGGTACTGTGTTACAGCTGCCCAAACTGACCAGGACAAGTGCTAAGATTTATCAGGAGTCCTCGAGTTTGAGGAATGTTCTAGTTGCTTTTGCTGAGTTGCAGTGGGAGGAGAAAAATGATTAGGTTTGCTTTTTATGTTAATGATAAATAGAAATGATCTGCATTGTTGATATTTTAAAGAGAATTTTAAGAAATGTGACAACTGATGTCATAAATATGATTGGCTCATATTCTTCACAATGAGGTGAAGACCTGCTTAAAGTTCTAATATACCAAACATTGTGGGGAATTCTTTCTCTGTTTAGTGTTTAGTGTAAAAGTAAGGTTCACTCTTGGAACCAAAGTATTCTCATCAGGACCTCAGGCTTGAAGATGACACCTTGGCTTTTAAGCCAGGCTCTGTCACTTCCCAGTTGGGTGGCCTAGTGTAAATTACTAAGCCTCTCTGCCTTTAACAGGATAAGCTATACAATTTGCAGTGTCAGTACAAAATGACAATGCAGGGTCCTTTCTAAAAATTATTAAGAGAACATTCGACCAAGTGCCGGGCCCATGTGACTGCACAGAGTGCACACCCATGAAGCTTGTCCTGGCACTTGTTTCCTTATGTAGATGAAGACTGATGATAATACCCTCTTAGGTTGTCAGGTAGATTCAGTGTTCTATTTTTAACAGAAACTTTAGAATGGGTATTGACTCACAGGTTAAAAAAGAGTTCTTTGCTAAGATCGGTGAACTCTGGGGGCTTAGTCTGGCTGTACCAGATTTGAGGTGGTCTCAGGCAAGTCTTTTCAAGTATTTAGTGTCTCCACTTGTGAAATGCTTACTCCATATCCCTCACAGAGTTGTTAGAGAGAATGAGGGAAGAGAAAACTTGCATGTATGGACAACTCATGCCTGTGTGTTGGTTTCTCTGTTTCAGTACTGAAACCCCACATTCCAGGGGCCCCCTCTGTCTGGGCAAACTGTGTGGCTGGTCACTGCATTTGCTGATTTTTTGTCAGATTATTTTTAGTAGGCAAACTATGTATCTCATTTCATTGAATCTTTCCCCCGTATGTATGAGATAGCTAGATTCATCTCCATTTCACAGATGTTAAAGCTAAGATTCGAGAGCTCATTGGTGGAAGCACTGGGGTTCAAACTAAGGCCAGATTATTTTAATTTTGAAGCCTGTGGTTTCCTCTGCACCAGGGGTCCTTGAGGTCAGCCTGCATCAGGGTCTCCTGGGTAGTCCAGCCCAAAGTTTTGGATTCAGCAGGTCTAGGATGGGGCCCAGGAGCATGCATCTCTAACAGCTTCCTAGGGATTGCTTGTGCTCCTGGTCCAGGGGCTACATTTGAGAACTGCTGCTCTGGACCGGTGTTCTCAGTCTCGTGTGCACATGGGAATCACCTGGAGACCTTGGGAAACATCGATGCAAGGGTTCCCATCCCCAGAGATGCTGATGTCATTGGTCTGGGGCATGGCGTGGGCATCAGGGTTTTAACTCTCCCTCAACCCACCCAGGTACCCACCCAGGTACCGCCAGTGTGCAGCCAGGGTTGATGTCTCCTGCTCTGTACCACACTGTCTCCCAATGTATGAAGGTGAAATGGGTGTCAAATGGCTTTGGAAACAAATGTACGCATTATCTCTCCTATCTGGAGAAAAATACCAACTCCAGAATGTCATCAGCTTAGAACCTAAATCAGAGAGTTAAATGAGTGCCTAAGCCCTTATACAAGATTAAGACAAAATCAAGACCAAAGAAAACGAAAAACAGATGTCTGCGAGATGTTGGGGCCTTGAGAGTGCTTTTCATCTCTGACTTGAAAAAAATATTAGCTGTGATCAGACAAGAGGCAACTCCCAAAGTGAGCTGGTGCCCTTGTCCTAAGGTGCCTGGCATAAGCAGGAGGAAGTGTGGGGGCCTGCGGACCTCCCAGATGTAAGAATCCTCCAGCAGGAAGTTATGAGTTCATTTCTCTTCCTTCCAGTCAGGAACTGCTGGCTCTGTGTCAGCCCAGGTGATGGTGCTGCTGGGAGGCAGACTGTGGAGAAGATGTTTAATGATTTCTACCCTGCAGAAGTAGGGATGCCTGACATTTGATATAAGGTTGCCAGATTTAGGGAAAACAAAACAAAACAAAACAAAACACCAAACCCTGAAAAACAAAACAAACAAAACCACACAAAACCAAACACCCAGTTACATTTGAAGTTCAGGTAAATGATGAAACGTTTTTACTATAAATATGTCTCAAGAAACATTTGGGGTGCACTCATACTGAAAAATTATTTGTTGTTTATCTGAATTCCAATGTAAATGGGCATCTTGTATTTTATCTGGTAACCTGTTTGGGGAGAGCATATGTCCCACATCACCCCTCTGAATAGGTAGAAAAAGTGTTATTATTTCTGCTCTACTCATGAGAAAATATTCTGGGGCTCTAAGTTACCTGGCCTGAACTGTTAGCAAGACAGCACAGGCCAGGATGAGAATTTGGTTTCCTTGCTTTGCAGTTTTGTGTTTTCTCCTCTTGATTACCTGGAGATTCATGAGCAAAAACAATCACAGGAGCTGAGCCCTTGGCTGCAGTCATGTAGGTGTGTGACTTAGCCTGACATCCGCTGGGGTTACTGACCTCCTAAAGGGAATGCAATGGTTGGAATCAGACTTGCCACCCTGCTGAGGGGACAGTTTGGGGGAAAGCAGGACAACACCGCCACTTGGAAGCCCGACCTGTCCACCCCAAACTTCCTGCCCCGGGCATCTGCTGTAGGCCACTTGGGGGCAGCAGAAGGTAGCAGATGCCCACCATGGGCTTCTGGGTGGAGGGGAGATAAGGAAGGGTCTGGCTGCAGGAGGACCTGACCTTAGTGCTGTGAGGCTTGGCCGCATTGGGTCAGTAAGTCACAGGTGTAAGCCATAAGTTTAGGAAAGGTAAGCAGAAGTCTCGGCTCAGACCAGACCCCTCTGAGAGCTAAGGAGCCATTGGCAATGCTCTCCTGCTGCATCGGGGAGAGATAGGGCAGCCTGGTGGGCCTGTCTGGGGAAACCTGAATTACCATCGGCCCTGGTCTGTGTGAAGGATGTGCATGGTGGGGATATTGTTTATAAGGTGAGGGGAGGCTCTGGGGTCAGGTCATGCTTGGTAGAGGTTAGGAAGGCAAAGAGTTATTATTAAAGCTCAGCAAAAGGGAAATGCACTTAGTTTTCTACCTTTTTTGGGAACTTTGATTCTACACTTAACCATTTTTTTATACACAGGGCTGCTCAACAGACACTGAAGCTATGTTTTGTTCTATGTTTAGACCCCTCAGGAGGTCTAATTAGCAGGTGTAAAGAAGTTTGTTATGTTATTGGCTCTTTTTAAAAATAAATGCATACAAAGTAATTAGAACATTCCTTTGCATATTGCTGTGTTCCTTCGAAACATAGATGGTTTCTTTAAAAGGACAATTTTCTTTTCTTTACTATGCATCAGTCAGTCAAATCCTAAACTTTTTAAGTTAAGGAAATAATGCACTTATGGACAATTTAGAAAATATATATAAGGAAAAAAACACTGAAGGCAAGTCATGTACATTCCCATTACTCTGCTACTACCACTGTTGCTAGTTTGATAGAATTTCTTTCAGATTTTCTTTTGCGCAGACTCAAATGCACATGCTCAACTCAGTTTACTGTATTTTATTTTTATAAATATAAAATTCTGCACAAAATGTTTTGTACTCCATTTTTTTCCTTTAGTGATATATGATGAACATTTTTTCTGTCATGGGATGTTCTTCTAAATGTAATTTTTCATGGTTCTGGGCAGATTTACCTAACACCTCTAATGTCATACATTTCATATCTGGAATGTCTAGAGTGGAAAGTAATTAGCCTAGTACACAAAAGTGCCAGATCTTTTGTGAGGAAATGATCAACTAAGATTTCTGTGGGGTGGGGTGATGGGCGCTCTCTGCATGACAGGGCCTGTGGAGAAAAAGACCTCGATGTTGAGAGGATTCTGCAGCCAAACTTGCTCTCTTGGGAGCCCTGGGTGTCAGCTTTCTTTCAGTGTCCATTGTGTTTAGCTCCATAGAGCATGTGCGTCTGAGTGTGACTTACAAGCTTAAGGTATTAGTTCATGTTCCCCCCACTCAGATTAATATCTGCTATGAAATTAGTAGGGGAAAAAAGATGTGCTACCAACCAGGAGGGAGCCCTGCACAGCTGGAGGATGTTGAAGTCAGAGGAAGAGATAAAGTTACATCCCTCAGGCATTAGCCGCTTGTTGTTGGCAGCACATGCCTTTGATGATCAGCATCAGTATCTCTTTCATGTCACTGAACACAAATTGAGCCTGCATCAAAGAGACTATTTCAGAAAAGAAATTGTTGAACAGGCTTGACTGGGTTGAGAGATGCTAGAAGGGGCAGAGTTGGAGGGTGGGTCAGCACTCTGGGGCAAAGGAGGGCCTCCATGCTGCTTCTGCAACCTTGGTGGCTGTCCCGGTCCAGGCACACCAAGTATCTTCCCTTCCACTCAGCAACTGTTAGCATTGTCTGGAGGCAGCAGGAGTCGTTTGGTGGCCAGGAATTTTTTAGACTAAGCTTTTGAACTACTGCAGAACTGCAGTGACACATCCTTTCTGATTTTTTTTTCCCGTCCCTAATTCTGACTTTTCCTTAATGTTAATCTACTAGTAGATATTCATCCTTTTTCAAAGATACTTGGGCGTCCAACAAAAACATGAGAAAGAACAGCTCTTTGTTCGCTTGCCTTCAAGAATCCAGCTCAGTGAGTGCCCCAGAAACTGAAAGCCTTTCTAACCATTCACAGTTGTCTTGGTTGAAGCCTTCCAGGGCCAAGTGACCTGCTGAGGTTTGATTAGTGCACATGAGACATGATTAGATCACACAGACAGATCTCAAATCTAACCCCTACCAGTTTCCTACCAATCTCTCAGCATTGATAGCATTATTTAGTCTTAGATGAATTTTCCTTTTTCTTTTAATGTTTAAATTTTGACATGAAAAAAATTCTACCATGAATTTCTTTATGAGAATGATGTGTTTTAAATACTTTAAACCTAGGAGGAAGAAACCAGGCAGTAATTTTCATGGTTTCCATTGAAGGGGGTTAAACTAAATAAATAGTCCTATTTAAAAACTCCTGACCATTTTGAAATGAGAAAAACATGGCATGACACATCTGTGGTCACTCCTTTTAATTGAATTGTAATATCCAGGAAGAAAACTATTGTAGAAGGGTTGGAACACCATCTCAAGTGTGGAATGTAAGTAGCTTCTGGAGGCAGGACAATGTGCTGCAAGCCCTTAGGATGTGAACTGGCCTTAAAACAGCCATGTTGCTGGCTCTGGTCAGAGTAATGAGACCAATCACTCCTGTGGGTAACATGCACTGATCAACTGAGACACATACTTTTTATTTGAATGGAAAGACTCATTTGTTTTTTAGAGGTATGATGTTGGAGACTAATAGAGGAACATATATTTGGGGGGTGGTCCTTAGAACTTCATCAGTTTTAATCCATAACTTAGAGTAGCAGTCCTCAACATTTTTAGCCCCAGGGACCAGTATTCCTATGAGAATCTAATACCTGATGATCTGAAGTGGAGCTGAGGCGGTGATGCTAGCGCTGGGGAGTGGCTGCAAATACAGTTAAAGCTTCGCTCGCTGGCCTGCTGCTCATCTCCTGCTGTGTGGCCTGGTTCTTAACAAGCTGTGTACTGGTACCGGTCTGTGGCCCGGGGATTGGGTACCCTTTCTTAGAGTCATAACAAATTGGGCACCCATTGAATACAGCGTTGGCTTCAGCCGCTAGAGGATAAATCATGTTACTGAGCTAACCTAGTCAAAATTTTTATAAGCTATCTCCACACAAGCCAGAACAAGTCACTGGATGTTGGGAAGATTTTGCTAACCTCTGCAAGAGTTGGCTCTTGGTTAGTCCACATGCGAGGCTGGTCCTGGGCAGCTGCTTCTCACCTGGTCTGCAGCTATTTCTCACACTGACTGTCAGGCTTCTTGTGGGCACTGACTCTTGGAGTCCCAGCCCTGCTTTGGCTCCCTGTATTCTTGAGTTTATCACAAGGCCTGTCATATCTTGGGATGAAGGAATGAAGCCAGGCCCCAAAGAGCTGTTCACAGTGGGTATTCCTCTCTTTCTTTTGTCTTTCCTGCTGCTCTTTCTCAGATTCTTCTTTCTCCTCTCACTCTTTGCACACAGGTCTTTTTCAAGAACCTGTTTTTGCCCTTCTTATTAATTTTTTTAAAATGACAATTCCATGATTTTAACAATTTCCTTTATGCAAACTTGTCCTGTAGGCATTTGGAGAGGATCCATGTTTTATTTCACCTTTGTGACACTTAGCACAGTGTCTGGTACCTAGTTTCTGCTCAATAAACATTTGTTAAATATATAAATAAATGAAGTTTGCAATTATGTGAGCTTTAGCTTGGCTGATGGTTTTGCCTAAAAGTGCTGTGAGCAGGAAAAGATATGCCAGGTGGAGGATGGGGACTGTCCCTGGCACTATCTTAGGCTGATGGCTGATCCCTGGATAACCACGCTCAGGTCTGAGTAGGTACACAGTGCAAGTGGCCTCTTGCATTCACACATTTAATTATGATTACAACTCTTTCCTTAGGAGAAAGAAAATAGGGATGTCCCATGAATGCTGTTGATATGTAAGGCCTTGAAATCTGGCTTCTTCTTATCAGTCATGTCAGAAAAGTATTAGTCAATTCTGAGTGTAGAAGTATTAATCAATACATATCCATCGAACATCCATGGCCTATACTCTGGATGGTGCAGAATAATGGCATGATCAATGGTAAAAGGAAGAAAAGACTTGAAAAAATCAAAACCATGCGAATAGAAACCCCATGATTAAGTCAAGAATAATGATTTATTTTAAATTGTTTGGCTGTTAGGGTCCCTGAAAAACCACATTTTCTGTCCTGAGCATAGCCATTCTTCGTTGAATTTAATAAATATTTATTGAGCGTAGGACATTCACATGTACATAGGATCTAAATATCGGTTGTTGAACCCACGGTATGCATAAAGTCCTTGCTAGGAGCTGGTGCTTGGACAGAAAGGTAACTAAGGCAAGTCCTCTGCCCCTGAGCTCACAGGTTGGTTAGGGCGACAAACATAGCAACATGCAATTTACAAAATACTGAGCTAAGTGCTGCTCTTTATATTCAGGGACAGGAATCACAGAGGAGGAACCTTTTTCCTTGTGTTGAACCCCTTACAAGATAATGAAAAGGGAGCTTTGGTGGTCTTGTGCCACAGCCTGTTTGGCTGATTGAAACCTGGAATAGTAAGCTAATATTCTTCTAAATTGTCTAATATAGTGGACACCTTGGGACAAGTTTCTTACTTCCCACTCACCCAGCTTCAATTTGTCTTTCTGAAACAAGTGCTACTCAGTATGATTTGCCATCAGCCAACATCTGGGAATTCTAGAAGCCCTTTGGCAGCCTGAGCTGGATTAATTCAAAGATCTCCATGCTGCCTTTCTGGTCAGTGAGCAGGTGCTCCTCCATGTGTGTTAATACCCTGAGGTGCTCCATTCTGGGGCTGATGTGATCTGGTGGGGTGGGCAGGCAATTGCTTCTTGTCTCTGGGACTAGATATGAAGTGAGCTGTGAACTGATACAAGAGTGAGCCATATGAATTTACTGAACACTTAGCTGGAATCAAAGATTCATTTTTTTACTCAACCATGGATAGAGCCAATGTTATTAAAAAAAAAAAAAAAGCCCAACCAAGCAGGAGAACGAAATGGCTAATCCTAAACCCCAATGTATCAGTTTGAAACCAAATCTATTTGTTTTTAATTTATTGCACTAGAAAAAAACAGCATCAAAATGTTTTAAATTCAGCTGCTCCCCATTTCTTTTGGCTTCCTGGCAGCCCAGAGGGTAAGTAATAAGAGGGTGAGAGGAACATTCCTATAAATACTAGTGATGAGATCCAGCCAAACTTTACCCACTCAGTCTCCTGATATCACTTGTGTTGTCTGCCTCCAGATTTCTGGTAGTGCCAACAGTTGAGAGCACCCATGCTCCCTGAGCAACTGTGTCCTGACCTCCCGACAGCAGCTGGAGGATATTCTTACCACCTCGTTTCTCTCATTTTGGCTCTCAATTTATTTTCCTCATCTATAAAATGGAAATAATAATGTGTGGCCTTCCTACTTCACAGAGCTCTTGCAGTAGTCAATTGGAATCACTCTAGTTATTCATTCACTTTCCTTTTTTTTTTTTCCTTTCAGAAGCATTGAGATAAACATCCCAGTAAGAATAAAGATGATATCTCATTTCTTGAAAAGTTTAACATGAGAGGTTCTTGTAACTTTCAGGTCAGGAACACTTCGTAATTGAATACAGGCCACTGAGTATTCATTCCAGATCTATTTAATGTGCACCCATGTGTGCCAGGACTGTGTGTGCCAGGTACTGAGGTTAACTGTGAACAAGGTAGACAGGGCCTTGTCCTCTGAAATTATTAGGACAAATCATTGTAAGACAATGTGAAGATGTAAAAGCAGAGTGTCTGGTGCCATGTGAGTGAGAGGGGCAACTGATGCAGATCTGGGAAGTCTTCTCAGAAGAATTGAAGCTTATACTGGGATCTAAAGGAGACAGAAGAGTTAACCAGATGAAGGAAGAGTGAGAGATAGCATTGGCGATCTCAGTAAAAACATCTATAGTTTTCATCAACACAACGTCAAACATTTAGATAGTTGGTGACTCTGAGTTTTTGTCTAATTTTTTTTTAATAATGACCCTTAGCTTTCTGTACACACACCCACAATGCTGACCCAATGATTAACATATAGACATCCAAGTGTGGGGCAGATTTAAGTAGGTCAGATTACTATGCTAAGTGGTGACACTCCTAGAGTGAAGTGTATGTCTGTCTACACTTGGAGCGGGAGCCTGAGTCATGCAGGAGGAATGGCTGATGCTGTACACACTGATGATTCTGGGCACATGCTGTTGACTTGGAGAAAAATGGAAAGACCCTCCTTTTCAGGGGCTCTTCATGGCTATCTTTCTGGCTCCTGGGACAAGATCCTGAAGTTCTTATTTCAAGGGATGAATTTTTCTTGACAAAAGAAGATTTTTCCTCAGGAGAAAAGGAAGTCAAAATGGGGCAATCTGCAACTGACAACCTAGTGGAAACTGATGCTTCTTTACCCCTAGCTGACTTCAGGGTGTTGCCTGCTATTTTCTCACATCACCTATAAATAGGGTAACAAACTGTCATGTTTCTCTGGGACTAAGAGGTTTCCTGGAATGTGGGATTTTCAGTGCCGAAATTGAGAAAATTGTGTCAAATCTACACACATTGTTATTGGGGTAGCAGATTCACTCATTCTAGGAAAACACAGGATGTGTGAATAGACCCTGCTGTTCCTCCATCCTGTTCAAGTTTCCATGAAACAAATGTCAGTGCATTTAGAGATGCATTTGTTGCTCTCTAGACCACCAGCTCCCTGCTCCTTAGCTGTGATCTTAGAAGGCATGCCTTGGGTTCCAGTCCAACCCTATATACACTGTTGTATGGCCTTAGGCTAGCTGTCTCACTTCTTAGAGTCTCCTCATTTGAAAAATGTAGATAATGACCCTCAATCTCATTGAACCCTTGGGAAGATCAAAGGACACAACTTGCAAAACTCAACTGCATGAAGTTCCTCAAAAACGACAATTATTATTATTTTTTAATTTTTAAAATTTAGTTTCAAGTATGCAGTACATTGGTTAGACATTTATATAGTTCATAAAACAATCTTCCCAATTGTTCCCTCCATCTCCTGACCTTTTACCTAGCCAACATATTAATGCTAACTGCATTCCCTATGCTTTGTTCCCCATCTCTGTGACCATCCATCAGCTACTAATTTGTACTTTTTTAGGCCTTCACCCCATTCTTCCAGCCCCTCAAACCCTCCTCCCCTCTGTTTAACACCAAATTGTCTACTATATTTGTGAGTCTGTTTTTGATTAGTTTGTTCTTTTTATTCCTTAGATTCTACATATAAGTGAAATCATATAGTGTTTATCTTTCTCTGTGGGACTTAAACACCTACTAGGTCCATCAAAGCAATATCTTTTTCCCCTGCATTTTAATATGTATGAGTCTTGTTTTCTTATCCTTTCAGCCACTCTATCTTTTGGTTGGAGCACTTAATTCTTTTCTTTTAAGGTACTTATTGATAGAAATGTAGTTGTTACCATTTTTTATTCCTCTAATTGATACATATTTTTCCTTCTTAAAGAAGTTCCCTCCAACATGTCCTGCAATACTGGCTTGGTGGTGATACATTCTTTTAGCTTATTTTTGTCTGGGAAGCTCTTTATCTGTCCTTCAATTCTATATGTTAGCTTTGCTGGATAAATTATTCTTGGTTGTATATCCTGGGTCTTCAGCCTGTCGAATATTTTTTGCCAAACTCTTCTGTCCTGCATAGTTTCTTTTGAGAAATCAGCTGCCAGTCTTATGGGTGTACCATTGGAGGTAATTATTTGTTTTTCTCTTGCTTCTTTTAACATTCTGTCATTGTATTTAAACTTTGGCATTTTAATTATGATGTGTTTTGGTGTAGGCCTCTTTGGATCCCTGATTTTTGTAATTCTCTGAGCTTCCTGGGATTTTATGTATTTCCTTCACCAGGTTAGGGAAGTTTTCCATCTTTATTTCTTAAAACAGCTGTTCAACATCTTGATTTTCTTCAGTTATGCTGATCAGACAAATATTTGGAGCCTTAATAGTGTTCCATATCCTTAAATTATTCTTATAGTCTTGGCATCTTTTTTTTTTTTTTTTTTTTTTTTTTTTTTTTTTTTTTTTTTTTTTTTTTTTTTTTTTTTTTTTTTTTTTTTTTTTTTTTTTTTTTTTTTTTTTTTTTTTTTTTTTTTTTTTTTTTTTTTTTTTTTTTTTTTTTTTTTTTTTTTTTTTTTTTTTTTTTTTTTTTTTTTTTTTTTTTTTTTTTTTTTTTTTTTTTTT